>JAWQUT010000239.1:138982-165185 GCA_033807755.1 Ellobium chinense
TGTCTCAAGAATATACTCTCACTTCACCTCCATGCATGTCGCTAGGTGCACTGTACGAGACAAGTTTTCCATCTCCCTAAGAAAAAAAAAATCATTTTGTTGTCTTTCTCAAATTCCTGCTCGTGTGCTTGCTTTCACAGTTTTTCCTGTTTCCTATTTCATGTTTCCCCTCGCTCTTCCACCATTTTCGCACCCACCTGCCGCCTCAGTGTACCTTCCACCGCCTCGCAATTGAATTCCCGTGCAATATGATATGAATAATATGTAGCATAATAGTGTATACTTCTGTTCTGCTGCTGGCTATAATGGAGCCATTGTTGTGTTGCCCGACTGCAATTCGTCACCCAAGACCGACTGTTTTGTTCCGTGAGTGAGAAAAGGAAGCGATAGCGCTGCGAACTGTGTTTCCCGTGATCCTAATGCCGTGCCATGTTTTCATATGCGCTCATTCATTGTAAGGCCGAAAAAGAAAAAAAAATGAGAAGAGAAAAGTTGCAGCGATGTATCTCGTCTGTGTCTTGCATAGCACTGTATTCCACAGATTTTAACGAATTCAGGTCATGCGCAAAAAGAGCGTACACATATTTAATTTAATTTTTATCAGTGCAGAATTTAGGGTCGGCTCTCATAAAGTAATTGGAATTTTTATCTGACTTTAGGATGTTTAGGATGTAGACTTAAAACTTTACAAACTTTGGGGTTTATAATTCTATCAAAAAGGTTGCATGACATCACATTTTTCTCCGCTGTGTGTGTGTATGTGTGTGCGCATCCGTCTGTGTATGTGTGTGTGTGTGTGTGTGTGTGTGTGTGTGTGTGTGTGTGTGTGTGTGTGTGAAGAAATTATATGTAAACTGCAAGATGCACTATTTGTATGTCTGTAGTACAGCCAAGTCTGAAAGTGGAAAATGTTACACAGGGACTGAACTTAATGATATTTAGGGCTGAAGTTACAATCTCGCAATCTCCGAAGGATGGAAAAACAGTGGGGAACAAGGGACCACCCAACCTACTATATTAACTGTTCTAACACAAACTTTGCAATGTCAGGAACGGTGTGTTTGGATTTCATGCCGTGGACAAGTTACACGGAAGGAAAAAAAAATAAAGATTGGGGTTGGATTTCATGCGGGGGTAAAAGGCAATAGATGATGATCACATCTTCGATAATATTCGTGATACACCGCATTCTGTCTAACAACTTGTAGACCAAACATATTTTTCAAATCTTGTCAGTGCTTTACCGTCTTTTACTCCTGAATCAAGCGTATTTATGATAACACCAAGACCGCACGCATGGACAGTTAGATGAAAAGAAATATACAGTATATGTGTTTTGAGGACTCGAATAGAAGTAATGACATACCTATAGTATAATATATTATGCTGATAGCACATAAGCATATGAATGAAGCTGTCATACACACATACAAAAGCGGTACAGAACCAGGTGTCAATGTAAAGATTTAGGCTGATTTGTAAAGAAGTTGAGCTCTCCAAATTTTGGCATTGAGGCTTTGATACAATTGAGAGTCTCAGTAATGTCAGTGAATTTTGTCTGCCGGGATGATGACAGCACTGAATTTCAATTAAGAATTATCATAGTTTAAGTACCTACACCAATGACAGAGGCGGGAAAGGCAATATTTCAGGTTTTTGACATAAAATAAATTCGAGTGGGGCTGTCGATGGAAGATCAGTTTTTCACATTATGACGAAATACATGAGATGTTCGCAGACCGTCCCACTGATTCAATAATTCATCAATGCCACCTTTATTATAATCACAGTTATTGCTGTCACAACCCGTCAAGGCTTAACGTGCAAAGTTTGTTTAGAAAGCCCAGACCGCCCAAACTTGTGTGAGGACGAGGCACGATATAATAAAAATGATTGGAAGGACAAACACACATTCAAGATTTAAAAAAAAACAAAAACAAGCTATACAAATTACACAGCAATACTTTCTCTATGATCATAACAACCATCCCCTTCACCTTAACAAAATCTGGACATCTCAAAAGAGCCACAATGATCTTTCCAGCCACTAGTGTAAGAGTAAAATCTAGACGGCCAGGAACACCGTCGAAGCATGAAATGCCATATTTTATCGCCATAACGGTGCCATAGTCTTGAATATAGAAATCTGCATAATTCTACCAGGCTTTGCAATTTCCGTCCTTTTCATCATGGCCACTATATGATATGCTAGACTGTGACGTGTTGTGGTTATGCGCCCTTTGGGGGGCAGAATTGCACAAGCTTCGAAAAGATATCCTCCAGGGAAAAAGCTGAAGAATCCTTTTAAAAATTTTAAGACGAAAGAAAATGAATGGCAGTAGAATAAATATTTATATGTATATTAATTTTGTTAGGAAATATACCTTTTCTTTAATAACTTGACTGAGGTAATCATGACACATAATTTTCTGATGTTATGTATTTGTAATACTGTATTGCTAATGAAATTGTATGAACACTTTGATTCTTCAAGATTCGGAGAAATATACATTGTTGCTGAATTAAATAAAAAGGTCTTATGGGCAAGTATTGTAAAATCATTCTGTAGTTGTAAATTGTGATATTCAACAGTCTGGTGCATGGCACTGGACTCGAGTGAAGTTTCCATGATTGAGAAAACAATATGGTTTACAATGAGTTGTGTATGCTTTTGTTTGAATAAGAGGTTACCTTCCAAGGGTGTGTAAAGAAGGCAGACTGCTTGGCAACTGTTGACAACATCTTGCCAACTAAAAGTGACATAACGTGCACGAACAATTTTTTGGGGGGAAATTCTGACAACTGCATTTTTCATCCTGTCTTGGCGTGTCTCGCTTTTAAATGTCTCATGTAGACATTTTTGAAGTATGGTAATACTAGACAAAGGGCAATGTAAATAAACAAACAAGCAAGCAAACAAACAAACAAACAAGCAAACACACAACAAGCAAACAAACAAACAAACAAACGAACAAACAATTAACCAGAAAAGCTTATGGTCCAGTGCTTTTAAATCTGAATGTGGTCAAATTTACTGAAGAGAAAGACTGGCTGTAGAAGTGTTTGTTTATTATGTTCATTAGTTCAGATTCAATGTTTATTACAGGAGCTGTGGCCATTTCCCACGTATTTACAGAACATGTACATAATAAGAAGGATACAATATAAATAAGAAAACACTTCAAAAAAACACCATGAACTCTTACTCTGTGGCTCCAAATCTCTCTGTTCTGTTATGATTTTCTATCTTGTACTCGAAATTATTGCGTTTGCTCACATTTCCCGAAAATATACATACTTTTTTCATATGAACTTTCTCATTTACACTTCTTCCACCTTTCACCTGCTCCCTCACCCAACCCCATCCAGAACACACACACATACTAACATTTCCCCTGCCGCGCACATACATGCGGACAGAAGCGCGCATACACGATGTAGACTGACTGTAGACATAGTCCTCAATGCTGTCTTGTCTCTTAAAGACCGGATACACTGAATTTTTCATCCAAGCCAGTGCCCGCTCACTTGATTTCACGAACCTACGACCCGCTGAAACCAGATCATCCATTAAATCTATCAACACTCTGAAGACTTTATAGTGAAAAGTCTAAACCGCAGGATGAATCCAAGTCCTTATTTGAAGATAATGCAATGCTCGTCATTTACATAATGTAAGTCATTAACATCACGTGTGCTCTGTGCTCTCATAGTCTATAGTGCGTCTTTGTATATTCACTGGTTATGTGTAAACATTGTATCTTGGTGCGTGACATAACGGCAGTGGCTTGGTTTGCATCTATTGGCCTATTATTTTTAGGAGGCCATACTATTGCAATCATTTAAGATATGAAAAGGCCAATGTTTTTTTCACTATTGGTCATATAAGGTTTTATACCTCTCATTCATTTATCCAGGGTCCCAAGCCAAAATACTTTCAAAACGTGGTTTTTTTAGCTTTTCCTCCAAATTTTGACACAAAGAAAAAATGCCCCTAAACCAATCAGATTTTGAGAACAACGTCAGTGAAGCAGGCTACCTAGTATTTTAGGCCTTTTCACTCAGTAAACAGGGTAACCATACCCATCTAGCAACAACCATGAGGTTTATACTTGAGTGGCTAAACCTCACCTATTCTGAGTCTACAAATGTATTTGCACCTATCTAAGCCTTTGAAATTCAAAACCANACAGAAGCGCGCATACACGATGTAGACTGACTGTAGATATGGTCCTTTTGCGATCATTAGTGATGCTGTCTTGTCTTTTAAAGACTGGATATACTGAATTTTTCATCCAAGCCAGTGCCCACTCACTTGATTTCACGAACTTACGACCCGCTGAAACCAGATCATCCATTAAATCTATTAAGAGTATTAACACTCTGAAGACCATACAGTGAAAAGTCTTAACCGCAGGATGAATCCAAATCCCTATATGAAGATAATGCAATGCTCGTCATTTACATAATGTATGTCATTAATATCACGTATGCTCTGTGCTTTCATATAGTCTGTAGTGCGTCTGAGCATATTTATTGGTTATGTGTAAACATTGTATCCTGGTACATGAGACAACGGAAGTGGCTTTGTTTCCATCTATTGGCCTATTATTTTTAGGAAGCCATACTATTGCAGTCATTGAAGATATGAAGATGCCAATGTTTTTTTCACTAATGGCTAGATAGGTTTTACACCTCTCATTAATTTATGTAGGGTCCCAAGCCAAAATACTTTCAAACTATGTTTTTTTTTAGCTTTTCCTCCAAATTTTGACACAAAGAAAAAATGCCCCTAAACCAATTAGATTTTGAGAACAATGGCAGTGAAGCAGGCTACCTATTTTAGGCCTTTTCACTCAGTAAACAGAGTAACCATACCCATCTAGCAACAACCATGAAGTTTATACTTGAGTGGCTAAACCTCACCTTTTCTGAGTCTACAAATGTATTTGCACCTATCTAAGCCTTTGAAATTCAAACCTAAACCCTTTCCCCCCTCCCCATGACCAGTTTTCTGATTTTTTAGAGACTATTTAAAATTGCATAATTTTAAGCCAGATGCTGTTGGCATCTTCATACTTGAAACCATTTCCTCATCATTATGAAACCATTTTTGTGTGCATTAGACTAATTTCATCTTCTATAAAATGTTCCCTTTTGTTGTCATTTTTATATAAGCCATGAGGGCTCCAAGTCTTAGGGCTCATATTGTCTTTGTGGATATCTTATTTTCTTATTCATGCCTTCAATCCTCAGAGTCACAATGTTGTCGCCAACGTTCCGGCCCCCACCCCGTCCCCCTCCAGTCAGGCCATGTACCTTCAGAAGCTGCAGGAGAGCAGTGAAGCGGTCAAGGCAGGAAACTTCAGGTAATATCAAAACACGACTTTTATTTACCTCTCAGGGAAGTTAGTTTACAGCAGTGTCATAGTACAGTGTTGTCTCATTCATACTACACGTACTCATAGAACAGTTTCTTCCACACATGACTCAATATTAAAAATAATAACCATTACAAGTCATTGCATTGTTGGTACCGCGGTACAGGGCCTCGATCTCATCAGCTCTAAAGCCAGGTATTTATTTACACCTGAGTAACCTGAAAAAATCAGAGTTAAAAGTCTTTCCCAAGGACACCACAGCACAAACCGTGCTCGAGAATCGAACGCACAAACCTTAATCTTGACAATCTTCAGATTTTGAATACGACTCACAAATCACACGGCCACAATGGCCTTTCACACTGCCCTCCAGCTCAGTTTGCCCAACTTGGTAGATTGACATGTCGTCCTTGCTGACGTTCCAGATCACAGTTTACCTAAATTTCATTCATACCAGCAACCTGCACTTTATCTCAGTAGAGTATCGCATAGATTCAAAATCTGAAGAAAGACTCAATCTGTACATGTACCAGTCCATAAATGATTCCTTCTCCATCCCTTTTTTCAAAGACCAGTGAAAAGTATGCTTCAGGTTTTGTCACCTACGAAAATCTACCCGTCTGGGGTGTGTTGGAGTTTATCGCTGAAGTTTATCATTGTTTCAAATGATGTTTGCCTGGGGTTTAGTTTATCAGCATTCAAAATGACGTTTGGTTGGGATTTAGTTTATGTCGTTCAAAATGATGTTACTTTGGACTTCCATTTGTCTTGCAGCCAGTCAGAATGAGGCGTAAATCGCTTTGGTATATCATGTAATTGGTTATGACATGAAAACATAACATGTGTACTTTCGCATTCAAAGCCTTAAAAAGAGATTGACCCAACATTATTCTTTCATAAGATACAGTTGTCTCAAGGGGTTTTTTTAGGGGAGGGGNGGGGGGGGGGGGGGGAGGGTTCAACCCATGCAATGGAAAACAGTGTGAAAAAAATCGTGATTGTAGACTAATTTTACTTAATGTTTTATGTTATAATATATCATTTAATATTTAATGCCTCACTGTCCCTCAGACTTATCCACAGGTATTTGCCCATAAAATCGTTGGTTTTTTTTTTTCTTGTATCTGGAAATGATTTTACTTTCAGTTCCCCAACAAACAAAAATTTGGTACCAGATGACCCCATCCACCTTAGGAGGCTATCTCGTTCCTAGTTTNTGCCCATAAAATCGTTGTTTTTTTTTCTTGTATCTGGAAATGATTTTACTTTCAGTTCCCCAACAAACAAAAATTTGGTACCAGATGACCCCATCCACCTTAGTAGGCTATCTCATTCCTAGTTTGGCGACATAAGCCTAATTTTGAACTGGCTGGAAGACACTACATCTCGAGGTCGCTGATCTGCTATGCAAATAATAATAATAATATTATAACTATTCTGTCGTTTGTTTCAACCTGCCAGGCGTGCCATCCAGCTGTACACGGATGCCATCGAGTTGGATCCTGACAACCACATCCTGTTCACCAACAGGTCAGCGGCGTATCTGAAGCACGGCCAGGTGGACAAGTCGCTGGAAGATGCCGTCAAGGCCAGGACTATCTGTCCCAAGTGGGGGAAGGTGAGTGACCCCTTTCTTCTTTCTTTCTTTCTTTCTTTCTTTCTTTCTTTCTTTCTTTCTTTCTTTCTTTCGTTCTATCTTTCTTTCTTTCTTTCTTTCTTTCTTTTTTTTTCTTTCTTTCTTTATGTCGTTCGTTCTTTCGTTCTTTTCTTTTTCTTTCTAGTTTTCTTACTTTTGTGCCTTCCCTTTTCTCTAGTCAACTTTTCTTTCTTTCTATCTTTTCTCTGTATCTTTAATTCTTTATTTTTTTGTCTGTCCCATTTTTTAAAATTATCATTAAATTTTTGTACTTTCTTCCTTCTTCTTTTTTATCTATTCCTCTCTCTCTCTCTTCGTCCCCCACCCCCCTCCGAAAAAAAATCCTGTGTCTCTTTTTCTTTCATCCACTATTTTTTCTTTCTTCTTGCTGTTTTTTGTTTCTTTCTGACTCTTTCTTTCATTTTAATATAAATATCAAGCACGAACACGTTCTGAAGCCATCATGCTGGATATACCCTCAGATTCTTTCGTAGGCACCTCTGTTACCCAATTCCACATCCTAACCTCTCATTATACAGAAAAATCTAGATCCATTTTACTTACACTTCAGCTTTGCCGCTTTTTGTCTCAGTCACTGGAATAAAACTCGATGCTGGTACTGACGCCCTCGTTGCCTTGACATCACTGTGTACAGTGACTGAGCTAGCTTCTCTTAAGTCACCAAGAAGCAGTGCGGATTCTTTTGTAAAATGCCCTTATGACTTCCAGAATGGCTGACAACTGCATTTGCTTCATCTTCAATTACTTTTGACATTCTTAAAAACAAACTGAAGTCTTTCACAAAATTTCCAATAATACATGTATTCTTAAGCTGTGTTTTACGTTTGATTCTCATGACACATATTTATATGCATGGTGCCTTTTCTAATGACGGCACTTTTAAAGAAAAAGACGTTTCGTACATCTTTTTCTCCTTACAAACGTTCAATTGATTAACATTGGGCAATGGCTTTGTTTGACATCCGCTTTGTTTTGATTGGATGAGAAAATGCAACCTGTCACAAACAGAAGTCTTTCACAAAATGTTCAACAATATTCTTAATCTGTGTCGTACGTTCGATTCCCAGGACAAATATCTATATGCATAGTACCTTTTCTAATGACACCACTTATGAAGTAAACGACCTCTATACATCGCTCTCTTTCTCTTTCTCTCTCTTTCCCTCTCTCCCTCCCTTCTCTTACGGAAGCTCAAAAAGCTGTATAATTGATTAACATTGCACAACGGCTTTGTTTGACTTCCGCTCTGTTTTGATTGGATGAGAAAACACTACCTGTCACTTGGCGCCTCTTATCTTACCGAGGATCAGAATCACCCTGCGTGTTTGCGCTAACGAGCCAGAGGAGAGAAGAAGTCAGGGTTCTCTTGGACAAACAGACGCCGTGAATCAACAAATCTGGACCAGTTTGTCGTAAACTTTCATGTCTAGAGCGCTTTAGACGATGTTTGTACCGTTCCTTAGTCGCTGCTTCTCGAGCAGAGTCCCAGTGTGCTCTGTGCACATACTATAATATACAGTGCGTCACCGCATTTTCATTGGTTGTTTGTGTATGAACATTGTGTCCTATTACGCGTCACAAGGGCAGTTTGTTTCTTTGTGTATTAATGGACATTTTTACCGTTATGTGTCACAAGGGCAGTTTCTTTGTTTGTGTATGTATGAACATTGTGTCCCGTTACATGTCAGAAGGGGAGTTACTTTGTTTGTGTATTTATGAATGTTGTGTCCCGTTACATGTCACAAGTGCAGTTTCTTTGTTTGTGTATTTATGAACATTGTGTCCCGTACATGTCACAAGGGCAGTTTCTTTGTTACGTGTCACAAGGGCAGTTTTTTGTTTGTATGTATTGGCATATTCATCTAGGGTTATGTCGCGGTGTTTGTGTCCATTCTAATGGTCATAAGGTGTCAGGAACGGTTGAATCATAATTATGTGATAATGAAGGAAAAGGTAGCACATTAGGCCAGTATATTATTATTATCATCATCAAAAAATGAGAGTTAGAACCGGGATGATGGACTTCCCTCAGCTATTATGCAGATTTAATCACAGCGCAATGAACAGACTAGCAATGAGCACTGAGACTTCCTGGCAGTGCAGAATATAGTTTACAGTGCTCAAACACTCCAAAATTCTGCATCATAAAACTTCCTTATTATGCAACGAATCATGCCCAAACATTGTATGACGTTATTCTTGTTTTTGGGCCCTTGCGCTGAGGGTATCAGATTTCATACAAACGCTGTAGATTAGCAAGCATTTTGAGAATAGCAGGTAGAAAAATGCGAATCTGCTATTGCTGGCGTCCGTGTAAAAGACGTCACGACATTGTGTTGTCGCTGACGCCTAAATTCATATTCGGCTCTAACTAATTAAGAAGGGCCCATTAGCACCACAATAGCACATAACTGAACTGGGGTGGCAACGCTATTGTTATTCTTCTCTGGCACCTCAACCCAAAGCCTCGGTTTCCTTCTTTCTTCTTCTTATTCTTCTTCTTCTCCTCCTCCTTTTTCTTCTTCTTCTTCTTCTTCTTTTTCTGCTTCTTTTTCTACGTTCAATAAATTCGATCATACTAAACTCTCGCCCAGTCTAGTTTGTATATAGGATCGTGCACATGAGGCCGTCGATGGTCCCAAATAGTTTATTTTGTAGCAGGACTCCGTCTGGCCAGATCCCCCAATCACTGCCTGGCATAGATGAGCAGAAGTGTTTCCATGTTAAAAGTAAAAGCTACAGTGGCGGCGGAGCAGCCAGCATTCATAATTACCTCAGTGTCTGTCCAAGGCCGGGAGGTAATTTTTTTCTTGAACATCTTAGCCTCAGCAGATTTGCAAGAATGCTGATACAGTGTCCGTCAACATCAGAAACTTGACACCCGTTATTATGGTCATCAGGGGTCGTGGCCACAGACATTCTGATGGTTCTTCCTACGCATTCCTCGGCAGTTTCATTTGTTCCTTTCTGAAGAGAGACAGGCAACTGTTGAAAGGGGGTTGAAGATATTTTCAGGGCTGTAACATTGCTCCAGAAATATGAGAAAATAATGACATATTATTCTTTCCATGTGAGGGATGTTTTCAGAGGGCTTATTTCATGCATTCCAAGATGTTGATGTTCGTTGGAAGACAGGTCCAAGTAGAGATGTATCAAAATAACAAGGTAGAATTTCAACAGGTCTTTCAACAAGAAGCTGTAGATCATAGAGCAACTCAGGCGTTTTACAGGGGTTTTTGTTGGTTGTTATGCTCCTGTGAGGTTCATCATTTATCATTTCCAATGCTCTTTTACATCTCACTTGGATCTATTTTGAAGGCTTTTTTTCCTCTTTTTTTCTGTATGTGAAGAATGGTTTTTAAGAAGAAAGAAAGTTATATGAGATGACTGATGTTGAAACGGACTTTTCTGTTTAATTCTAAATATAGTTTAACAGTTTTGCGTTTCTATACCTCGTTTGGGTCTATTTTGGATGAACTTTGTGTGTGTGTGTGTGTGTGTGTGTGTGTGTGTGTGTGTGTGTGTGTGTGTGTGCATAGTGATAAGTGAGTTTTAAGGAGAAAAAGAATTATATGAAGAATTTGATCTTCATATAATTTTTCTCTTTAATTCTAAATAACCTAATAGCTGTTACAGGAATCGGAATCTATACAAACCGCTCATTTTTGGTTTGGGATGAATGTATTACGACATGACTTTCTGAAGGATTAACGGATTATTTTGTGGTATTTATTGTCATTTAATTTCCTCTAGATCGATATGTCCTTTTTCGGAAACTTCAAGCGGATCAAATGACATATTTAAAGGAACTTTAAAATGTTATTTATAGTGTTGTACATCCCCATTTACCAGCTCGTTTTCAGTAAGGACTTAGGCTTGAAAGCTACTCTGAATTTCATTCTATCTCACTGTCGTTCTCCTGCCTATTATCCACCTCCCCCCCCNATTTCATTTTATCTCACTCTCGTTCTCCTGCCTGTTATCCACCCCCTCTCCCACACACACACACACACACACACACACACACACACACACACACACACACACACATTTCCTCAGCTCCATTGTCTCTTTCACAGATGGCTTGTCAACACCCCTAGTCAAAGTTTACATTTCCATTATTGCCTCCTCTACCTGTTCTGTCATCCTGAAGGCTTTAGCTCCACCAGTGTGCTCACCACCTTGTCGTTTTGTCGTCGTTTTTCCTTAACCATAAAAATTCGTCTAATACCAGGCATAGCCCTCCTCCGACTGTCCACAAAGCATTTTCGTAATGGTATGTTTGCGTTAGGGACGGAACCGCGGCCAGCAAAATATTGAATCGGAAGTATCAACAGTCGCAGCGCTTCGACGACTGTGTCAGAGCCGAGTCCATAGTTGAGGAAGCCATGTCGCTTTCACTTAGCACTTTGACAATAGCACGTAAGTGGAGTTACGTGACTAATGATGTGAGAAGAACAGGCTTGGGCAAACTCAATCGTTAGATTTTGGTTGGTATTGTTGTACAATATTGTGGGGTCTATTGTATGCTCAAGAGGAAGAAAACTTGATTTTTTTTGGTTGTGGTCCACAGCGAAGAGGAAATAATACTCGTTGCAAATTAGGAGTCAGCCGAAACGCCTCATGATATGAAATTTTACTCCTTCGCATTAAAAGTATGAGCGAGGCAATTTGCTTTGTCAGCGATTAACCAGGCCAATATCCCTGCCTGAGGTTGAACTACAAATTACTGTCAAAGAATGTGCAGTGCACACAGTGTACTTTTATCTTGCAGAGAATTAGTCGGATTGTTCGTGGATCAAGCGTTCAAAGTCAGAGCATATACGAGTAACAGTAAAGATCCAGATCTCGAAGCTGCCCTTTTATAGTAATCTTCAGCTTATCCCCATTACATTTCATAGCCATTGGCGGGGAATTAACCAAATCACTGTTTCAAAACAACAGGTGCCACACAGATTTCCAGGTATGGCTGTGATAGCAGTGAATGAATGAAAAAGGATTAGCAACTTTCCATTCCTGGAGAAATCTGGCATGACTGTGGTTTAGGCCCTATGCGGATGGATAACGTTACATGCGGTTTTATGTCAGTGTTCGATCATCATGCCAGTTTGACCTGCTGTCCAGACAAGCAGAAACATTAATGTTCGTTTCTCGTTATGTAAGGACTCGTTAAAGGGTCATGCCCTGTTTCTGTTCTCGTTAAATTCACGCATAGTGTACGAGGTATGTTTAAACATCCTTTATGAAGCCTTTTTGTGGTCTTATGTCAAGCCGAGGCTATAGGGTGAAAGCACTACACTTGTCCTTGGGAATATTATTGGCGATAAGGCATTCTGACAAGTAGTTTTATGTGATTAGACCTGTTTGCTTATTTTGTAACAGTAACTGATGTTAAGAGCGAACGTGATGACTACATTTCTTCAGAGCAGAGCCGAGACTTTGCACTCTCGTCCATTAACAGTGGGTAACTTACAAACGTTACGGGCACCAAATATTATTATAGTCTTAATACAGTATTTATTGTTATGTCTGCTGACGTCAAACCACTTAACATTGATCAGTCCTCCGTATGTGAAAACCAAGCCAGAAGTCGACAGCTGTAACAGACGCATTGGTCGCTTAAATGATTACACTACGTGTCGTCGCACGTATTGTTTATTTATGAGCAAAGTCTTGGTGACCTATACTCGGAGTAAATTCTAACTTGTAGGGTTAGACAACTGTTAACATGACTGTGTAATTTGCTTTAGTGTGTTCAACATGCAAATCTTTCAAGATCTTCCACGTTCAATCACTGCATTAATAGATCATTCAAACTTTTATCTTCAGCCTCCAAGCACCTTCTTCAACCACTCACACTAAACTTTCTCATGCCATTTTAAGATGAGTATTCAATTTATTCTATTCAAACATTTTAAACATTGCAACAAAAAATATACTCCTAAATGTAGCAGGATACTTGGGAGTCATGACCCAAGTGTGGTCCAGCCCCTTTAGAGTGTCAGGAAGTAAAAGGGCCAAAACACGTGTTAGACGGGGGTATCTTTCTGTGAAGATCTTTATTATTGCCTCGCTTTCGAATAAGGAAGTTTTCTATCTCATCACTGCAAGCAATGTACTAAGAATACATGATGATAAGCAATTCTTTTGCAGTTTAAACGTAAAAAATTGACAGATTATAGTTAATTATCACACTCATTAATCTTGATTATTAAATAACCCCTCCCTTCATCCCAGTACACCCCCTCTCCGACCTCATTTAGAGGATCAGGTTACAAAAGGTCCGAACTAGGACGACCCCGGATAGCAAGTACTATTCAAACTAACCAGATACCAACTGTTGACTCGTGTTTTGTCCAATGCCGAGCTAATAGGCCGTGAAGGCGTCGAGAGGGCCCCAGCATGGACTCAAGTGGCATCGGGCTTCAAGCCTCACAGGCCCCAAACCTCATGTTTTTATTTGGGATTTAGGTCGCAGTCCGGTCGCTCACGCGTTGGCTGTTAGTTTGGACGACAATGGAACGAATTGTAACAAAACGTTGTTTTTTTTTTCTTCTTACTCTCTTTAAACAAGGCTGTAAGGGTGAGCACGCAGAGAAATTCAGGATTCGATTCCGTTCTTCTCTCCAGTAGAATTTCGAGTGGCTGAGGGGAAGTTAATATCTCCAGGATGGCGTTTTCTTTTTCTTTTTTTTTTTTATTTTTGTGGGGTGGGGTAGGGGTAAACAGTGTCAAAGCACTTAATAGACTATAAATATAATCATGTGTCCAGCAGCCAGTCAGACTGAAGCTTATTAGGTCGATATACTGGGAACTGTGATGTCAGCATCTGGAAGTGATCTGGGTCATCCAATATTGAATTTTTGTTTGTTGCAGAACTCCAGAGCAGAATGATATCTATACATAGGACTGCTGATTTTATCGATGCACAGTCCGTATTTGTAGATAACTTTGAGTATTTGTGAGGCAAATTGTGAAACATTCTTCTTCTGTTATATTTGTCTCAGATTTTCTCAGACCAGAATAACGCTAACTCAAAGCTTTTCTTCATTTAATTATAGTATACACACAGAAAGCGTTGGTATCATGCAAATAACTAGATGCATTCTATTATCGACTTCAGCCTCATTTTGACAGGCAGCAAGACATTGCTTTATTCTGTGTCATTCGTTCCCTCTGTTCACCCCTTTATTATAATGCGACAGTTGTCCATAGCTCAGGTTAATGTTCCAGGCTTGGGTGACCGGGGGTATGAATGAAGACAGGGCATGTTCTAATTAGGCGGAGACCTTGTTCTTGATGATGGGGTCGGGGCTCTGTGTGCTGGGCTTGCTGAGAGTGAGCGTTTAATAATGCTGTCCATCAGTGTGGATGGTGTATGTGTGTGTTCCAAAGGCAGTGTCTTGTCTCAGGTAACAACGAAGACGACATACACTTGACCAGGGGTCATTAGTGACAATATGTAATTTACTTAGTGGGGAACATGACTAGTCCAGTATTCTTAATGTATAGTGAATCCTTTCAGTGAGACCCACACACAGGACATTTTGGGAATACAGGACTTCACGCATTGGCCGGGAAGCTTGGGAAAAAAGTATGGTTACAGTAGCTGCCAATATCTAGGGATTTTTATGTAGAATAAATATTAATTTCTGTCTCCTGCGAAACTGTTTGCAATTCAAAATTTCATGTACAGTAAGTATTTCAAAGTACGTGTAGAGTCTACTCTGCAAAGACGCTACAGAGGTGACCAGAGCTTCGGCGTGAATGCAGAAATCTCTTGGTTAACGATATCCTCCTTCCTTCTATCAATCGGTCAGTTTCTTGCTTGTGTAGCCTGTCAGAATTAACTAAGCTAATAATTGAGCCTATGAGATCGTAAATGTTCAATCACTGGGGTCCACATTGTTCAATGCAGGCGAAATTATTGACTTTGTGCCAAGAGAGCTCTTCTTCTAGCGACCTTTATTATCTCTCTTTTACTGTAAAATTTTGTATGCGAACGACTGACATCTACTTTACTCTAAATTGTTTGAATTACTATTTGGTCCCTAAATTATTTTATTTTACTGTATTTTAGAAACACTTTGCATATAATAAAATAGAAATTTCTCAGTAGTAAATTCTTGTGTGTGCCTAATGCCCTACAGAAGTTGGATTTGTATGCTGTATCTGGTAAGAATAATATATACATGTCCCTGAAAATGGTCATGGTGCCGTGTGGTATGTTATGCTCTTTTGTACTGCACGTTCAACATGAGCTAAATAAATTATTACTATTATTATTATTGTTATAGCAGCCAGTGTGCAGTCTGACTAACAGCGTCTGACTACGTCCAACAGTCTGTCTGAAGTCCTGTCTGACTGTCGCCAAGCTCTTTTTTTCTGTCATCCTCTTCTCTCTATTAGCCATCACTAATCTTGAAGAAGTACAGATGCCATTGTTGTCAGCAGCATGACCCTGTCCACATAGCCAGTAATAAGATCACAACGCTATTGAATTCTGGTTTCAGTGAAGCTTGGCATGTCCAAAGCAACGCTGCCATCTCCAGGCGTCGTCGATGCTCCTTTATTGTAGTTCCGTTGACAGCCCAGAGCACCTTCCTAGCCGCATTACAAACTATGAATGATAGAGGCTCATTTGGAAAGAGTTTCGTGGATGCCTTTTTTGTCTGGAAGACTGCGATTAGTCCACGAAATGGGCAAAATCTTTTTTTTTTTATTCCGCAGAAATTTTACACGAGCTGTTAGCTACTGGGCTTTCAGTGACTGGGTGTGGAATGTTGCAGCTAAGCCGCTCCTGAAGGTTTTCTTTTCCAGACATTGTCAGTTCATAAGTACAGACGAATCCGTTTAATCGCCATCCGGATGATCGTAACCTCTGCTTAATAGCAATATTTATTACACAACAAAATGCTGTATTTTGTAAAAAAAAAATAAAATCACTGGATAATCATTATAGAGTTTGTGCATTAACGATGGGATATCTTACCATCTTAAGAATTACATTAGTGCATCGGTGCTGAATACACCCATAGTAACGTTCAACATATAATGAAATTCTTACCATGTTGTGATGCCCATCGGTAATGGGTAAAGTCTCAACTGTCAAAGTGGAGTTTCAGATTTGCCGATTCTGTAAAGTGTATTCTTAGAAATCAGTGCCTAGTTCTCAGCTTGGGGACTCTTCTTTTCCATCTCTAACTAATTATGGTCTAAAGATGGGAACTCCTGCTGTAAGGCGGCATATCGGCACTGGGTGTAAGTTGACCCTTTTAAAGTTCTCACTGACACGCTACGTCCATTTATATTTCTACTGTACATTTTGTTGGCAATCTGGGATCCGCTATCGTCGAATTCGTGCCGCTGCTTCACAGTCGGGGGAACGACAGTCTCCAGGGCGATACAAGAAGGTGACGGGCACTTGGTCATGCGCCGAGGGCGTTGGATGGTCCGCAGGAGCCAACAGTGTTATATTTCATACTGGAAGTCAGAATCAACCTCATTTCAGATATATCGATACAGTTTGTCTAAATTTAACGAATAATTCCGTGCTACTGTGTCGAAGTGGGACCCAACTCTGGCATTTGTGTTTGTCATAGAGACACCTCACCTTTTGTACGTGACCTTCTTTTGCTTTAAAATCGCCTTTGGGCAAAAGGTTACACAAAACTGTGGCATAGCACTAATGGGGAGGAGGAAGGGGAGGTGAGTATGCGAAACTTCGTCAGGACTTTGACCTTCACGAATTGAAATAAGAGAGACAGAAAGAAACGAGAAAAGAATGGAAAAGGAAAGAGGGAGGAAGAAGAAGTAGTAGAACAGAAAAAAAACAAAAGAACGAATTTTGCGGCACATCGGTAAAGGGATTCCTAAGCAAGTGGTATAGCAAGGCATGTTTGTTTAGGATTCGTTGGAAAGAGGTGGAAGTGGTCAGTTCCATTCAGCTTGGGTCAGTTCAAATCATTAAGTTCAGTTCAGTTCTTTATTACCTTTTGTACCCACATACATAAGACCAAACAAAGCAACAAATACATTACGTGAAATACGTAAATAATGAAGTTGACACAGAAAAATAAAGTCAAGCTTTCTCTTCTATCATTTCCCTCCCCCTTTCACCCCTGCCCACCCAACCTCCTATGCTCCACATCTGTTGCCAGCATAACTGAAGCAGGCCATTATCAACATCGTCATCACTTTCACCGCCCACAGTCTTCACCTTCGATCTTTAAAATAAGATTTTATCTTTCGTATCACTAATCAGTGCACAGTTTTGTCACAGGTCTGATAGTGGAATCTTCCTACATATCATAGCCTCCTCCTCTGCTCCCTCTTCTACACACACTTTTCATACCTTTATACAAATTGCATGGGCTGGTGAGCCTGCCCGAACTTTTCCACACACATTTATAATAAATAACGCTGGACTGGCAGGCGTCTGGGTGGGTCGGGTAGAGTCTGTCTCTTATACACATNACGGTTTGGGGGTTGTGGGAGGGGGGGGGGAAGCACTCGTGTACTCAATGAACGATAGCTCATTACAAGAACTTAACATAACGAACATTAATCCGTTATCTAAACTTGAGACCAAATGCCTTTCGAAATGACCCCTTACCTTGTCCGTCTATCTGCACCAAACAACTATATATAATACTACACTCTAAGAGGCTTATCCCCCTTTCAACATGGGTATTCTGTCTACGCACTGAGGCTGCAGTGGCAAGCCCTCGGTTTTGGAGTCTTGCCGTAATGTTGGCACTGTGTGGTTGTTCAGCTGTCTGTTTGTTTGACGGTAATCCCCTTAACTCGAAACTTGTCGTTCCGGGTAACGTCATTTAAAGGGAGGTGACTCACACCTTCTTTATGTCGCGGATGTCGTCTAGACAAAACTTTCGAGAGTGATGTCTTCGCTTAATGCAATCCACTACTCTCCCCTTGGAAAATATTGTGCTTTACTTCGGTGCGCACTCCCCTTTTCCAATTCAATATATTTTATATATAAAATTCCGCACCAGAATGCTGAACAGTGCATTTTTGCCTGTTGTGAAAAAGTGATCTTAGGAAAACGATATCTCAAAGTACGTTCAATACTTCACAACCAGATTTCACACATGTATCAAAGACACGTTAAGGCACCTGCTTGCAGAGGGGTTTTTAATATGTGTTTCTCAAGAAAATGTTAGGTGAACCCTACAAATATAAAATGCTTCAGTAAGTACGTGCATTGCTGTGTCTCAGAATCATGTGTAAAATCTGATGGCCAAGCATCATCTGCAATTTAAGATATATTTTTTCCTTAGATCACTACCCACAGTAAAGCAAAGTGCACTGTTCAGCATTGTGGTGCGCAGTTTTGCATGTAACCTATACTGAATTGGAATAGGGCAGTGCGCACCATTGTAATGCACTATACTCAACAAGGGTAGAGTTGTGTATCGCCTTATAATGACGTGAACTGCAAAGAAGTGAAAGAAGACAAGGTTTAACACTGCAAGAAATATGTTACGCTGTTCGTAAACGTCATTTCGTACAATGTAGGCTATATATTATGTCTTACAGCCGGTCAAAATGAAGGCTATGTCGCCAACTTAGGAACTCAGATATTAGGCTTTTAACATGAATTGAGCCATTGGGTATGAATTTTTTTTGTTCCTTGCAGAAATTGAGCGTAGCATGAAAACTTCAGAGCACAAAAATATATGGTTTTAAGAGGCAAGTAGTACATGTGGATACATTTTAGTATATTCTTGGCATATTATATGTATTGTACAATATAAAATTGTTCTTGAGTCGTCATTCTCTCAGAATTTTTTTTCCATTACATCAGATGGCTTCCTGCCATTGAAAACAGTTACATCGCGATCGGTATCTTGGCCAAAATGATGCCAGGTCATTTTCTTCTCCTAATAGAAGTACATAATAACTTAATTTAGCCAGACAGCGACTTAAGCCTCATTTTGTTCGACTGGCGGCGAGACACATCCCGTCAGGTGTCAGGGTAAATGCTGAAGTTCTGTTTTGGCACGGAATTCTGTACTTGACAGTCAAGACTTAAAAGAGATCGTGACCGGAACTTCAAAGACACTGACAGTTATAGGGATACCAGGAGACAGTGGGGAGAAGGCCCTTCGTATTTGTCATTCTTAAGAGCTGTGTGTGTGTGTGTGTGTGTGTGTGTGTGTGTGTGTGTGTGTGTGTGGTGTGTGTGTGTGTGTGTGTGTGTGTGTGTGTGTGTGTGTGTGTAATTTCTGAATAAAATTTTTTTTTCCAATCTGTTCGTCTATATATCGATCTATCGCCTTAAAATAAGACTGAATTTTACTGTGTGTTTTGTTTTCCTCCAGTCTTATCGTAGAAAACCAGACATGGTTAGTTGCTATTTTCTGTGTCTCCTGTCTATCTGTCTATCTGTCTGTCTGTCTGTCTGCCTGCCTGCATGNTGAAGGGGCGATGTTCTCAAAATATAAGTGTACTCATGGGGATTTTCCGCTTCATCTTCCCTGCCTCCCTTTTCAACCTCCAAACAGTTGGTTGAATCTGATTCTCGCCAGTATCTACCAGCACTTCTTGAATGTCTCACCTTCCTTCCCTCCCTCTCCCTCTCCCTTCCCCCTCCTCCTCCCTGCATCCAACGCGGCCACATCATCATTATCTAAGCTCGAAGCAGGGTCAGGTGGTCTATTATTACCTACCTCTTTAAAATTCCCTGAATACCAGCACTAGCCATCAACGCCAGTTCAAAGACTATCCCAGGGTGAAATTTATGTCCAACTAATGAGCCAACGCACCACTGTATGCAAATAATGGAGACCTGATAGCCTAAGTGGCTGCTGTTGGGCACGGTGTTCTCTATTCTGATGTGCACTTGATAAAATCTGCACTTGGGGGTGATAGAATCTGTCGGGAACAGGTCATTTCCGAACATGTGAAGTACCTGGATATGTATGATAGTGTTGTGTTTACATTAACACTGGTTGTTGAGGAGCCTCCCCATAGCCCCCACATCTCCAACACACACACACACACACACACACACACACACACACACACACACACATACACACATACACATACACATACACACACACACATACACACATACACATACACACACCCATACCCCCTCCCCCCATCTACAACAAACATGCAACACACACACACACACACACACACACACACACACACACATCCTCATACGACTCCCACATCTGCAACAAACATGCAACACGCACACGCACACACACACATACATACACACACACACACACACACACACACACACACACACACACACACACACACACAAACAACACCTTCCCCCAACCCCCCACATCTCCAACATACACAGACACACACACACACACACACACACACACACACACACACACACACACACACACTCCTTGCCAGGATGTAGCTTCTTTTTGTCATAATTTGTCTTCGATGAAATTCGTGGACAGCATGGAAAGACCGGCGGAACAACTAACTGGGGACATTTCTGGAACAGAAACATTCCTAACTGCCAGAATTGTGCAGGATAAAACGAACATTATCTTTAAAAAGAAAGAAAGATAGAAAGAAAGAAAGTAAGAAAGAAAGAAAGAAAGAAAGACCACTGCTCTCCCACCAGCACCACCACCACCACCCATATTTTCAACGGCAACAACGAGAACTGAATTAATTAAGCTCTTCCATAAAATTTTCTGTTAAAATATTTTGTCCATTAAATACCGACCATGTCTAAATTTATCTTCACATCATACTGTATACCCCTAGGGCCAACTGCATCTACTTTTATGGAAAATGTTCCACCTCTTCAACCAAATCTCCGCATAACCGCAATCAGAAGTTACAGACCAGATACGTGCTTCTTCATCAACAGTCATGATGGTCGTATGTCGGGGAACATATTAAACCAAACCATTAGTAGAAAGGTTTATGATGGTAGTGTAGATAGATTGTGGTACAAGGGAGTATGTATGGAAAGTAAGATATTATCTATGTTGTGGCCACGTGGATGTAAATGTAAGGTCAGATGGGATGGTCAGTAGATGCTTGCTTGAAAGCATCTTCCTTACTTCTAGGTCTCAGAGAGGGGCAATTAAAAAAAAAAAAGTGAAAAGAAGAATTGAGGACAGACAGACAGATAGACGGACAGACAGGCAGACAGACAGACAGACAGACAGACAGGCAGGTAGGCAGGCAGACACACAGGCAGGAAGGCAGGCAGGCAAACAGACCTACAAATAGAAAGNTTCCTTACTTCTAGGTCTCAGAGAGGGGCAATTAAAAAAAAAAGTGAAAAGAAGAATTGAGGACAGACAGACAGATAGACGGACAGACAGACAGACAGGCAGGTAGGCAGGCAGACACACAGGCAGGAAGGCAGGCAGGCAAACAGACCTACAAATAGACAGACAGACAGACAGACAGACAAACAGACAGTGTCATAGGCAGGCAGATAAATATAGAACTATGAGTCGATAAGCCGAAAAAGAAGAAAAGAGAAGACAAAGAAAAATGGAGGAACTTAGAAAGAAAGAAAGAAAGAAAGAATGAAAGAAAGAAAGAAACAAAGAAAGAAGGAAAGAAAGACAGAAAGACAGAAAGAAAGAAAGAAAAAGAAAGAGCGAGAAAGAAAAGAGAAGTAAGAACCAATAAAACTAAGAGAGTAATCAGATACAAAGAGACAAGGAAGAGAGAATTCAGGATGTGATACCACATTAATTTTTTTTGCTTCCTGGGTCATGAATCCATCCATCCTTCGTTCTGTTCGGCACCAACTCTACCCATCCTGTTGTTCCTGTATATTTTAAAGATAGTATTTCTGTTTCTACTCTATTGCTCTCACATAATTTTTCTTTTTTTTTAAGTTAAAAAAACAACAAGAAAAACAATCACCTGACCGCTCTTAAAAAAAAACAAACAACAAAACTCAGACCTGATGGCTACATGACACAGAGGTCATTACTCTCTAACCCTTATAACGAACACCTTTGATTATACTCTCGATATCTTCAGCGCACTCTTGAACAAATAGCCCCAGGCCACTTGAGTGCATACACTACAAGCCTACACTATACAGTGCTTCCTGCATTAAAGCACTACAAGCCTACCCTATACAGTGCTTCCTGCATTAAAGCAAACACTAGACGCGTATTCCTAAACCTGGCTGTTGGTAATGTGTATCAGTGCAGTGGTGTTGTACTTTAAGTTGTGGCGTCCGATGGTTGCTGTCATAAATCATGCCCTGCCAACAATATATGGCCGTAGACCCACTGCCTCGACATGGATGGATTTTGCTTTTATATTTCAAATATTAGTCGTTTTACATCAATCTTCTTTTACTTTTACCGCAACGTTGGGGTAGATAGTAGACTGGTGACCTACTAAGTTCTCCAGCCAGTATGAAATGCTTTATACTCATGAAATTCGGAAAGACTAGCGTGTCATTGAAATCAAACTAGAGAAGCATCCTATCATGCCTCTTTTTTTCCTTTTATATTCCAAGCGGGCCTTTGAATATAACTGGAAAAAAAGGATGGAGGGAGGGAAGTTGTCCATCTCTAAGGAGAGAAAGCTGCTCCCTCCTACACTTGCAGCTAAGCTCTACTTAATCGTAATTCCTCTAGAGCAGAGAGCAAGCTGCAATTAAACAGGGCTGCGATTATCCACTAACTTTACACAGAAATACAGCATTTTTATGTGAAAAATGTTGCAAATAAGTCTGATTTTCAACTATCCAGGCTGCCATTGAGCAGAGCAGATTGTAATTAATTAGTCTTATTTTCGTAGCTTGTGTAAGCACTAGGTGGTCACAGGGGCAAGGAATACAAATCCAAAGTTTTCACAGGGAAAAGTGAAGTGATAAGAACAGGAAGAATTAAACCTGCAGATCCACACAACAAACCACCGTCTTACTGATAAAAAAGGGCGAAAGCCTAATCTCTCTGTTTGCTTGTGCGTCAGGGCTAATTTTAAAGACAGGTTTTTACCAGTTCTTGTTAAAGTAGTGACGCCCATTCATTGCAAAAGAGCAAACTGTAGATTACGGTGTGATTTTTTTTTTTTTAGGATTAGACAGTTATTAGACACCCAGCCAGCCAGTCAGGGTGCCGGAGGGGTTCCCGTGTCCATCCGAGGTAAAGAAAGACACCCGAAATGTTAACTTAGATTCTATACCATAAGACGGGTCAGAAAGCCAAGGTTTCAAGCAGAAATTAATCATATTTTCTTTCTGTTTCCTGTTCAAAAATTACACTTCGGTTCACTGATTTAATAAATAATTGAAAGCACATTTTCTCATCCTCAAAGATCAAGATTGTAGTAAATCATACGATATGACACAATATAAAAGACAGACTATTTAACTTCGTAGATAGGAGGCTAAGCACGAAGCGAAGAGCATTTGGGCACTAGACCACTATGGATGTTTTTGCAGGAAAATAATTAGTCTACGTAATGTTCTCCTAGGGAAAAGAGAAAGGAGTTATTCCCCCCCCCCNCCCCCCCCTTGTTCTTCCCTTTTTCCTCATTAAAATTTGCTTGATTTTTTTTTTCATCTCGTCCTTCCTTGCCATGGAAAGAAAGATTTGTCGCTTTATGTTAACAAACATTCCCCTTTTGCCTCTATCTCCCTTCTACAAATGGAAATAATTAGACACTGGCTGTGCCAACTGTTGACACAGTTTTGTACTGTATCAAAGGACTAAAAATCTAGTTCTTTTCTACGAGGACATTTCAGCAAACTTTCATCTTCTTTTGAGGTTTCAACATCCGTGTTTAAGGGATTAGAAAAAAAAATACCGGCCTTCAAATTCTTTTTGTTGGAAACGTTTATTTACTTGTATTTTACCTTATTTACCTTATACCCCTTAACTCATTAAGGATTGTATTGTTAACCCTCCCCGTTCGCCCACATCTTGTCAAATAAATGTTAACCCTAGCGCCTTGAAAACACTTTACTAATGAGTGATTCGGTATATCCGGATCCCCTGTGCAATATTCATTCTCCGGATGACTAGCAAACAAATCAAAGGATATGAGCACAAGATATCATCGCTGGCCCTCATGGCAAAGGGATATAAATGTATAAAAGCTGTGACCTTTCTTTCTTCAAAGCAGTGGCAAAAACACCACAGTTTGAGAAATCTTCTGACAGCAGGGGAAGTAACCTCACCATACGATGACTCCATGAAAAATTATACCGGTTCTTTCCCTTGTTCCAATTTCTTTTCCTGGCTGTCACTCATGGCTGTCTGGTAACATTGTTTTTGTTGCAACATCTTTTTTTCTGTAGATGCAATTACATACATCCTTAATTTTTTTGTTTGTTTGTAAATATTGTGAGAGCTTAGGCGACTTATTCTTTTACTGCCAAATTCAATTTCTTTCAATGTGTGTCTACAAGACTCCAAAGCAAAACAGACGAAAAGGTAGTTAAGACTTTGCAAAACGACAACGTGATGACAGGTGGTCAAGAGAGACATTCTGATCTTCTGCAAACATTTTACTGCCTATTTTATATTTTAAAACCTCGTTCACAGCTAAATTTAGGTCCGCCCGGGGTCATAAAAGGAAGGAAAGGCATGGTCGGACACTTCATTAATTTGAATTCACTCGCCAAGCTTCAAATCGCGGCGCTGTGTTTCCGAATTTCACGAATAAAGGATTTCATACTGCATAGAAACTCTGCAGATCACTGTTCCGTCGAAAGTTACAGTGAAAAAAAAAATTGATATAAAAGGCTCAAATACCTGAAATGTGAAAGCAAGTCTAAGTCGGGGCAGTATCGACGACCATTTATAGGCAGGGCTTGTCTTTCGACAGTAACGATCGTTTAGCACAATTTTAACAGCAAGTCTTGTCATCAAAACTTTCAAAAATAATTTTGTTTATAGTGGAAAGAGTTCATAACTTTAGAGGCGTGCATAATGACATCAGATGACGTCATCACACTCTGCGTTCTCTCGCAGTCTATAAATAACTTGGACACATTGGTAGAACCCATCTTGGATCTTTTGTAGTTTTGTTTTGAGACCAAGAATAGACCTATACTGGTAAACCACATCAGTTTAACTGTTGTACAAGAAGGTCCCAAAAGCACAATGAATCGCTCATAGCACGACGTTACTTTTCGTTGTGACGCCTATACATCGGTCAGATTTGACAAGGATCAACCAGTGACTCTGGATCCACTCTGTCAAATCATCAGTCTGTCAAAGATCCGGACCGTAACGTTGCGATACTGTCACCGAACACAGGCGTATGTTCTGTAAGGCAGGCATGACATTTAAGACATTTTTGTCTCAGGGCTACGTGTCTTGGGCTATTTCGAATGTAGCAGATTTATTGGTCAAGATGAAGTAAGAGTTCGTTTTAGCTGTGAGTCGATACAAAGGAGATGTGGATAGGCTCCACTCAAGACTGAAACAGCGTCTTGTTTTGGGGATTTGCGTGGACTAAATTTATACAGTAAGGACTAAATTTATACTGTGATAATAATAATAATAATAATAAAGTCTCTTGTTTTATATTAGGCTTTTTTCATAGACTCGAACAGGGCACGAAGGCAGAGCGATAAACTGAGTGTCCCTAGAATTTGACTTGATAAGGTCTGATTGTAGTTCTCAGTTCAAAATGTTTCACAGTCAGCTCTGCTTAATCGCAATATTGATAATCGCAACTGCCACTTCCACTGAGACCTATTATTTCTATCTGAAAATGACACTGGATAATCACAACTCTCTTTAATCGCGTTTTCTTTTTGTGTGTTCCCGAGGAGTTTCGTTTAAGCTGAACTGACTGTAACTGTCACTGCTACGAGATGATGAAAGTCGAAGAGCCCTCGTCATGTGGCCACGAGTGGGTTTATGTGGAAACAAACGAGTCAAGTCTTTATGACGCTGTAACGACCACCATGCAAAAAATTCTTGTCGCGAGAGTTTGTGGTCCGGACGTTGCCCACCACAATAAAACTAGACTATATTTTTGTGACCAGATAGTGACCACTGAATGGTTATGTCGGGAGCAAGTCTGGGGAGCAAACACAAGGTGACCGCATTAAATGTCTGGATGTCTGGTTGACATTCCGCTACTGTCACCGGACAACTCCCGTTTCACCCCTCCCCTTTCCCACCTCCCTGGCCCCAGCCTCCCAACCCCC
>JAWQUT010000239.1:165201-191354 GCA_033807755.1 Ellobium chinense
CCAAAAAAAAAAAAATTGTTTCATGAACTATCTTAGAGATGGAGTGACTTGCAATATACAGTCAAGTCTGCTTAATTGCAACTCTTGGGAAGCATGGAAAATACTCCCATAAACGGTTCTTAAATAGTCACATGTAATGAAGCTCATTACCAGATTTCAGTAAAATAGTAGTAGCGTCATCAAATCCTGCTTCTGAAAGTAAACGATCTATCAGCCAATAAAAGCCAGTGTAACAGATCGTATCAGCCAATACATTCCTCTGATAATGGAACAGTGGTAAACAGAAAAGTTGTGGTTGGCGATGCCCGGATAACCCTTGCATGCTTAGTAAGAAAGAGTGATTCATGAATGAGAGATGCTATTTAGTAGTGACCGTTAAGTAGAGAACGCAGTATTCTGTTGTTAGAAAAATGTTGCGAGTAAGCGATGGTTGCCAACACGCAGACAGCAATTAACCGGAGCCAGTGGAAGTTCAAAATCGGTCTTAATATGGGATGGACGAGGCAAGACATGTTTATGGAAATGCTTTAATCTGTTTTTCTTACCGCTTAAAGGACTTGTTTTATTGAGGCTTATGTCTGGGTCAAGTAGACTTCCATAATGAGGAATGAAAGTCTGCATCATCTGAACATACTGTAATTTAAAAAAAAAATATGAGAAAAACTCTTTCATCTTTCATAGCCTTACTGAAGAGATCTTATAATTAAGAGTTAGGCCCATACTTTTCTTGTTAAAAGTTTCAAGGCTTTCCGGAAGGTTGTCATAGACAAGGGATGATGGAGCGTTTGTCCTTTAGTGCAGAAGTTCCCTGGATTAGCATCCCTACTTTCTCTTTAGTTATTTTACGTGGTGTTTCAAAGATGTTTGTCGGCACCCTGACTGGGATTCAAGTTTCATCTTTGATACAGCCATAACTGTGCTGAATAGGGACATTTAAACCTACCTCAAACTCAACTTACGATACTTTTCTTAATATAGATATATAAAGCAGCGACAAGCACTTTCTGTTCTGATGATCGTGGAGCACCCTGTCGGCAGTCTAACCCCATATCCAGGCTTTGTCTCTGATATAGCCATAACTGTGCTGAACAGGGACGTTAAAAACCAGTGTCAAACTCAGCTTATTATGTAACTTCTTAATGTCGCAGATCGAGCAGCGACGAGCATTTTCTGTTCTGATGAGGCTGTTGTCTGGACATTGATGATGCAATCGAGTTGCAAAGTCTTGATGTGTCTAGTCCACACGGCTGGACTGAAAACGATGTGACCAAACCGGCTACGAATCTCTAGGACAATGGAAAGGAATTCCCTTACACTAGTAACTGCACAAAACGACTGTGTATGGGCAAGGGCAACTGTTGTCAGGATGTCTGTATTTCATTCATTCATTCATTCATTCATTCATTCATTCATTCATTCATTCATTCATTCATTCTTGTATCCATCCATCCATCACAAAAAATAAAGACAAAAATTTCAGTTCAACCAAGTTCTACATACACTGATCCCTTTGATTGAAACAACTCATCGAAAACATCCGATGTGCTCTTAGGGTAAACCTTTTTCAGAAACATATTTTGGGATATACCTCTTTGTTAAACATCCATCCATCCATCCATCCATCCATCCATCCATCCATCCATCCATCCATCCATCCATTCATCCCTCTCTTTCTTTCTCTCTCTCCCTTTCTCTGTATAAACTTCTCTCTTTCTCTCCCTTTCTCTGTATATACCTCTCTCTCTCACTCTTTCTCTCTCTCTCTCTCTCTCTCAGAGCCAACCATCCCTAATTGACCCGTTGATCCCAGGATTACCAAACACCTAGTCTAGGATGCCTGTGAGAATGAAAACGTTAAGACCACCACAAAGTACCAGTCTACACTCATGTGGTCTGAAAGCGAGAACTGGTCATTTCAGTTGCCACACCCGAAAACCAGCATTATGTTTATTTAAACACGCATCAAAGGGAAAAGGCTTCCTGGCGACATTTTATAGAATACGGTCAAGTGGATACCTTACTTTTTTTCTGTGTGTCGCTTATTTATTATTTGCGGAGACTGCAATGGAAGGTCTCGAGCAGAAGTTACTTGATTCGAAGAAATTATGACGGGGAAAACCCGGGGTAAGGGACAAAAAAATCTAGGGTTGAGTAATTGGTTGAGAGTGATTTGGAAGTTTCTATGGATGTATGAAAATAGAGGGAGTATTTATTTATCCTTTCGCCAGTACTGCATCAGAGATAGTCACCTGTTCTTTTAAGTGAAATTCGTTCACCGACAGCTCCAGATTTGAATAATATAAATCTGTGTACGATATTATATTCCGTGTTGATAAAAATGGAATTGTAAACATCAATAACTGTATCAGGGAAATGAAACTGATTTTTAAATGTGTTTGAAAAAAAAAAGATCTAATATTGATTTCTTTGTCCTGAAACGTACACACAGCATCAGATGAACCGAAAAAAAAAATGTCAACACAAAATGCAAAACCGATGTCAGTAACAGCTCTAAGAACGATGAAGGCTGTTTTGGGGAAGGGGATGGTCGAGTTCGAGACAACAGGTCTATACTACTATCGTAGTAACCTGAAGAAATTCTAGAGACAATTTGCGTGGAAAACCCCATAAAATACCATTAAAATTGCCTTCACATAGCAGGATTTATACTATTTCTGGGAAACTGTAACCGCATTAAATTTTGTCTCCAGGTTAAGAGAAATTGTGCCAATAATTATATCTTGTGGTCATTTCACAAAAAAGGCCGTAACATTACGGGCAAGCATGTACTTGAAACTGTGTTCAAAGGCATAATAAGGCCACTTCTGTGGAATGGTCTCAGTAACTGGATTATTACATTACATTTATTTACAGTATTTCTTTACATTGTAATCCTTATCCACTCCTCTAGGCCTATACACACATTCCTAAACACCGAGATACTGATATCCAGGGGCGTTATCACCCGTCCTCCCCCTGCCTCTTAGAAGCATCTCGGTGGTGATATTTGAGGCATGCTTCTTCGTTCTGATATTGCAATCGTTCTCTTTATTTCATGATTGCCTTTATGCATGCTCATTATTTCAGGGCTTGGGGTCCATCTTACCCCCAATCTTCAAAGTCCCTATCACAGAGTAAGTTCAATAAGGGGGCTGAGGAAAGTAGTGTTTACGATCCTGCTGATATTTCTTAATCGTCTTACAGGTGGGGTGCGACACAATACCCCCAGAGTACTTAAAAGTGCGATACCCCCTCATAAATATCCCATTATAGTCGCCCATTTTCCCAGGCAGAAAAGAGAACCATTTGGTCGCCTTGTGGCATTCCGATGCCCACAGAATTGTAATCAAGCCGTCTTTTATTGGGAGCTTGTTTTCACATGGGTTTATCAATAGTTCTCAAATTCGTTCTAATACTGTACTGCGATGCTCTCTTTCACACACTTTCTTGTGTAGTATTTCCGATAGTCATTTTCAACGACCTGTGGATTAATGGTGATGCTTGTACTGTTAAGCACTGTTAAGCAACTCAACACAAGCTTACTATAAATCAGAGGATTAAAACAGCCCCTTAACCCGTATTCTCAATTCCATCATCCCTTTCCCATCCTTCTCTCACTCTCTGTTCGGTTTATCATCACAGACCTTTAATACATGATAATATTGAAAACGGAAGTTAAGTAAGTGAGCACTAGATTGCCTCAAGTCGAATGAACACCTTCTTCTTTCTTTCTTTCTTTCTTTCTTTCTTTCTTTCTTTCTTTCTTTCTTTCTTTCTTTCTTTCTTTCTTTCTTTGTGGTTATGTCCTTTTGATCGCCGTGTCTATATTTTTTTTTGTCTTTTAAATTTATTTGTTCCTTTCATTCTTTCCCATTTCACTTTTAAATCCATCATGATATTTTCCCTTCATTCCCGCCCTCCCTCCCTCTCTCGCTCTTCTTTCTCTTTCGCGCTTCACTATGTTTCAAACAGCAAAGTGTTATTTGCAGGTGAGCGCCAACTGCTACACAAACTCTGAAAAGTCAAGATCATATATTAATTATGTTGTTGCTCCATCTGTCCCCCTCTCTCTCTCTCTTTTTCATTCTCTCTCTCCTCTCTCTCTCTTTCTCTCTCTCTCTCTCTCTCTCTCTCTCTCTCTCTCTCTCAAAACACACACCTGCCACCACATACTTCAACAGTCGCAAATGAAATAATCGCGAGACCACACTGAAATCTGTGACATTTTCTTGCCTTATCGGTATCGGTGTTTGACATTCCATGTATATATTTATAATCCCTATCGAGTCCTTGTATTGCCTGCTATCCCTTGATAATGGTACTTGACACCGGCTGGATTCGAGTACTTGTTATCGATAAGCAAACTTCTTGAGATTCGTAACTGGAACCAGGCAGAAGCGTCAGAACGACTGCAGCTGTNGGTTGGGGAAGGACGTATCAAGAAATTTGTAAGAAATCAGCAGTAATTAGCTCAGACGACCTAGAGATTCCCCTATTTCCCTTCCCCCATTAATGTGACACCCATGAATCTTCAGTTCAGTCGTCTGGGAAGTTTTGACATAATCAAAGTCATAGGAAGTTTTGACACAGAGTGTTATGAGCTTTGAGGTGGTATTGTCTCTGTTGTATTACAAACGAGTTTGACCGACATGGTCTTACTATGCAAGCCACGTTGCCTAGAGCTGTAATATAAATATTGTATCATTAATTACTTGTAATAGCGACTTGTTGATTAGAAATATACTAAAAGAATTGAACTGGTTCTTTTTAAGAGGTCGCACCATATGAGATACCAATAAATAAAATGGAGTCATAAATATAATGTAGAAATCAATAATTGAACATTTATAAATTCTATGACATTGTCGTGCAATTTCTCCATCTCTTATCAAAAAATTGTAAAATTGCTATATTATTTCATATAAAATTTAGTGGGGGATTGTGTTCAGAGCGCTGTCACCTAAAATCTACCAAGCGTTTGGAACACTGTAAAGGGTTAATTTCAGTCATCAATCATGAACTCAATTTTCCTATCATTGCATCTGTGAAAAAAAAGATGCGTCTGCTAATTATTAAACATTCATTCTGCATTCATTGAACACCTTGGGTACATTTTACTTTATTTTGGCTATAACGAAAACAAAATATTAGCCAGATGCAAACATTCACTCCTTCCCACTGGGGCTTTGTCAGTTCCAGATAGGTAACGTAGTAAACAACTAGCAGTTTTACTGCTAAACAAACAGGGTTTAATTTGTCTCGAAATGACAATTAACATTAGTTTACTGTTCGCAGTAATTGACGAGTGTTTTGTTTGTCACTTTTGAACGGACGAGGTGTGTGACTGTGTTTCATTTATCACGAGTGTCATTAATTTCTACAAACACTGAAGAGGCGAGCCTCGTGGTAGCCTATATCAATAGTATGTTAGAAACAAATAACATGCTATTAAAAATCATTAAACGCCAACCGTCGTTTCTCATGCTGGAGTACAGATAGTTACTGTAAAACTCTGGAATTCTTTCGACAGCTTTAGCTTCATCTTCTCCAATTTTTTGTGTGTTGTTACGCTTGTCCATTATTATCAAAGATAAATTTATCCACTATCTCTTGTTAGAGCAGATTTCTGTCTCTCTTTCTCTCTCTTTCTCTTACTCTCTCTGCTTCCCTTCTCTGTCTCTCTCGTTCTCTGCTTCTACTTTCTGTCTTCTTCTTTTCATCTCTCTCTCTCTGTCTCTATCTCTGTGTGTGTGTGTGTGTGTGTGTGTGTGTGTGTGTGTGAGAGAGAGAGAGAGAGAGAGAGAGAGAGAGAGAGAGAGAGAGAGAGAGGGAGATTTCATACACACACTTACACCCAACCGCACAGCTTATACCTATGCATTATGCATTCTGTCAGTCATTTTCACACTCCATAATAATTCTCTTTCATCATCAGAAAGCAAATTGCTCTTTCTCTCCCCCAATTTCTCTTACCGTAACCCTCTTCCTCAAACACTTGATTCACCCATTTCCCCGTTTTCTCTGCGAACGACCCTGACACAGGTGAGACAGAACAGTCGTGTTTCTTTCATGCCGTCTGGTCTGTCACCGCAAAAACGAAACGGGAAAGGCCAGTCTAGTCTCTCGGTCCTGCCTCGACCGTTCGCTCGGTTTTGGCTTGAGGGAAGCAGTGGCAGACAGCTGCGCGCGGGCGATACGAAACGAAAACGAGCCGGTAGCTCGTGGCAGAAAAACAAAAATTGCAGCTCGGTGAAAGAGCATTTCTTATTTTTTTGTTCCGTGAAACTATATGAAGCCATTTTTTTTTCATTTTTCAATTCGGCCCGGAGAACATTTCGTAGTGAAATTATTTATCAGAAAGCGCAAGAAATCAAGGAACCAGCCTATTTAGATAAGGTGCATTTTGTTTGGATTAATATGCCAGCCTTTTCATTGGATTGGATTATGTGGTGAATTGTCCTGGAGAGTAATTTCCAAAGTGTGGATTGTGTGTCAATTTACGGTGAGGATTATGTTGATTTAAATATGTCACATGAAGTGCTATTAACTCTGTGCTTATGTTGATTCAGCAAAACTATGTAGGTAAGGGTAAGCACTTGTTTAGATTTATCTTAGTGGTATATAGATTTCTAGGCCCACTGCAGGGATAATAGATCCTAGAATATTACCTTCGTGTGTGTACATGTGAAATATAGACTAGGTTGATTGCTGCCAGTTATCAATAGTGAATAGAACAAGAAATGTAATGAAAATAGCAACAACAGTACCCAGTACCAGAGGCGGATCCAGGTGCATAAGGTGCTCATGACCACCCCCACCTCCCCCCCCCCCCCNGGGCCAAAAGAAGCTCTATATAAGGGTGAAGGGGAGGGGACGAGTTAGTGGAACGTCTTGTGTTATGAAACCTAAAATTGCATATTGTTTATTCGATACAGAGAAAGACGTCAGTGATATGATAAATCACCTTTTTCTTTATTTCAAGACTGACCCCTGATCCGTACCGGGCTGTCTATTTTGGCCACATATATTTACTTTGGCTGCTGAGAAAATATCAGTTTCAGCTAGAGAGTTGAAAAGAAAAGATGAAAGCATGCATGTTTCAGCCGGCCCGAATAGGTTTTTTTTTCTTTAAACAATACATAGACTTTTTTATATATCTGTATAGTGGCGTCATGATAGTCATAAAGACGACATTATACGTCGCCGGGGATAAGCGCCCCAATTCCTTTTAACTCGAGATTCGACGTACTCATCTACTCCTAAGTCGAATCAGAATGTCCTCTTACTGTTGGGCAGAGATCGCTCAATTTTCTTGCGTATGGCGCAACAGACATAGCAGCTACCTCGGTCCTTGATTGGTAATAATATTAGGCACCTTGACTTATTAAACTCATTCTCTTTATAAATGATCTGGGAGAGTGATCTTTAAGACCCGTCCTTTACACTTTTGAAAAAACGGATTTGGGGAGATCTGAATATTGACCTAACGAAAGCCGTGTTGACATCGAAGAAAAAAAAATAAAGAAGGTAAAGCGAAAAATGGGGGTCTAAAGATGCGAGTGTTTACAGTAAATGTAAATAAACCCCAGTTATTCCATAAGAGAAGCTGTGACAGAAACATGACATAGTTTATGAATGAGTTGTGCTTGGAACTGTTGAGAACAGCCAAGAGTCATCTATCTAAAGTAATTAATCCAAGCTTATTTTCCTCGATACCCTTTAATCGCACAAATAAACTTTCCTATAAAGATGAAAGGGCTGCAAATTTATACTACAATATTTTTATGGCCTGATCTGTCATGCTGCAGTACTTTGAAGTTGTTGGTTTTTGTTTTTTTTCCTTTCCTTTCCGGGCATTTTTACGGCATGCTCTAGAGCTATCTTTTTTGTTTGCGTAAACGTTTTTTACCTCTAATCCGTCAACCGGTGTGTGTTTTGTGATGATGAAAGTGACGTTCTGACCTCTGTAATCAATCTTGGGAAACTTATGACGTCGGCTAGCTCTTGTCCTGTTTGTTTTTGTGTTTTTTTTCTTCTTGTTGATGTAGACTAATGTTATTCTCCTCACGTCCAGGGCAAGGACTTGTCTGTTTTGTTCTGGATTTTAGTGCTCAAGTTTTCTGTCATTAGGTATTCATTGTGCTGTCATGTGTGGTGTGGATCGAGGATGGCAGAATGTCGAGAATTTTAGCAAATCCGAAAAGGGAATCTGAAAAAAACAACAGAATGCAGTTTTACAAGAAACAAGTCAATATCTAAACTAGGAAAACAAAAATGTCACAGCAAATTCCATACTGAACAAAGGTCCTTATGTTGATCTCCGTGTCTGAACATTTTGCTATTGGCTGCTGTTATCCTTGGTGCTTGAGCACGCATAATTAACATTGTCAGTTTGCCAGCTTGATTGTCCCTCTTCCTGTCGATTTATCTTGCGTATTCGTCTACTGTTATATAATATCTTCTCTTTCCCTAACTGTCTGTCTGTCTGTTTGTCCATCATCATTTGTACACAAAACTGGTGTTTCATCGCCTATGTCTGTTGTGCAAGTTGTCTCATCTTCTTGCGNGTCTGTTTGTCTGTCTGTCTGTCTGTCTGTCTGTCTGTCTGTCTGTCTGTCTGTCCATCATCATTTGTGCACAAAACGGGTGTTTCATCGCCTATGTCTGTTGTGCAATTTGTCTCATCTTCCCTCTCCCCCAAGTATTTTGGATAAAATGAGTCATTGCAGAATAAGACCAGCCCAAATCTACTTGCAAAAGTGTGTTTTTTAAACTGCATGTAGCTTTATTAGCCTACATTATTCTGTTTATAACGTGAGAGCCGTTGTAATAATTCCATTTTCGGTGGGGTTTCAGATGCTGCCAGAAAAACACAACTTATGAAATTTTTTGTCCCGACTTTCTATTATGCCCATTGCTCAGAGCAGAGCAATGTATTTTCTAAAACAGATCTAAGTAAATCGTGCATTTACGCACGGAAGAGTTACTTTTTTTTTCGCTTTAGCAACACATTTTTATCAAAACTAGGGGTGGAGATTAATGTTTATGACACTTCTAGGGCGTTGTCGCTCTTATTTTCAAATAATGAATCTAGAAGCCAGTAAGGGCGCAAACTGAATAATGTTTTTCCTCAGTCATGATACTCATTTCGCAGCTGGCGCTGACGCAGTTCTATCTGACTTATATGTTTGTTTTGATAAAAAAAAATGTATTGGACACAAGAGTTTTGGACTTGATTAATCCAAAGAAAAAGTCAGAGGTTTATTTTATCAGGTGGCTGGTGGCAATGCAATTTGGGAAATACATTTCTTCATATATACACAAGAACAACTGGAACTCTGCACACACTAAGACTTACAAGAAGTGAAAGTTTCTCTGCACATACAGAATAGTAAGGTTGGGCATGTTCACCAAATATATTAGTTCAGATCAAGTTCAGTTTACTAGAAGATGACAGCCCAAAGATCAGAGTTAGCTTAATGCTACGAAACTTGAGTAGTTTCCAGATCAGATCAGTTACTCTTGATTTTTTAAGTTGACATTCGGTTCTGATTTTCGAGGTGGGTGTGAACTGAACTGAAATTAAGGTAGAAAATTACAGCTCAGATCAACTACAGTTCAGATTCAGTTCACTGCCTCCAAAAATAGCTGTTAAACCTAGATCAAGTTCACGTGAACTGAACTAAAGTTCACAAACAATGTTCATATGATTTTAGTTCTGCTTAACCCTGAAATTTACCTCACTGGTCCCTAGACTCCGAACTTCGAATTCTTGAAGTTCTAATGCAGGTCATTCGTTTGATGAATCCTCACAGGATTGATAAAAGAAGCATTAAAACGTGTACGGACGAATAGCTTGTGAAGAGAAGGTGATAGAAAGAAAGAGAGAGCATTTGGTTACTGTGTGAGAATGGACGCAGTTGGCAGTCGAGTTGTGAACGCGGATGGCTGGCACGATTTATAGTAATGGAAAGACTGATGTGCGACAGACAATGGTACGAAATGAGATGCGAATGGATAATTTGTTAATATTTTTCAGTGTATATTGATGTTCAGTATTGGCATATGCCTATAATAAACAAAAACTGAAACTGATAAAGTTGGAATCTCAGTGGTGATAATATTACCTGCTCAAACACCTGCTACCCATGAAATCATTAATCTTAGCTGGACTGTGGCCCAGAATGTTGAATAGTCAACAGTCATATCCTTCCTCCTCCCCCNCCCCTTTCCCCCTCTCTCCAATATCCGCATACAAAATGATTGTTTCCCAGTCCAGCATGCAATGACCGCTGGACAGACCGAACGGGATCACAAAAGAAAGATGCGTAACACAACAGCGACAGATTGTCAGTTACGTCATTCTGGTTGTATTAACCTAACAAACGCGTGGCTTCCAGTGGACGTAAAATGAATCCAATCACTGTTCAGGAAGCAGAGAGTGGGATAGGGGTAACGACTGGCCGACCGACAGTAATTTCAATCAGAGTTTAAGTGGAAAGACACTGATTCAGAACAAATATTTGGAGATAAAAAGGTGAGGGAGCAAGATGGGATTCGAGGCGAGACCTGGTGGAGTTTGGGAGGGGTGGGGGTGAAGGCATGGTCAGTCTGATTTGTGATTTATGAATGAAGAAATAGTGATATTGCATCCCATCCATGCACTTCCATTCGTACACATAGCTGGGCCTCGCCGCTGAAAGTTTCACTCTTTTGTCTGGTCCTAACTTTTCACCGGACAAGGGCTCCAAGTGGTGCTATATTGAGAGCTCCATCCCCTCCTTAAGGCCTGTTGCATGCTATGGTGGTTTATCCGTCCGCCTGACACCTGTATGACACCTGTCTGTCACCTGTCTGTTACCATTCTTGAGATCACATGATGACTCAACCTTGCCTGTCTCTTTTAAGCCACAAGCCACTCACTGCAGCTGCTGCTGTTGCCAAGGCCAGACACCCCCATAGTCTCCCTTTCTCTTCCCTCCTCGCACCAGTTACTTTCACCAGAACACTCGCTCATCCTCTATCTTATCTGGTCGACATTTGAGAAGGTTCAGGCCGGCTTCCTGTGGTGCATCTTCTTTTGTCAAAGACTTCCCTTAAATACGGAGCTTTCTTTCAGTGACGAAACTGAGGCCAAGGCTACATTGTCCATACTGAGCAGATGTATAAAGCCATGTTCTATACTACTATAGACGTCTAATGAAGTTTGGAGACAAATATGCGTGCAAGACGCTTACGAGATTGAGAGGGAATGGGGGAAGGGGGGGGGATGTGGGCATGTATAGCTACATCTCTAGGTTTGTTTTCAGCTCACAGATGAATTACAATTCTGCTGTCAGAACTGGTTTAAAATTCTGAGCAAAGTGACACGAAATTTCGTACACGACACTATTGATATAAAGTAAACATCTGGCTTCAAATGTCTGATTTGGGTGTACAAATAGCACTTTTGACTCAGTTTCCTAGAGTTTTGACACCGAATGAGTCCTCCTCCTCTGGTCTTATCCCCGCCCCCACATTTCTCCCTCTCATGTTCTGTCTACCACGCAGCCTTTCACAAAGCTTGTAGCTTTAATTTCATTATCAGTTCACACCTGCTGCATATGAAGCCAGCAAACAACCCGTTACCATTACCTCCTTCCCCCTCCCTCGGTTTTTTCCTCCCCTGTGTACAAACAGCTTTCATTTTTAGCATGGCAGCAGCTATGGGATCTCAACTTGTCCTCAGAATTAATGAATAATTTCCTCTTTCTCTCTTCCCCACCACCTAGCCCCCACTCTCCACCACCACCCCTCAATACCATGTGCTAACCATTACAAAAGAAGGGTCCATAATTTTCAAAGGTATTAGACCCCGAACCGTCCCCCTCTCATGTATTCGTACATTCTCCTTCCCCAACTCTTCTATTTCTCACCAAAAGACAACTTTATGAAATTCAAACTGCGCCGTCTCTCATCTCAGCTATTCGAACCAAAATCGGTTTCGGCCACACAACATCAGATCACTGGGTTGGTACCTCGGATATTGTCTTCTGGGTTGTAGACTTTTGCATGAGATCTGTTACTCTGTTATTTAGATATAGAAAACCCATGTTTTAAAGAAAGAAGATACAGCTAGAAACCGAATCGAATGTGTCATGTAGCCGAACGTTTTATTAGCCTTTGCATTCACGAAGGAAGAAAGCGTTTCACTTTGCTTAAAGGCGTTTTTTGGAATAGCCATGTGTTGACGAACGCAAAACTGTGGCGCTGGCTAAATATAAAAATCATGCGCACTCGGGCTGAATCACTTGAATTTCACGAATTTTATCAGAAATACTCTGTGCGATTCAAACTTGAATGCCCTGTTATTTTTGATTATAGTGTGAGCCAGGTGTTTCGAGTGATACCTGGTACTATTTTACTGTATATCGGACTAGAAAGTCGTGCTCTCTCACTATATATATAATATAGAGGGATCTTAGCCTCAAGCGTAACCAAATTATGAAGTTGTAGATCAGCTGCACGGTCAGGTGATCAATTATACCGCATATGACATAAGTTTCGTGACGTGAGGCACCGCTAACCTATACCTGACCCGTTATTATAGTGACTAAATTCTCCTCCCGGACGTACAGTTCTGGAAGGCATTGAAGTAATTAATTAATTAATCAATCAAGAGAACTATTACAGATAAAATTAACATGAATTTTTTGCTTGGTACTGTACTTTCATTTTTGTAGTTCACAAGATCTTGTTTCCCCATTTTGCATTAGAACTGAATTTATCATATAAACAGGGCCTGTGATATAAAAGTGTGTCATATTTTTTTTGGTATGTCACACGGTACATAAATCCGACCCTTGACCTGCTCACGAATACTGTGATTGGAAGCCTTGAAAACCTCAAGGCGTATGAATATGTAAAGTCGTTTCTTTTGTAACTATTTTCATTGCCGTGAGGTTTCCCTCTGTCTAGATTTATTAACAAAATTATGCCAGTCTGTCTATCTCATTGCTTGTCATCGTTTTCTTCACGTTTCAGTTTCAATTCAGTTAAACATTTGAATTAAAAGTACCTGAAATATCCCAGTGTTTCTGTGGTCTGAAATTTCACCGCTGATTGCCAGCTGTTTGGATCTACTTTGTGTCTGGTAACTGTGTGGTTCATTCAGTTCAGCTGCAATTGATGTGTCTCACACATGGTGAGGGCCACTTAAGGGTCCTTTTCGCGATTAAAAGTTCATTTTTTAAAATTAGTTGGAGTTTCTATTATAAAAAAAAAGATCTGAAACTCGTGTTTGTTTGATATGAGATTAATTAAATGTATCACTCATTTCACTAATCTGATATCAAACAAACACTCAGTACAGATCCTCTATTTCCGTTCTATGTTCTTTGTTTTCACCCGAACAAAACTTCAAAACCTAATGTCAAAATTTAAAAAAAAACTAACTAACAAAAAGGGGCTTACATGTCTTTTGCCCACACCAGCTTTAGAAATTCAGTTTTGAAAAAGAAAAGGTAGCAGATTCCTTTATTGGTACTCTGCTCTAATTTTAATCTTGAAAAGATCTTGTCGCCCCATTCTGTATATTATTAGGTGCGAGGCTTTATGCAAGAGCCTGTTGGGAAGCTGGTGCAATACAAAAATGAAAGTGTAAAAGAAATAACAATTCACCATTATATACCCGGAAACCCCAGTGACCTAAAAATCTCATAATGAACCGGAAGTGGGCGGGACTTTTGAAAAAGAAACGTTGCAGGGGCATTTGAAACTTCTGCTCTGAAATCTTAAGTGACGTCTTGGGGATAACTCGCAATTCACAATGAAAGCCTTGTCTCCCTTTGGGACAACTTCCTTTCTTTAGAGTGAAAGTTGAGAGGGTGCATAGTTTAGTGTACGTTAAGGTACACACTTCATTACAGCTATAAATCCAGGCTTAAAGATGAACACTTCAGAGCTTGAGGATTGTTACGCTGGTTTCATAAGATACATAAATTTTATGAATTTTCTGGCGATATGCTGTGAATTTCTACATAATAAACCACTGCATATCAGATGTGTGCATTTAGAACCTCGACTTTCTGCAAAAATACAGTCATCTCTGCTTATCGCAACTCCTCGGGAGTATGGAAAAAGTTTGCCATTAAAAAGAGTTGCAATTCTCCAATGATTTTATGTAATAGAAATAGAGCATTTGTTATAAGAAAAATGCTGACATTCATCGGAAACTGGCATTATCCGGATTGCAATTAAGCTAATTCAACTGCATAATAAAGATAAACCGAAAGACAGCAGACGACTATTCTTCATTAAAAGCCGAATGAAAATACCCAGCAGAATAACGTCGTCATCATTTTTTGCTTGTGTATCGTTGCTAGTAAATTATAAACACATGAGGGTTTGATAACGGGCAGGTTGCACTTAACTCGGATCTGGAATGCCTCATAAAACGGAATGCATTAAGAGTCAATGCTAGTGGTGTATCGATCCATCCTGATCGAGCCTTGCATTCCAGAAACACACATGCTAACCTGGAAACATGAAGTTCATATACCATTGAGGGCTGACCTGACGTAAGCAGAGAGCTCTTACGTGATAGATCGGAATGTAGTCTATAATGAAAACGTCTAGTCAATAATCATACATTGGCGTAATTATCGTCGACTATACGGCAGTATACGTATTTCCGAAAACATATACACGTACTATTATGGGAACTTGGTAACAGCAAACTGTTTGCCTAATATACTTCAGCGCTCCTTTTGCAGTCGTAGAAAGGACCGTACCAATGCTGAATGTCAATACACATACTAAGGGTATATTAATATTGCCGATACAGACTTGCATTCCCGGTGTGTTTGCCAGCAAACAAGTGAACGTTGAACATAATGTTAACAATAATATAACAGGGAGTATATGTTAGCTCGATGTAAATGTGGTGACCTTTTGCGGTAGCGGAAAGAAATGAATCCAAAATGGAAGCGGAATGTCCATGCTTGCATAATTCTGAGGAATTCTTCGGTACAGAAGATTACGTCTTCGTATCTTGTGAGTAAACACAGTCTGAGTACAATGCGGATGAAGGTGAAATGTAAGTCGGACCCAGAAATGAATCAGTGACCGACTTTGAACATCGAGTACTCTTATAGGCCTATCTCCTCCATTTCCAAGTACGTCTATGCCATCTTGAAGATTTATGAGTTATCAAGAGAAAGATCATATTTCTAATGAGGGTCTTTCCAATTTCCGTAACCTGTGAGTTAGCACACTCTAAATGCAATGTGGATAAAGGTGAAATGTAAATGGGACCCAGGAATGAATCAGTGACTTTGAAACCCGAGTACTATTGTAGTCCTATCTCCTTACATTCCCAAGTACATCCATGACACCTCAAAGATCTATGAGTTATCAAGACAAAAATCCCATTTTTTAATAAGGGTGTATCTAATTTCCGTAACCTGTGAAACCTTGTGATTATGTTGTTTTAAGTGTGCCGAGAGAAGGAGGTGTAAGGGATAGAACAAAGATAGAAAACTCACCGACAAAATTTGGAATGTTTAAATGAATTCGCAATGACAAGCATTTTGGATAAGAAATCACTAGAAGAGGTGATAACAAGCTAATGAAAAACCATAGGGATTTAAAGGCTTATAGAAGAATTGGGAAAATGTGAGCTATTTGATCTTACAACGTTTTGTTACTTGTCTGTTCAGTTCAGACTACATTGTTGTCGGTGGTTGACAAGCATTTATAAAGATCTGACGAATTTAGAAACTTAAATGAATCTTGGAACAACATTAGAGGTTTGAGTAGTTTAGAACATTTTGTTATTAATCAGTAGTTTTAGACTGCATTTCTATACGATGCATTGTTATTATTTAAAAAAAAAAATAATGACGGATTTACAGACTGAAACGGAGCTTGAAAGACGACATATTGGTACTTAAGATTTTTTTTTTTTTACGTGTAAACCGTTGCTGATCCGTTAGCTAGAGTGAAAGAGGAAACGAGGTCTGCTGTTTAAGAGAGGAGAACAACTTTTTATCGTGCAAGGGAATAAGGCGCCTATTTTGTTACACGGGGCACAGGGCGCTGCCAGGAAGTGCTAAGTGCTTGCTTAAAGGACCCAGTATTGTCAGAGAAGAGAAAAAAATCCGAATGGATTAGGCATTATGTCGGGGGAGATCGCTAAGATCGCGAGTCGGAAAACACTTGATTCCTGTAGTAAATAAAAGAAGAAAGAAAGAAAAGAGCACAGTGTGTCTTTCTAAACTTGAAGAATGAAGAATTAACTTGGGTAATGAAGCGACTCATACGAAGAATATTGACTAAAGAAAAGATCAGGGTTGGCCCGAGGTGGAAACTTGAATCGAGAGTTTTCGATTTTTCTGTCGTTCTTTGTCTTGGTTTTCCATCTAGTGTAAAGTCTGACAAAGATCTTATAATTACTTCCTCCGATTTTTTTCTTTGTGCGGAAGGTTGAATGGAAATTAAGTACCGATCAGTCTATAGACACCTTTTAGGAATGAACATTAATTTCTGGAGTATAGGGGGGTTTTTCATGCGAGCTGGTACAATGAATGGTGTTCTTTCGTTTCTTTTTGCCTCTGTATGACCTCTCATCTTTTTTTGCACTATATATTGGTGTTATTCGCTGTATGCTTAAACTGTAACAGATGCTTTATTTTTCATTTCTGCTCTGAGCCAGTTAGAAGTGCATCAGAAACTAACCTGGGGATCCAGTCGTCATTACATTATGTGTATAATTGGGCAAGCCTAGGTTGTCCTAAAATTTAATAAGGAATGGATTCAGCCGTCCAAACATGGCTTCTGGCAGCCCTTAAATGTTCCCGGTTTTTCACTTGTCTAGCACTAAATGTCTTATGTGAAAAGAGATCGCAGAATTGGAGACTCTCAATTTATATATTTATGAGACAAGTTTTATTTTTCAGTTACACGACGTATAATCTTAGCTGCAGCATAATCTGGAGCATAGATACCATCACAGTGTTTTGGTATGCATAGCTCAACCAGTTTACAGATTTAAGGGTTTGAGAGGCTTTAAATACATATTTACCTGATCGTCAGTCTGACAGTGATACGTGGTCTGAGCTTCTAGTGAGCTCTTCGTAGATGCCATTAAACATGCCCAGATTTTTGTTCCGTTCAGAGCTGAAGCCTAATACAGTGAGAATAAACCACTATTCAAATTTTTTATGACAGAATAGAAATGACATTACTAAAGGCGGAAGAGATGTGGTGTGAGAATGTCGGGTTTGTGGTAGGTTTTATTCAGCTGTGGGGTTTAGCATAATAACATGGAGGTGTAGTAAATCCAATGGTACACAAATGGACCATAAAGTGTAGCAAATACTCTTGTAATGGATTCTCCACGCTATACCCAGCCCACACAATAGCATGTCATTTGTCACTAACACTAAATCCCCGCAGGACATGCTCTCCACACCTCTCCGGGGTTCCCCGTTCATACCTGAGGTGATTTCTCCATTCAGTCTTCGGAGAAAGAGGATGAAGTAGGCTCATCATTTGACCATAATAGACCCTATCACCCTCAGTGGTCACTCGTTTCACCCTTTGAAATTAAGGGGTTTAGCCCCTCCCCAATGACCTTCGGCTTTTATCAAGGTGTCACAATGCATTTCATGCCACGGCGCCTACTGTCCCACCGGCGCATCACATCTGTACCTAATGTGGGAAATCCAGTCCCTTGCGTGCGTTTTGCTTTAAAGAGAAGCAATTCCAGCAGAATATCACGTCAGTCATGGCTAGTTTCTGAAAAGCGTTGGCAGTACAACAATTAGATTTGGTTGTTTCTAGCAGTAGTTAATTTATTTTTTAAGTATGTAAACCTAGAATGGTTCTTGTGAAGTCAAACTTCTTAAGAATCAGCGTAACTGATATGGCATAATGCTGAAAATGCTCGAAGTCGAGTTCAAAGGCTCTATGCTTGATGCACTTAGACCAGAGAAGGAGTATACTTTGACACTTCAATGGTCATCTCTCACTTCAGTTGCAAGGATAACGGGCAGTGAAGTATCCTGTAAGGATTAGGTTATATCCACCTCATGCAAGCATCATTCCCTTCATCTCAGGAACTTGAGGTCCTAGTCCTTTGACCACTTACCCAGACGTCTGTCTTCGTAAAGGCCCCGTAACTGAGTTACCGAAACAGTAAATGTTACAGTATTTCTTTGTGAAGACGAATACACAAAAGTAACGAGGACTTCTCGAAAATATACTCCATATGACACAGCCTCTAGCAATTGAGAGCGCTCTAGCGCGTTACCGATGGGATCTCTTACCATGGTAAAGTGCATTGGTGCTGAATGTACTCTTAGAAGCGTTCAAGGTGCAGAGATTATGTAATTCTTACGGTGGTAAGAGATCCATTATTAATGCACAAGTTCTCAATTACCGAACAATTCTCCGAAATATTCTTTTTGTGGCACAGCCTCTAGCAATAAATCCGAAGATCTTCAAATCTTAACTGCGGAATGTTCTCCACGCATTATATTGGACTAAGGCTAGGATTACGGTTTTCCTGCAGGAGAGGGTTAAGGGCGTGGGTAAGACGGAGGGAACCTCTCCTTATGAACCTCACCGGTCTGTCCCTGAAGAAAACTTCACATTCATTTATCATAGTCCTGACAACTCCAGGTTTCAACGTTGTCACATCAGTCACGCCTATGATAAACGCCAGAAGGTTTACCGCTGTGTATTATTATTCCGTGCCATATCCCCCTATTCCTTGGCCGACCCGGGTATCGTGTAGCATCAGACCCATTGTCTGACAGTTGGAGGCTTATAGTTTTTAATCCTCGCTGGCAGGGTCGTATATTTTCCTAGTGTTATGGATCGTCGCACTCGAAGAAATATACACCAGGAACCAAGTCTGAGAATGAGAAAATGGCGTCCTTCAAAATGTAGAACTCCAGTTTTATCCGCACTTCACAGACATATATCAAGCACATGGTTACAACTGCACTACACTAAATCTATGGGTCAGTAGAGGACCTGTGGCCGTATGCATAAATCTACACGTTAACTACTAATGTTTTGGGAGTTTCCGGTGGTTACTGCAGTGCGTTAACTAACATGAGGATTATGCATAATCCGCACCGTTTCTTTCATAGAAGCTAGTGACGGGCACTGGCAAAAATGATGGAATGGAGAAAGAAATCACCAATTAAAAGACCAAAAAAATGGCATTTATCGATTTCAAATCCCATGTTGGTTATACTCCAGTAACTTTTATAGTTTCCGAGATAGCCAGTCTTATGCGCCAGTAATTGTGGGTAATTGATGAAATGAGGTACAAATCGAAACTTTTTTGTGTCTCCTGAAGTAACAGCACCAAAGATAGTTTCCCGTAAAACGGCAGAAGTCTCTTTTTTTTTTTAACCCCATAAAACCTTCCTATCCTCTTCCGTTAAAAAAAAAAACTACTTCAGGGACTGTTGGGTTGCCATCTACGGCCCTACTCGCAAAGACGCCATCACAGGCTGTCGATTCAATGTTGATACCACGATGAAGTTATGCCCTTTAGTCACGGCTTTCCTTCATTGTTGTGTTTAACCTTTATTGTACAGTGACATAAAGGTGGTACTTAAGGTTAAAAGCTTCGTTTTAGATTTCAACATTGTGCATCGTGTGTCGAAACCAATTTAGTCACACTTTTTAATTATATCTTGAAGTGTCACCATCAATCACAAAAAGGCCGTTCCATATTTTGGAACTATCGAAGAATCAGTAATTTCAGTTTGAACTTTTAGATGGAACTTTAATTCTGTGTACTGTGTATTATTACAAGGTCTTCCCTAAAATTTGCACCCTCAGGCCATTTGACTTATTTTACATAATTATGCTAATATTTATAATTGTATATTACCGTCGAGTCTGGTTATTTATCTTAGTAATTTCTCAGCCTTGACAGAAAATGTATGCAGATTTATGTGTCAGAGATGCTTGTGTCATGAATGCGATTAGGAAAGACACTACAGAAAGATAAACAGCTGCATCAAGTTGTGAGCGAAGAGAGTAGGTGAGAATTTACTCAGTTTCAATGCACTAAGTAGGCAGTGCTTGTAGATACATCATTGAATTGAAATTTCATTCTCTAGCACTGACTTAATGTATGTCATAGTAAGTGCGTAAATTAACAGTTGATTGAAATCTGGCGTACTTTCTCCTGTATACACCGATCACTTGATTATCACTGACAGTTGTTTAAGTAGCTTTCCCCATATATTATACGTACTTGCATGTATGATGACCGCGTGGCTTAACTTAAGAATAAATGCAAAGAGCTTTAACGGCTTATAAAAGAATTTTAAGAATGTGAGATATTTGATCTCAGAATGCCTAGTTACTTTTTTCTTCAGTTCAGTCTACATTGTTGTAGGTGGTTAACAAAAAGTTATGACGAATTACGATGCTTAATTTGGGTTTTTGGGTGGCCGTAATTGAAAGGATCGGCTGTATGGGTTAAACAGAGTCGCGTCTCTGATAACGTCAATTCTTCATTGCTTTTTTGAAAGTCATCAACGAAACAGTTGCACAGTTGTTGTCACAGTGAATTATTCTCTGCAAATAACCTGTGCATCACGACAGTGTGTCATAGTGTGCCATTAAGACTACATACTGATATACTATGTCCTTCGGGTCGGGGTAACAGAAAGGGTCGGCTGTAGGCGAACCAGATACCTAATCTCTAATACCGTCAAAGTTTTATTGCATTTTTGAAAGCCACTAAAAAACCAGTAGTATACTAATAATTTTTTTACGACACTGATTTATTGCCGTGTGGCCCGAAGGAAGATATTACGTAGATAATAATAATATCATCTTTTTACTCAGGTGCTGGGTCTACTGGTATTCATTCTTACTCTACATTATTACTATGTGAATGGCTTCGCTCCCTGCTTCCTTAGTGACTGACTTCTTAGCTTTATTTAATGTGGCCTAGAACGAATGCCTTTGTGTTATTGGGTTAAAGTAGCTCTTTGGTGTCGGATGTGTTTGTGTGAAAATCACGTCAAAATGGTGATAGTTGATAGTCATCAATGGGGAAAGTGTTTTAGATGCCCATACAGTTCCATTGCAACAATATGTTAACGGTCAGAACAGCCCTGTCAGGGATATAGAGAGATCACGGCAGATACAGAAAGAGACAGGTTGAGAGACAGATAGACTGGAAATATATATATAAGATAGAATGAAACCAAGAAGTTAAGAAAAGGAAGAGAAAGTTGTTCAAATCTGAATGAGCATTGAGCAGTAATACTGACTCCTGTCAGTGACCTGCCTGAGCTTAACTTAGGCTTAACGATTGCTTGACACCGTCCGCAAGTATTCTGGCCACGTTCAAGGGAAAACTGTCAAACGAGACAGAGCAAGGCATGCATATAAAATAGGAGAGATAGATTCACTCGTGGCTTGAGAAATTTCGACGTCACTCACTATTTTTCCCATGTATTGACACAATGCCTCAGTTGATAACAATGTAGCCATCGCTGATCCGCGTTCTATGTCCGTTTTTCAATCCATTCATCCATCCCTCCATCTACCTCTGCGTGCTTTTGCCAGTCCTTTCATCCGCCTGTTTTTTACTCTTCCTATCTCTCTCTCTCTCTAGTTCTAATATTGCCTTGACATCTTTATATTCCCCACCTTTCGTTGCTATCATGTTGTATCCCATAATCCCTCAACAAAAGAGTCAAGACCACCACTGTTACTCCATAACCTTGCAGTCTCAAGCCTTAATAGTGATTTCTCATTTTCTTTGGTCTATATCTAAGTATCGTTTTGGTCCGCTTTGTCCTGGAACGCATTGTTAAGAATCAAGCGCTACCGAATACTCCTTAGCTTTGGAATCTCACTCCAGTCCTATAGTGATTTCTGATGTACTTTGCGTGTGTGTCCAGGTATCGTTTTGGCCCAAGAGGCTCAGACATGAAACATAAGAGGACGCACGGGTCATCCCTTGATCCGACCTTACTTAGTCCAGGATCAATTTCCCCATTTATTACCTCCCTTGACAGTCATGGAGCGTGGATGGATTAAGGCCCTTGACTGAGATTATGACCAACATGACTTTTTCTCCTTGTGTTTAGTAGATTTGTTTTTTATGGGCAGACAATTGTGGTTTGAAGATTTGGTCTCGTATGGGTCAGAATGTTTGTGTCATTTTTTTAATAGCTGTCATAATTATTTTTTGAAAGAACATGTATCTTCTCAGGAGTTTGTTATACCCCCCCCCCCCNCCCTCCCGAGTGTCCCTTGAATGTCTCTTTCCTGCTCCGATCGGGTTTTGAAATTACGACATTCGAAATATACAAATTTCCAAACATTTGCTCCTTGCATCATTATCATTAAAAAAGTTTCAATATGTGAGCAGTTGGAATACATAGAAAGGTCAAGGATGAAATATCTTTCCCCCTCTCTCTGTCTCTCTCTGTCTCTCTCTCTCTGTCTCTCTCTCTCTCTCTCTCTCTCTCGCTCTCGCTCTCCCCCTCCACATTCTCTTCCCACCCTTTCATCTTGCCCACACAAGAAACAATAGCTCATCTTCTATTTCTTTCAATATCAAAGCGCTCGACCCCACGCCAGGGCTATAACCAGACACAATAAAACCCAGAGAGAAGACAGAGAGGCGACACACTGTGGTCTTAGCGGCGTCACTCACAGACTTTTACCTTCTTAAGACAAGTCACTTAAGAGTTTTCTTTCTCCCGCATTTTACGAGGTCTTTACGTCCCCCCAACCTGCTAGAGTTTTTTAGTGATCCAATGCGTCGTAAATTCATAATCCCAGACCTTCTTACAACTTAACAATCCTATTTGAACTAGAAAAGAGGATAATAAACTGTCTCTATTTTGACCTTTGAACTTCTTAAGTGCAGGTTTTACAATCGTCAACTTTCTCCGGTTCTATTTGCTGTTTAGGTGAAATGCAATTATATCGTGCCTCTACCGTGTTGTGTAAGTACACTTATACGGAAGACTGGGAACATGATTATTCATTTGGGTCTACTGTCTTCGCTTTTCCTGGTTTAATTGCTTGAAGTTGTGCGTTCTATTAAAAAAAATAATGGCCATGTTTTTTTCCATTCAATACAATGTATCACAGCACTGACAGCTGATAATGATACCCATTGAGCTGCTCTCTCGGGTGTCATTACAATGTAGAGAATGGCAAGAACAAGGCTATTAGTAGCATTCTATCTCCCTTTTGTTTTCATTTCAAGATTCCTAAAGGAACATTTATTACAAAAAATACGACATAAGCGAGATAACTGAAATATATACATTCCTTCGTAATTTAGTGCTTTGCAATGCATGTACAGTAGAACACCAATGCTATGTATGCACTAAAAGCTTGGCAAAAGTATAATATATTATTGAGGTTTATTTAAACGCGAGATTTATGAGCATAATGAAATGATATGATAATAAATTCGTGCATGTGAAATGCAATAAATAGTTATACTTTTTGAATGAGTATGCAACATAGAGGTTTTATTGTATTTATCTAACTTTAGATTTTTCTAAGTACCTAAGCTTGTGTCATTCTCTTGCATTATTTAGCAAGGCTATTGACGAACGGTGGATCTTTACCGTTGTTACTCTTTAGGTTTTCCTACATACGCAAACAAGAGAGCTACGGGCTGCGATCCCTCAACCCCAACCACATCCCTTTACTGAGCCTCTCTGATGCTTCTCACCCCTCAAAACGATTTTTTTTTTTTATATAGACTGGTTCATGTAAAGGTTGAGTTCAGTCGTTCTTCAGAGTTTGAATGAACGTGATAATCCACTGTATGGATGAATTTTATTATATAAACTCAATATCAAAGAGAAAGAAAACTGACAATAGGGTAGATGTTTTTTCTGAATTAAAAATAAAGTTCGGCCAGAATACTCCGTAAGATGTATTCCGACCTTGCAGCCAGTATATTCGCTCCATTACGTTTTACTATCTGACCTAGCCATGCACTGTAAATTCGTCCGTTTTGACATGCAAAGTCGGGTAACATGACTTAGTGAGTGATACACGAGCATGTACATCAACACAAACGATTTCGTGAATCTCTTGCTATCGCAGTAACCTCTTCCCCATAACCTCCCTCTGCCTCCTGCAGCCTTAGTTCATATCTCACCATGCGGATTCCAAAAGGAAATAATACTCTTGTATTATTATATCGCTAACGAACATGTCTTCCTGTTCAGTTTCCTCTCCCATCCCTCCCCGTTTATGTCTTCTCCGTTCACTTTACCCAACCTCTGTCTACGTTCCACCATCCCAAAACAAACTCTCACATGACATCTTATCTCTAATTGTAGCACCCCACCTTTTTCATTAGTTTCAAAACTTTTGGATTTTGTAAAACCAGCAAACAAACGGCTCATCTGTTCAAACCTATCAGATTTCAAGGTTTAAAGTCATTTCAGGCTTTCATTCCGAATTAGGTCACGACTTGAAATGCTATCTTCTTTCAAAGGCCAAAAACTAATGGCGAGACCTCTGTGAAGAAAGTTCCCAAAATATTCCTTGTCACGATCCTTGTGTCTCACGGCTTTTGATAGGTGTCAATCAAACAGAGCGAGGAATGTCAGGGTCGCTCTGTCACGTGACAGGTACATACGTATTTATAGTGTTGAGTGTGTGAATTGTGGACAACATTCCTTCTTCTTTCTTACACGCGCTTTTGAGAAAAAAAATTCCTAATACGAACAAGGTCATTGAAATACGTAACATAAGAACACTTCTAACAGAGATGAGCGAGAATTTCCAGGCATTTTTGGTATGATACATAAGCGCGCATTAACTTAAACATTTTTAGCTATAACCCTTTCGCCAGTAACGTACATTCACAGGAATTGCATGGATAATAACAATATGAGGCTTAGACTTTAAATTATTATTACCCCTGCAGGCCAGATCGCTCTATGACTTTCTTATCTTCCTGGGGAGTGTACAGTACCGCTGCCATTTGCAGGCGCTGATCACTAGCATTCTAACAATATCTTTCACTCCTTTTAGTCAGGTACCCATTTTACAAACGGGCTGGCTGAGAAGGATGTGAGTGAAACACTTTCATGAGGCACTTACAACACGACCGTGGTCGGAAATCGACCCCACGACCTTTAGATCTTGAGTTAATAGGAATATATTTAGCTCGAATACTTGTAACTAGATCACTTGTCAAAGGAACGGATAGCAAGGAAATCGAATTATGGTAATAACTAGATTTTTTTCTGGTGTGCTCTGACTGAAAAAAGTGTCCAATGGAGAACATTTCACTGACTCCTCATTCGTCCACAAGTCTCTCTTAGTAATTTGTTTGAGATATTTTCATGTCTTTGGTTGCTTGTGCATGTTTGCAGTGACAATCAGTGCTTTGTTTTTCACTGGTAGGTTCATAAAGTTGATTTCTTCCAATAGGTACCATACTGACAGCTTTCCTACAACTGTCAACTGGTTATGAATGCGCCATAGCCTTTGTTCTTTGTTTTGCTTCATGTTGTGCATTGCACCTGACGGGAGTTAATGATTGGTCCAGAATTGTAACACACATTAAATGTTTACTTATATACAGCATCAGTCTGTTTACACCTGTTTTGTACTGATATCGTAAGCACCTGACAGTTATCGTAGACCTAGATCTATCAGTTCATTCGAAAGTGCAAGAGGAACGTGGCTTTGGGGCATTGAACGGGGTTACAATAACAATCCGCATCTATAATGAGATTTAATCGTTCACATACATACTTGGTATATTACATGGATAATCCTGCGAATTTAAAATGTCACATTTCCATTGAAAGTACCATACAGTAGATGTACGAATCCAAAATAGTACTATGACACCTTGATCTGGCGGCAAAACGTATAAATGGATTATAGGCACAATCAACAGTGCAGCCCGCTAAATACTAACTTCGGCTTAATCGAAACATTTCCCTGATATAAGAATACTCTTTTTCTTTATGTGTCATGGGATGATCGCAACGCTTTTTTTAATGATCATAATTCCCAGGCTTCCGAGGGTAGCAATTAAGCAAAGTAGACTTTATTATATATATAACCTTATAAAAGACATAAATATTTCGCACGCAAATAAATCCTAGTAGTCTAGTAGTGTCGCA
>JAWQUT010000239.1:193010-206125 GCA_033807755.1 Ellobium chinense
CTGGACCACCTGGAGATAACGTGTATTGATTTTTGCGAGTGAAAAGCGGCCGGTATAAAATAAGAGATAAAGACGTTAATGTTGTGTTAAATCCTGGAACCCAATTCATAATTAAAAGCGTTGTTGACTTACACCGACGATATGTTAACATACACAGAGCCAACAACAAAACAATTAAAACCATCTGTCTGGATAGAGAATAGAAGAAGAGAAGTGCAGCTAGAATTTCCATGCGAAACGAAGTAATGGCAGTGCAAACATATGGTTTTGTTTCTGCAGTATATTTCGAGGACTTATAATGGCAGATTTTTTTTCTTTTTTTTTTTGCTAACCCTTTTGTGTGTGGGTTTCGTGTGCAGGGAGGGAATATTAAGATTATATTCTGTATGTTTTGTGACTGAGATCAGGATGGAAGGCAGAGAGCGAGAGAAAAAAGCGAGGAATCATCAGTGTATGTGTAAAAAGCAATAGCAGACACTAGCATTACTATATTTTATGCATTGATTAAAATTAATGATCTTGTAAATGCGTCTTTGTTGAGTACTGCTATAGACAGGAAAGGGTGGATTTGTGCCTAGAGATAAAGGAATAATATTGAATGAAATGTGGCTAGTTGCACCTGCCCTTTCGTAACAGAGAAATCGTTGTGGATTTTTTCAACTATATGTGACACTAACAGCCATGTTTAATGATAAAAGCCTTGTTAAATGAGATTTCTGAGCAAATGAAAAAAAAAAACGCACAGAAAGGAAATAATTCGGAACAAAATTATGTAGAAGAGGAATGAGTTAAATGGATGAAATATGAAAGGAGCATTCTAGTAGGACAGTGTTAGCACTATAATATGTGATAATAGATCAGTTGGCGACAAAGTGGGAATGCTGCATTGGATGGAAGCGGGATATTGGAATATGTGATTGAAGGGAAGATGGAGATAACAAAATTATGGGGCAAATAACGTAAGTATGAATGCTAAATTAAAAGCGGAAGTTTGAATACCAAATGAGGAAGAAAGGAAGTGATAAAGAAAGGAAATAGAATGACTGTGACAAAAGTGAGAAAACACATTTTGGATAGGGGAATGAGGGTTTGGAAAGGTGTGGCAAAAAAAAAAGGGGGGGGAAGGTGAAAAGCGATGACAAGAATAGATCACCATAATGTCTTTTCAGCCAAGATACAAGGGACGTAATGAGAGAAAGGGGACACAAGTCGCTAGGTTATGACGTAAGTCCAGGGTTACCTCGTCCTAGGCCCTGTAACGTCACGGAGCGATTTTTGAGTGACGTTTAGCACCTCCTTTGTTGGAAAGCGAGGATGTAAACGTCGCTGGTCGCACGTCACAAGTGTGTTACCCCTGACTGAGCGATGGGGCAAATTCCTTAGGGACAATGGTTTTCATAATGAAAAGAAAAATGACCTTTAAGAAAGAGGCAAAAGTTAAAGAGAACTGCCTCCAGTCTCAGATTTGCTCACAAGTTATATTAAATTTGGGAACAGAGAGAGGAAAGGTCTTCCTCATTGTCTGCTGTAATAACAATTCTCAACCTGTGTAATGTTGCAACCTGTATAGGGTGATCACTTCTATCTGGAATATTGGCCGTCTTCCATGGGTTCACTCAAAGACAGAAAGCACGTGTGATTACCAAGCCAACCGGGCACTAGTGTGGAAGTGTGGTCCCGACTACTTTTATTGATATATCGAATACATAAAGCTTTAAATCAGGTATGGATGGCTGAAATAAAACTGGTAGTTGAGTCTTGATTTCAAATATAGCCTAAGTAAACAATGAATGGTAATGGCAGTTTCTCTGCTTACAGTGATAAACTTCACCATCTCTGAGATATGGAAGAGCCTATTTGGAATAGTCCACCAATGAATGTATTAGGACAACGGATAATGTACAAAAATGAACCAAAAATTATTCGTCAATATAATTATATGTGTTAAATGCGTGAAAGGTTTTCTTGGGCGTTAAAGTTAATGCAGCCTAGTCGAAGCCCTAGCACTTCCATGTCACTGTTTGCCGATGCCTATCTGTCGTCTTTGGCCAGGTGAGGACAGTACTGAACAAATGTTGCATCATGCTATTCCATCCTTACTTTTCAGGTCACCTTTACATTAAATCTGTGTTGGAGATTACCATCACGAACAAACGGTCAGATAGCGGCACAAATGTGGAAGTGTGGTCTCGAAGACTTTATCGATATATTGAACACAACTGAATAGTATCGATACCAGTTTCAACACAATCAGAAGCTACTTTATGAACAATAAGACAGAGAGTAAAGAGGAAAGGACAGGAGGAATTCCGAATGAGACTCACACTGATGCTCCTGTCTCATCGGTCATTAGGGTTAGGGACTCGCCTCAACTGACGCTACTGTCTTTAGGGGCATTAGGGTTAGGGTTAAGGGTAGGGTTTGGGTTAGAGACTGGTTGTATTAGCAGGCATGGTCTCTGGTCAGGGGTATGAGTCTCATTCGGAATTTCTTCTAAAAAGAGGAATACGGGAATGGAATTGACAGAATTCAGCAATACATTCTAAGAATTTATTCCCAGTGAAGTGTTTGACAGACTGCACAAGTGGTTGTTTTTCTTGTTTTCTTGACACTCATGTCATTTAATGACAATTATTGCCAAAATATTTGGTTTTGAAATTTATGTCCTTTATTTTTTTTCTTTTTTAAAATCATATGGATGGCCCCTTCATCTTACAACGGATGTAAGCGGAGAAACTGCCATTACCATTCATTGTTTACTTAGGCTATATTTGAAATCAAGACTCAACTACCAGTTTTATTTCAGGCATCCATACCTGATTTAAAGCTTTATGTATTCGATATATTAATAAAAGTAGTCGGGACCACACTTCCATACTAGTGCCCGGTTGGCTTGGTAATCACACGTGCTTTCTGTCTTCAAGGATTGAACCCATGTAAGACGACCAATATTCCAGATAGAAGTGATCACCTTATACAGGTAGCAGCATTACACAGGTTGTTAGTACAGCAGACTTGTTAGTACAGCAGACAATAAGGACGACCTTTCCTCTCTAGGTTCCCAAATCTGATATAACTTGGGAGCAAACCTGGGACTAAAGGCAGTTCTCTTTAACTATTGCCGATTTCTTAAAGGTCATTTTTCTTTTCATTATGAAAACCATTGTCCCTAAGGAATTTGCCCCGCCGCTCAGTCAGGGGTAACACACTTGTGACGTGCGACCTGCGACGTTTACATCCTCGCCTTCCAACAAAGGAGGTGCTAAACGTCACTCAAAAATCGTTCCGTGACGTTACAGGGCCTAGAACGAGGTAACCCTGGCCTTACGTCATAACCTAGCGACTTGTGTCCCCTTTCTCTCATTACGTCCCTTGTATCTTGGCTGAAAAGACATTATGGTGATCTATTCTTGTCATCGCTTTTCACCTTCNCTGTCCTCACCTGGCCAAAGACGACAGATGGGCATCGGCAAACAGTGACATGGAAGTGCTAGGGCTTCGACTAGGCTGCATTAACTTTAACGCCCAAGGAAACCTTTCACGCATTTTAACACATATAGTTATATTGACGAATAAATTTTGGTTCGTTTTTGTAGATTATCCGTTGTCCTTATACATTCATTGGTGGACTATTCCAAATAGGCTCTTCCATATCTCAGAGATGGTGAAGAAAGCCAACTAGCAGAATGGAAATAATCTGAGCGAAACCTATCAGAAATATTTTTCAGTTCCCTTTTAGTGAAGGTTTTCACTTCTGCTGGGGCAAGTAGGCAAACAAGGAATTTAATCCCAGGAACACTAATGGATGGGTAGAGGAAAGGTCTGCGCGTCCCGAGGTTGTTTCGTATAAATACCAACAGACGGTCATCAGACTTTTAAAAGTGTGAAGACCGCCGTTAAAGGTGTTGGATTGATGTAATTCTATCATAAACGTTTCTCACCTTTACTGCTGATGTTGCGACACACCCTTTGTGCTGGCTTGTTTCACCGAGACCTTTTACAAGACACTTGTGCCCTAGATATCATGGTTTATGGGGTATTTATGGTATCCTAGTACGAGGATGGGAACTAATGGCAAAGGGGTGTTACAGTTTGAAGACATTTAGGCAGGCTGCAGACGGACGGAAGAACGCACGGACAGACCGACGGACAGACAGACAGACAGACGGACGGATGGACGGACAGATACACATGCAGACAGACAGAGATCCAGAAGGCAGGCAGAAAACAGGCAGACCGAAGAATGGACCGCGGGAGATGACAGTTTTCTATCAATGCTATCAAGCCCATCCCCTCTCGGTCTTCCCTCCCTCCCTCTCCCTCTCTCTCCCACTCTCTCTCTGTCTCTCTCTTTCTCTCTCTTTCCTTTCGTCTGCCTGTACCTCTCATCCCATCCCTTTCCTTTTTCCTTACCACGTCCTTTTTTTCAAACCTTTTCTATCATTTCCACATGTCGCTCAATAGCTCTGTACCTGCTTCATGTTATCAACAAACCAACCACTATTTCATCTTTACTATACTCTGCTCAGACACCCTATCATAAAAGCGCGAAGCCATCAATATCCGCAGCGACCACTGTCCAATTCATGGTCATCGGTACATAATAATACCGTACAGCGGTCAGCGGATGTGATCATCCCTTATTACTGCGTGACACGTGACACTTTTTTGGTGTCACGATCGTGAGGAAGCATGCCCAGACTGTTATTTTGACCCCGTCTTATCAGTCAAGATCGTTGGCAGCTTCACTTGGGGGCAAAATGACTGCTGATCTATTCAGTAACGACACTTTAGTGTAACACTTCCCTTCCCCCCCCCCCCCCCCCCCCCCNTTCCTTACCACGTCCTTTATTTCAAACCTTTTCTTTCTTTTCCACATGTCGCTCAATAGCTCTGTACCTGCTTCATGTTATCAACAAACCAACCACTATTTCATCTTTACTATACTCTGCTCAGACACCCTATCATAAAAGCGCGAAGCCATCAATATCCGCAGCGACCACTGTCCAATTCATGGTTCATCGGTACATAATAATACCGTACAGTGGTCAGCGGATGTGATCATCCCTTATTACTGCGTGACACGTGACACTTTTTTGGCGTCACGATCGTGAGGACGCATGCCCAGACTGTTATTTTGACCCCGTCTTATCAGTCAAGATCGTTGGCAGTTTCACTTGGGGGCAAAATGACTGCTGATCTATTCAGTAACTACACTTTAGTTAAACATTCCCCTTCCCCCCTCCCGCTCCCCTTTCCTGTATTGGCAGATTAACTCTCCAGATTTTTTTTTTATATATTAAACTTAGTCTTATCTACGTGTAAAGAAAACCTTTAATTTATAGCAATAGATGAAGGCTCTTTATGTCTGCCTCCTCCTACCCTCATAAAATCTAACAAAGCAAAAATGGCAATCAGATGTCATGAGACAGCTTAAGTATCGATCAAAGATTCTCTTTCTTACGTGCACAGGTAATGTATACGTACGCATCATTACTGGGATCATAATTTTAGGTTACATTTTTATTAGAACTCTCTTTGGTAATGGTGCATTCTCCATCGCTACCGGTATTACGTGAGAGAAAGGCCAGAGGCCATAGTCTTTATCATGAAATGAAGAAGAGGAAGAAGCGTCCCGGAAAACATCTCTAAGACGCCTAATGTGCTCTTAATACCGCTATAATGGGCATCATTAAGGAGCCTGGTTACTGTCAGGGCATAGGCGTTGAAACTAACAGAGTCAAGAGTGGTTGCTAGCGTGTAGGCGAAGGAGCTGGTGGAGAAAGAGAAGAGTGGTGCCCATGTTTTTCACTCATTTTGACGGTGTCATTTAGAGAGATTGAGAGACAGATGCGGGGAGACGGGTGGAGTTCCTGTCAGACACACTTATCTGTGGAATTCGATGTCGGATGTAGACTTTATGGAAAAGGGTGGAGGCCGGAGAGGAAGGGTTGATGGTAACTGTTGATGAACAGCAAATTTCAGAGATTACGTAAAAAAGAAGAAAATGGAACTCGGGGGAAATTGATTTTTATTTATTTATGGCGCAATCATTGCCATCCATTTTGTGTAGAAAGGCTTGTAGTGTTTCTCTTGAAGAGCTCTTCAATGATGTCTTAAGGTTGAAATTACCCTCTTGGTGAAGTAAGAAACAAATTTTATGAGATGTTTTCGGGCTCCGTTGGATGGTCTGGGAATTACGCTGTTCAAGCAGGAGACAAAACTCCTTAACGTAATTGAATGGACTATATCTTCAGTCAGTGTAAAATGTCCTCTTATGCTGCGGCTATATATATATATCTATATATATCTATATATATATATATAGAGAGAGAGAGAGAGAGAGAGAGAGAGAGAGCGAGAGATAGAGAGAGAGAGAGAGAGAGAGGGAAAGAGAGGTCGATATGGATGTGTGTGTGTGTGTGTGTGTGTGTGTGTGTGTGTCCTGACGAAAAACGAAGTCCGCATGATGTTATTAGTTATTGATCGGGAATATTTTTTTTTATAAAAAATGAAACAAATTTCGACCAGACCGACAATAGCTTTCCAAGAGTGGAGAGCTTTTATTGCAAAATTTCACTTCCGGAACAACTTTTATTTTAACAAGACACGCGCTTCACAAGATGTCTTTTGTCGACTGGAATTATGGACTGTTTATGTCATTATTTCTTGATGGAATAAAAATAATGTCTGTTTTTTCAAACAGCTTCGATCATCTTGGGATGCCGAAACAAATTATTGGTGTATCGTAGCTGGAACTGAAGTTCTTTAAAGTGGAAACTGAGGTTCTTTAAAGTGGAGACTTGTTTGTTTAAGTTCTTTTACATAATCTTAGAGCAATCTTGCGGTTATTGCGCGTCTGTTTGCACACTGCAGCTTTCTGCAACAGCGGCTGTATACACTCCCGTCAGAAATCTCATAAGTTTTAGATCAATATTAGTGATTGCTTAAGAAATCGCACAGTCCAGGTCTAAGTCAATAATGAACGCAGTGAATAAGTATTGACATTATAGTTGTCATAATGTGGGGGTGGGGGAGGGGCGTGTCAGAGTCAGGGCGCAAAAAATAATATTGCGATATTATTATACTTTTTATTGACCACCCTGTCTTACCTTTATCCATGATAGCCTGTGCCAATATTGTTATGCTATTCGTAAATCTGGGATGAGTCTATTTTGAAAATCGGGAGGTGTTCTACCGTGAGAAAATGGCTTGTTACACTTTGCGACTTATAAACCTTCTGACACAAAATCTATACCCTCTGTTTAAAAAGAGCTACGCACGCATATGACTGTGTTAAAGTTAAACAGTGTTATCAACAGCATGGAAGTAAAACAAAAAATATATAGACCTACATAATATTACTACTATACTACATAATACTACTACTAGAGATCTATAAAGGAGATGATTAAATATCTATATTTTTACTTGGAGTTTGAACTTGAGATAATGTGCCAGCATTGCCAGATAATGAAGTGTCGTTTACCGATTCTCTTCTATTCTGAGGAATTTTTTGTTAATTAACTCGGCACTTGGTGAGAGTGAAAAGAAATCGTTATCGGTGCTGATCAAATGTAATTAGGATTTATCAATATTGACTGCTAATCCGTGAAATTGAGTCCGTGCTATGGCATACCTACACAATACAGTGGCAGGTTCCGACATTAGCTTAAGCACCTGCCAGTTTTACCTGTCGTGAATCACACATTGTGTGCTTTGAATTAATTTTTTTCTTCGGTGTTCGTGAAGTTTCATTTCACATTTTTCACTATTCATTGGAGAAAGAGTAGATGTGTAATAGTGTGGGATTTGAAAAGGGTGAGGGTGGGAGTGGGGGGAGGAAGTTAGGGATCTGAAGATAAAAATTGGTTTTTTAATGTGTTTGGAAGTTTGAAATGTTGGAACTTAGGTTCCTTTACCAGATTTTCTGTTCGCAGCTGGATCTGCTTATACCGTAATTTCCAGCAAATTAAACTAAAGCTGTGCACTTTACTAGGCATTGCATAGTAACAAGGATTGGTGTGTTTTCTTTTACTATAAGCATTATTTTTCAGGCTGAAAATGTCTGATTTAAGCGAGTTCAGTCAAAGTGAACTAATGAGTAAATTTTAGATGCTGTGTGCAGAATCTGTGTGGGAAAGGACTGAGCAAGCTTTGAGAAGTACAGGAATGAAATTATTTGAAAGAAAACTGTTGAAAGTTACTAAGTGATTTGTAATACTTCCTATATATTGGCAAATAGACAAAATAGTCGGACTGAGTTTGCATGGGTTAGGTTTAGCGACAGGGTTTGTGACGAATTTGCACGAATGGAAGAGTCCTTAGAGATTCTCTCAGAAGTGCTTTTCCAACCCTTACCCTAATCTATACCTTCTCCTAACCCTAAGAGAGTCCCAGTATTTGCCAGTAATAATTAATTGTGTGAGAGCGATCCTTTCAGTGGGAACTTTGAAACACTGCGAGGCGCGAGCTAGTGTTGAGAGGGTCAGTGAGTACGTTCGCTGTCCAGTAACTGGCTAGCCTCCCATGCACCTGGCTGGTTGACAAGTTCACTGTATCTACTACATCACGCTACCTTAACATTGACAATACAATCTGCTCTGCTTAATCACAATCCGGCTAATGGCAACTTCAGTTTTGTGGTCACAGAACATCCACAAAACAAAATCAACATTTCTATATAAAATTTACTGGATAAATCGCGACTCGCAACTTCTTTTTATCGCTAATTTTTCTGTGCTCCTGAGAAATTGCGATTAAGCAGAAGTGACTGTATAACGACCACTTGACATGAATAGTGCTGGCTAATCAAGGTCAGAAACCCAACCGGCGAGTTCAGAGTTCAGGTTTTCCATCCTTTGTAATCCAGCGTAAAACCTTCTCAATGATGTCTCCCAGTTTGGCGTAGTTTTGTGTCCGGACGTGTAACGTTGATTCATTTTTATGCCCCGTAATGTTATGATCCATTGTTTTACGGGTTTTTCTCTTTTTACTCGTGTGCACCTTAGCTATGACCGTTCATACTTTTGCGTCGAGTGGGCTATTCAGTTTATGCCATTCTAAGGCGCATTTACACATAACCAGAATCATTTTATTTAAAAATAAGAATATTATATGCACAACAGAAGGCAGCCATCCCAAAGACTACCCCTGTGGACCGTACATTGAATGCTAGTTTAAGATGCATTTACACATAACCTTTTGGTTTTTGTTTAAAATGTTATAGGCGCAACCGAAGGCAACGGAAACCCATGACCACCGAGGTCGCAAACGGCCGAGAGATGGGCCAGATGTAAAAAACAGGGGGGGGGGGGAATACATACTGCAGGTATAAACTTTTCAATCCTTGTATATGCGCCATAACTTTCTGGCCCATTGATGAATGGATGTCCCAAGTTTTACGAACCTTATCGTTGAAGTCCACTACACTATTCATGATTGCGATGTTTCGTGACGTCATTTAAGTGTATGATAGGCAGAGATGAATCGATACCGTTGACATTTTTCCCCTGGCGGGACCGATTCAATATTAAAGTATACAAAGGTGTAACGGGCAACATTTCCCTAGAGAAGTAACCGTAAAAAAGGATTTATAGGTATTCCCCCATGTTCTCCAGGCAGTGGCGCGGTTTTTGGTATGAATAATGTAACAATATGGGGTAGTAATATTCTGGGTAGGATTGAGTTGATGATCATAGGCGTTAAACCTTTGCCTGTCTCTCTATTTGTGTATATATCATATTAATCTTGAGTCTGTTTCTCTCTACTTCTCGCTTCAAATTTTATTCTTTATTTTCCCCAAAGACCACAAGACCATACGTGATATCTTGACAGTGTATTTTTTTTCCCGTTATTACTCTGTCTCTTTCTCTGTCTCTCTTTTCCCTTTCTCTCTCCCCCTCTCTCTCTCTCTCTCTGTCAGTCTCCTGGTCTTTGTAGCTTCCGTGTAGACATTACACTGGCAGTCTGATTCGATTACTGCCGACTCAGTCTCTCTCCCTCTTTTTCTCTAAGAAAGAGACCTTTACCCACCTCTCAATCTGATGTTAATCCCGTCTCCTCCCATAAGTCTCGTTATATTCGGATCTTAGTAAAACAATGTTTTTGATAATCTTTCGAGGCATTTATCTTATACATTGGACAGATTAGACAACATTATACAATACAAAACATAATGAAAGGTAAATGAAAGTAACAAGCAGCCAAATGAGTGCCACCTACCAACAGCTGAGTTCAAATTGTAAGTGGCATGGTATCAGTATGAATATTTCACGGATCCCCTGGGACCCATGTACATTTAATTGTGAGCTACATTCGACAGGTTTCTGTGGTCGTTAAGGTAGCGGTAATGTAATGGTATCTGGCAAAGTCTCACTCCTGTTACTGGCCTGCTGTGGACACTGCGTCATAACATCTAAATGTAGTCTGCATCTCGGTACTCTACCCTCTTTTCATCTTTGAGATACCCATTACGTTAATGGTTCATTAACGTTGCGTTTTGGATTTAGAATCTACGTTCAGGGGAAGCTGTCAGTTGTTAAGGCACTCCTGTGAGGTTAGGTGGGCAAAAAAAGCCGTGAAAGGTAACCCGATGACCATCAAGTGACCTGCCTACGCGTGGAATGACAAAAGAATTAGGACTAAAGAATAGGAGCTACAAACAAGGCTTGGCTCCATAAAACGTCGACCCAACAAAAGCACATTTTTTTTTTAGCCGTACGAAGGCTGAACGTTGCCATCGGAAAGTTGGCAAAAAATACATGAGCAGAGTAGAGTATATCTCTACGCCGTAAGAAATTTAAAAAGTTACTTACGTGTGAATTGGTATTGTTATTTCTTTATTCAAATATTCTCAGTATGTGGAACGATTTGTGATGATTAATAATGTAAATAAATAACTTCACAAAATTCCACCAAATGCCTTATCAGTTTTCAGGCTGATCTGATATAAATAAAATGAAACATAATTATGTCAGATATATCATTCACACCCAAAATTTTGCGTACTGATTGATTGGAAATTTTTGCGTATCCATCGTCCTATTTTGGGATTCGTCACAAAGACGCGGGGCTGTACAAACATAAGTTCCAATTTAATACATTTCTTCCCCACCACACCCTTGCATTCTAGAATTGCATAGTTATCGCAATGAATTAGCATTACAAAGAATCAAATAAAGACTAGGTTCAGATTTTTTTATGACTGTATTTCATTCTTTCTGCATATGATTGTCCAGATTGAGTCGTTGTACCAGAAGCTGTATTAACTGTGATTTATAGGCGTTCAAAAGTGAACTGATTTTCATTACAAGCACATTGTTTTAAACTTACTGGTGTGTCCGTAGAACGAACATAACACGTATAATGTCAACCGTCATGTGATTGGTTTATTTCAAAGACTGGATATAACAACGCACGCCTTTGGATTATTAGATGGTTGTAAACTTGTGATTGGTTGCTATTTTGAGTGGCCAATGAGACCGCGGCATTCTTGTCCAATGGTCTCCAGTGGGCCCGCCCCCTCGTGAACAGGATTATAATGATGAAATGGTCCTATCACACAAAAATCAAGAATGGATTCAAAAAGGTTCGTATGTCATCAACATTTATCGTTGTGCTATGGATGTGTTTGTCGGTCTGGTTTCATTGGTGAGTTATTCGTCTCATGTATGTTTTCCTATCCTCGAGTTTATGGATTTTCTTTTCCCCCCATTTCCCATTTTGTCTTTCATTGCTCATCATTTGCTGTTTACTTCCTTTCTACCTTTCTGTTTTCTTTCAACCCATGCATTTCTCGTGACTTCTTTTGCTCCCTTTTCCTTCCTTTTTCCTCCTTTCCCTCATTTCTCTGTCAGTCTTTGATTCTTTTCTCAATCCCCCCTCTGTTCTTGATTTCCCTTCTTGCTTTCATCCTCTTTCTTCCCGTTCTCCTCCTAATCACTTTTCCATTAGTAACGTGTTCTGTTACTCACCAGCTTGTTCCTCCTTAGACTTTGGAATCAGAAAACATCATAATCTAAATGTTGTCTGGCATTTTGCCTTGAAACCATTCAAGCAAGGGAGCTTTCAGTTATAGCCCATTAGTCGCTTCGTGTAGGTTCTCCCTCTCCTTTCATCACTTTCCACAAAGATATGGTTCAGACTGTTTTAAAGAGAAAGACAGGCGATTCAAAAATGATAAAAATGCAAACAGTAGTTAACGAATTGTCAATAGCCCATGCTCTTTCATAGGTGCCGACAACATCAATTCACACCTCCCTGCGCTCATTACGCGTTAAAAATCTACCATTGATTACACAAGTGATTAAAATAACACTTCAGTAATTACAGTCTTATTTTCCTGAGCGCATTGGGCAAACAGTCTACAAACAAAGTGAGTTTTTGTAGGGAATTGTCCCGAAGGACTGATAAGATTATTTGAACGGAGTAAGCCCAGACAGGCAAAAAAAGAATCCGGAACTGCGACAGAGTGTTCGATTTTGCATTGATGAGATAACGTCGTGTGCGATGCATGTGATTTGATTTGCTCCAGGCGGAAAGTTTTTCAGCTGTTTTCACCATCAATTACATCTGTAGCTTAGTCACTAGTAGTGACGTTATACCATCGATTCGGCTTTAATGAAACTTGACGGAAGCAGAGCTGCTGCTTAATGGAGGATGCAGTTAATTGACGCTGTTTCATAAGGAAATTCTTTCATTAAGAAGCACAAAAAAAAAAGTGATTTTGCAATCGATGGAATGTTTATAATGATGCACCTTTCCTTGATGTATTTTTTTTAAAAAGAATCTCTGTATTCATGGGTTCTGATTCTTGCATATTCAAGATCTTTATTTTGTTTGATTGTGGTTGCTCTTCCTCTCTCTTTCGCTGCTTTTCCCACAATATTAATGCATTGTTTCTTCCCTGTTAAGCCACATAATTTTAATACTCTTTAACTCTTTCTGATTACTGAGGACTTTTACTTCTGTGTTACTTTTTTCTGCTCTGTCTTTCTTTCTTGCCAACTTTTGGAGTTACTTGCCCCCCTCTCTCTCTGTTTCTCTCTCTCCCTCCCTTTTTTTTTTTGCTTCTCTTCATTCAGCCCTCCCTCCCCTACCCCTACCCCCCCCCC
>JAWQUT010000239.1:218234-243155 GCA_033807755.1 Ellobium chinense
AACACACTACTTTCCACGGACCCTCTAGGTAAATCTCTATTTCGCTTCTCTGGAGCGCTCCAGAGATAACTAAATCCTGTTCCACTACTTAATCTGACACTACCTTCGCACGTATTGCCAATGAAAGGACACACCATACCTCAACGGGCCGTCTATTGAACAAGTAAAATTGACCCATCTATCACGCACCGTTGACAAGATTCATTGTCAATATAGTGCCAGACCCCCAGCATGTTATTTCCGGCACTGAAAGGCCTTTGACCTTATCATATCGACAGTAACTGTAGCCTATGTTCTGATCCATCATGACACAATGTTGTAAGTGATATGAAACTGTTATGATGTAGATATGGATTTTTGCTGGTAATGAACAGAACGTAAGAAATGTAGCTTTTGCTCTGTATATTGATAAAATTATTATGCCAAGCAAACAAGACCAACTTGTGGGAGATATTTAAGAATAGAAGAGCTCTTGATCTTATCTTGACAGCAATCATAATTTTATTGCCAGTTTGTGGCATAGAATGAATTGAGTGTTATACGAAAATAGCAAAATAGAGATGTTATGCTTTTGAGATCGACGTAAAACATACAGTTTTGTTTATTACGTATACACACAAATGATGTCAGACAAGACCACCTTACCGCCCTACGAGATATATCAGGAAGAGAAAGGTTTTTGACCCTGTGGTATTTGCTGACGTCAGAGATGGCAAGATGTCCTAAATGTCATGAGCTAAAATTATGACACACAGACCCCATATGGCACAAATTAGAAGTGGAATTATTATTCTTGACATATTTAACTTAAGTGTCATTGTCTTACCGGTTTAAATCAGAGGCGGAGTTGAGATTCACGGGGTCCTGGACACGAGAAAGATGCGGGATCCCCGGCTTTGATACCATGAGACAACCATGCTTGGGCAAACTGTGTCAAAGCTGCTGGTTTGACAGTCAAAATTCATTTTTGTTCAGCTCCTTCCTACTCAATCTCTCTCCCTCTCTGTGCCTCTCTCACTTCTTCTCTCTCTCTCCACACACACACACACACACACACACACACACACACACACACACACACACACACAACACGTTTGTCGTTCTTCCATAGCGGGCCATCTCTTAGCGGAGGACCCTGAGCACGTGCCCAAAGTGCCCATCCCTACATCCGCCACTGTTTCAAGTCATGACTCTGCTCAAGCCCGATATGACAAAGACGACCTAACAACTTGTCTTGTTCACGTAACAATCGTGATACTTACATTTCATGATGATGCCAATTTTGATTGTTCTGTGCGATGAACTTTCATGTCAGGGAGTCTGAAATCTAAAAGGTTCATGTGTTACACTTATCTCCTTCCCTCCAGGCTAACGAGGTGGTGAAATATTCTCCTCTCTCAGCTCTTTGCGTCGTCACGATAGTACTCTCTGGGAATCGGGCTCCTAAATCGGGATATATCTTTGGGCTTTTACATGTTTTCTAAAATTCTGTGAACATGAATTGGTTGGTTCGTGCATATGTATTCTCCTTCTTGATGGTACAAACGCATTACGGACCGCGGTGTTGCTACTTCTTTATAAAAGCCCAGGGTCCAAATCCAATACGAGATTACAGAACACGGTATTTCCATTTCTTGGTAGCTCTGGCATAATAATAATATGCTAAAGTTACTTACAGGGTCTACCTCTGTGGCGGAACCCGGCTGTAGCGGGATAATGCCTCAGTAAAAATATGTTTACAGTCTGTGTTTCTTCTGCTATATATAACGGGTCAATTTTACGAGTAAACATTTTCAAAAACCCGGGTGTTCATATTATATCCGAATTTCACATGTATTTTTCGATGACTATGAGTGGGACTGGTAATGGCAGTAATACATCACCGAAATGCTGCCGGTGTACTGCAAGTATGTTATATCCCAATGCGCAGAATGATTATTTAAATGACAATCTACACAGTATGATGAAGAAGGAACCAGTTGAAGAGGACATTCTTAGGAACAGGAGGACAGAACTTTCATGCCACAGTGCCAGCCAAAGTGGCTACACCCAGCTACAAGCCCTGGTCAAACAAGGGGCGTAATCTTACCCCACACGTAGACCTGTATCGATAAATGGCATGTCAACAGCAAAAATCTGACCAGTCAATTCTGTTGATAAAGCACATTAAGTTACCGGTGAGGGTTGGGTGATTGTCGGCCGAAACTGTCAATATTGGTCGTGGAGATCATTATTAAGGATTAATGGTCTTTGGCTACCGGTCAGTGTAGTGGGTTTGATATACTAAGGGAAGATACGGAGCAAAGAATTGCAATAGGTAGCTAGGCCAGTTTAGACGCTGCCAGGAGAGCGAGGTTATTTTGACATGTTATGTAGATAGGCCAGGACGCCGTGAAGTGAATTTCGCAATTTTTTTTTCTCTCGAACAGAAAAGTAACGTAATGTTCGTTTCCATGCTGAGAGGCGATTATCACAGTTCTTAATTTCTTAGACCAGGGCGTGGGGCATATCAGTAGAAACGACGACAATGGCAACGTAATTATACGTTTACGAGATCAGGGGACAATCGAAGAATAAGTTATTGGGGCAGCACAAAGTGAAGCAAAAGTATTGAATGTATTGTTTCAGTGTTACTGTTTAGAATTGAAAAAATAACAAAAAATATTAGATCTAGAGTTTGTAGCTTTTTAGTAAGATGTTTTAGATAATTATTTACGTGACAGTTTGAGGGGAAGAAAGACCTGGATGAATCTTTGATGATGTCAGTGCATTTCTTGGAGAGAGGAAAGACAAGTTCTATGAAGACAATGGTGGGGTTCACAAAGGAGCAGAAAGGCGTATATTCATTTACAAGAGCTCTATGTCAAAACAGAATGAAGAAAGTAATCCCGAAACTGACAAACACTGTTTTCAGTGTTTTTGAAATTATTATTATTATTATTAAAGAATAGCTGTACTAATTAAATACGTGATAAAAACATTAAATAACATGGCATAGGTAGTTCTTTAGTAAATGAAAACTTCCAGCTCAGATATGATTTTAATGAACTGATAGAGAAATGAATGTCCGAGTAAACCATTGCTTCATATTAGAAATGAAAATAGAGAAAGTTAGTCTTGGAAAAAAAAATCCTCTTCATCCAATTGGAAAATAAAGATAACGAATAAACTCACTACAGGATAAACATTTTTAGCGAGACGAGAACAAACACACGAGAAGGATTACTACAAATGCGAAAAGGCTGGGTGACGGGGAGAGGAACAGGGAGAAAAATAAATGGCAGGAGCTGCTGAAAAACACACAGACGTGACGATGACACACCGGTGGTCACTTGGGTAAGGTCAGAGTTCATGACACGAGGAAGACGATGCTCGGAAGGTCATTTCTGTCTCATTCCCAGGTATCAGGGGTGTCTCATAATTGCTGTGGTATGGAAGCTTCCACGTCTATTATCCAGAACCTCTTACACAGACACACAGACATAGACAAACGGGTATAGAGGTTAGCGTCCGTGGTGGACCCTCTTTCAAACTGCATTTTCATCATTTTTATCGGACAAAATGTATTTCGGACGTGCCAAGATAAATGACTCATAATTTAATGGGTTTTCTTACTTAATCTCAAATCTTTACTGCACTCGGAGGTTTTCAAACCCGTGGCATGTTGCCATCACAGTTCTGTAATATTATCGAGTTTACATCAAAGAGTTAACAACTTCTGCAAACTCACCGGAAGTTTGAGACACGCAAGAAAATCAATTCTGTCAAAAAAGATCTCTCCAGTATTCTTGGTGGACTCGTGTTTAATGCAGTGAGTTAAACGCTCCTGCATTCATAGTAAGAAATGATGAAAATATCAATAACAATAAAAATGCAATTCACAAGTCTCGTATTCAGGATAGTGCGCGCTCACACGAATTCATACTATTATGGTCCTCATGCTCGTCACAAGTCTGAGGCTGACAAAGGAATTATTTATTCCCAGAGTCTAATTATTATTATTCTTCGACGCATTCGATCTATTGAGAATAGTTAACGAGAGATCAAAGTTGCCTGATCTGCGCTTTGCAGTTCCCATCAGCTGGTAACGCCCCTGACGAGTATTCAGCACCCGGACTAAGCCAAATAATAGAAGGGCTTAGCAATCGCCAACGGAGGCCCTCTCTTTAAACAGTAAACAGTCTGCAGCCTGGGTGCACGATGTTTTGTAATGACTATCTGCCATTGTCCATTATCGTCCCTCTATGTGGGTCAGCTTTTGGTCAGCCTGGCGACTGGCTATGGTGGCTCTCATCTGGTACTGTTAGTTAAGTCAGTCGCCTGACCTGTCTGTCTGCCTCTGTTGTCTGTCCATCTGTTTGCGTTTTCCATTCCATCCGTCTCTGGCCCTTTGTGTTTTGTCCATCCGGCAAAAGCGTAGGAAGCAGGAACAGTCTTTGGGACTTTTTTGTTAATTTTGTCAACATGACGTGGAGAGTTAAAACATCATCTTTTGTACTGCCCTTTCTCTCCTTTTCCTTATTACCGTTCTTGTTCCTTTTCTTTCTCCTTTTCTTCTTCTCAAGCTGTTCAAGACATCCGTTAAGGGTGAATTGGACGAGATATTAGATTTTGAGATATTACGAAAGACGTTGTACTTATTACTGTAAAAATTCATGTGAGTTCAGTTGATCTTACTATAGTACGAATTTTAGCGAAGACACTATTCTTTTGTGTTCTCTTTTAAGTCTGGTTCCAAATAAAACTTGGAGATTTTGGGTTTTTTGTTATGTTTGTGTGGGTTCTCCACAAACAATAGGACGTTCCATTTAAAGGTTGGTTATGATATTGAAACAAGTCAAAACCCAAACTGTACTTTCCGTCCTTGACATTGCACGCTTGGAAGACTTGTGCGGACAACCGGCCCGCGCCACTTAGTGACAAGCAAATACCCATTTCATTATCCGCATATTGAGTCCTTTGAAATGCCAACTATAAGCTTAACAATAGGTGTCATCTGCGGTGATTTGGGCTGATCGCGGCCACAGCAGGTTGCATCGCGTGGCACGAATCGTGGTCGTGGGTAGATGCAGTCTTTGGCCAGATATTTTAGCTGAAGGATGCATCTGTCTTTTCAAGCTAACTCTCTCGTGAAATGAAGTATCATATTTCAGTCACTCTCTCATAAATACTAATATGACAAAATGTCCATGGCAGTACCTTGAACAGCAAACTCGAAACAGCAGCAGAACCGGAGCAGAGAAACGGAAAGTGTGAAAATGGACAATTTACTATTAATATCACCGTCACCTGCATCTTTGTCATCAATGCAGTGTTTCCTCTGTGATGATGCAACGGCAAGATCACTCCCTTGGTTACCATATTTATCATTTCCACCACCATCATCATTTTCGTCAAGAACAACAACAACAACGGGAACGATGACAAATCCAAAGTCAATATCATTCCCTTGATTACTACACTATCCATTTCCACCATCAAGCCTCATCATCATCATCGTTTTCGTTAGCATCATCAGTAACGTTGACAAAACCAACGTAAACACAGCAGCAGTTAATATGCCAAGTTACCACGTTCAACTTCCGCCATGTGATCACAGAGTCACCAAGTTGCCATGTTGTACCCGGGTAGTCAATCTGAACTCCGGAAAAATCAGGGAGATTTGTTTCCCAAACTGGATAACCTGCCAATATTTGCCAGAGATAAATGTCCAGATATTGGCCGCCACACTACCGTAACGGAATCCCCCCTGGGAGACTAAACTATGGCTGGTAAGGAAGTGAAGGACCGGTTCAGTGAATAATGAGATAGTAGTGCTAGCGACCACTGGGCTTATGTTAGACATGACATCATTGTGGGGTCACATTTGTTAACAAGTCATTAGAACTCACGACCCATTTCATTAGTAAGTCTGTAGCGTTTAGGAGAAGGAATTCAAAGGGTCAAAACACTTGCTAGATGGGGTTATCTACATCTTAAGATCTTCTGTTGCCTCACTCTCCGAGTAATAGAGTTTCATATCTCTCTTAACAATTCTGTAACGTGTTTGAGAAGGACAAAACATGTATGAATGTCTTGCAGTCAGTCAAAGTAAAACTTATGTTGCTTAACTAGTAAGCTGTAATATCAGGCTCTGAAGATGAATAAGGCTATCCGGTATCACATTTTTATTTGTTTAGAAATCTAAATTTTTATACATAAAAATAAGGATGCAATAATTTTCTTCCCGCTCAATGCACTTGTTATGCACCTGGTCTTTACGAGCGTATAAGGTATACAAACACCCCCATGCATCATAACTCTATCCTCACCGGAAATGAGACATGCAAGGGACTTAACCTCTTGCAATGGATAACTCTTCTTTGCTTTTGGCCTACGGTGATACAATATTCACCAGAGATTCATGATCGCAGAGCTAAGCACCGGTGTAATGATTACTGTGTGCGGGAAGATATCAAGTCTCTGTGACAGCGATATCCCAAATGACACCCTCATGAAGACTCTGTTTGCTGTAGCGTAATCAAGCGCCAACCTTGTCCAGCAACCAAGTCACGGCTTCGTTGGTATCTGATAGGATTATGCACTGGACAGTCGTACGGATCCGGTCATTTGGAGCTCCGAGAGAATATGTTTTGGGGGTGGGGCGGAGAGAAAGGGAACGCATTGCAGTGTCCAGGAATGAAACGGAATGGCTTCAGTTCTTCTAGTTTGTATCTTTGTGTTTTTCCTCTCCTCTTTTTTCTGAAATTTCTATTTCTCCCTCTGTCCCGTTACCGTCCCAACGAGTACGACATGAGGCTCAGGATCAACATGTCGTGAAATCGATTCCAGCCATAGTCGTGTTGTCAGCTTACAGCAACACTGTATATATTTCAATCTAATGTGTAAAAAGTGTAAATCTGAAATTTCATTAATGTGAGTGTGAAGCTGAGAGAGAGAGACAGAGAGAGAGAGAGAGAGAGAGAGAGAGAGAGAGAGAGAGAGAGAGAAAGGGCAGAATGTGAATTACCTGTTAAAAATGTTGTTATTTTGCTCATTTACAACAGATAGTTGTCTGAGCTCCATCACTGAAGTCGCAGTTTCTTCAGTCTACCTGTAATTGTAATGGTAATTTGGCTATAGTAAATGAAAGTAAATGTCCGAACTCGACTGATCAACGCCCTGTATAATAGCAACGGTGCTATATACTACCCAGGGAGTTGAAAACTATACTGTGTAATCTCTTCTGCAGGATCCAAAATGGTGTCAAATTGCATGAGAAGTTCAGGGGACACTTTAGGTACCAGAGACACTGCTCTAGTTGATGTAGCTTTTTTATTACTTCAGGCAGTACTTTCATCATAGCCTGTGTTATCTCAGTTTTAAGGCGAATGAAAGCATTAAAACTGCTACCACCTTCACCGCTGCAAAATCTACTTTTACTGCTGATATTAATGTATTCACCACTGCTACTATGAAAACGCCTCACTGGTTGAGGAGAAACGGAAACATTGACCAGCACAATAGTACTATTATAGTTCACGAGATTTTCTTAATATTGATTCTGCCTAATTTCAAATCTGCCAAGGCTGGGCAACGGTAATGAAGGAAACACTTGCATAACACGGTCACGCCCAGATTTTTATTGGAACACGAACCCAATGTTAATCTGTGATCTTACAATGGCTTAACACTTTGCTACTGTGGAAGGCAAAATTGTTGTGTTGACATAGAGAGACGGGATGAAAGGCCCATCGGTTTGGCTGGCCCCGTGAAGTGCTGGTACAGCTTATTTACTCTTGGATAGACAGGGAGGCCGGCTGGAGGGAGGAAAGGTGAGAGAGACAGAAAGAAGTAGTTTACAGCGAGAGAGAATGAGAAAGAAAGAGAAAAAGAGAGAGAGAGATGGTCGACGTGTAAACTGAGAGAAAACTTTAACCTGTACCGTGCTTGCCAGCGGATAGAGCCAGTTCCCTTGACCACCGGTTTGTGATGGTCACCACTATCAAGCAGGTTGTGGGATGGACTTTCTGGGAAATCATGCCTCATCCATATAGGACACATAAATCTCATCTCTCTTAAGGTTTTCATGATCAGGTTCCAGAGTGACTAGATAGGTCTGCAATACAGTCTGATATCTAAAGCAATGGTATGTATGCGTGGGCATGGAAATCTCAAGTGCTTTGTTCTTTTACTACACAAAACTGGAGCTTTCTTCATCTTGCTTTGAAAATATTTATTCACGGTACATTTGATCGTCCCTTCCCAAATCACCCGAGCTTCGAAAATAATACAGGAGGCCAAGCGTGCCAGCGTCGCGTGAGTCGACGTGTGCCAACTGGTCAAGAAGTGGCCGCTTCTGGACACAAATTGCCCATGAGACTGTTGACCCATGCATATCCACAAAGGCCCCGGACCTTACGCCAACATTGGCCATTTCTGTGCATGTGCTCTATGGCTAGCATGTGCCCCAGAATGGAAACAAACTGACCATAGAGCGTGCGTCAGAGAAAGAAAGCCAGCTAGCCCGTAGAGCGTGTGGCCAAGAAAGAATGCAGCCGCCTGATGGACAATGAATGTTATAGATCCCAATAACTAACACAAACAGTTCAGGGGTTTTAAGGGAAAAATATTTCTTCGGCCAATTAGACATGGAGAGGGCAAGCAATGGTGGTCAGCGTGCCCAAGACAATGGTCACCACCCTGTTGGAGATGATCTTTACTGACCATTTCAGGCAGGACCGTATCGGGTCCTCCTTGACCCTCAGACATTAGGTGAGATATGGTGGAGTACATGTTCTTTTTTGAATCTGTAAATTTGTATCTATGATAACTTTTTTTTTGTTTTGTTGGGTTTAGATGAGTTTCATGCCCACACCTTGTTTATGTTGTTTAGAAATGCAGGGATTGGGCTTGAACAACCTGCTGAAGTCAAAATGTATATTTGTGATTTGTGAAGACTTTAAAGTTCTTGCCTGCGGCTCATAACTTTTGTGAAAATGTTATTTTTTGGCCAAAGTAGAAGAAGGAATCTAGAATGTCCCCCAGTCGATGACTTTATTGAATATCGCGGTATGTAAAATCCAGGCACCTGCCAAGTTAGAAACGAGATTTATTTACAAGGGTCCAAAATCTGGCAAGCGACGATACTGCGTCAAATACAATGGGCCTTTTTAAAAGCACTCTATTCAAATGTCCAGTCTTTAGTTGTGAAGGCACTTAATGGGTTTGACTGGTCAATTTTCTATGAGTCTATAGAAGCAACTCGTCCAAGCACAGTTAATAACGTGGATTGCGCCTGGTCTGGGCGCGTGCTGTTTTGACAGGGATCAACCTCTTAGAAGCTTTTCATCTCCACGAAGATTGGTGCAAAAGGAGCTTAATGGGATCGTGGCCTTGATATTCAATCCCTAATGACGCCTTTGCTAGGCCCAGTGAGGTGGTAATTGTACCGCCTTTCCATTTTGTTTGCCGTGAGGGATATCAATGTCTGATGTAGTATACTGAGACCTATTCTTGTCCGTGGATAATGGTACGGGAAGATCCCACTAACTAACAGCATTGTCTTGGTATTTCCCCTGAGTCGTTTTCATTACGGCCTATGCCCTTTAGTCGCTTTATCCGTCTACCTATTCATATCATCTGCTGTAAAAGCTTGGATGTCTTTGGTCACTTTTAAGAATTGGTTTGCTCCGGGAATAATATTTTAGTGACAGCTTGCTGAGAAAATGATGAAAAAGGCAGAGATGAAAATATGAATACGCTATGACTTTTGAAGTCAGTTCTGTAAATCTAATGCGTTGTGTCTGTGATGTGACGGTTAAAATGAGTCCTTTTTATTGTGCTCTTTTTGTGAGTCTTCCAATGTTCCATGAGTAATCACCAGGGAATCTTTTACTCACACATTCTCAAGGCTGGTTGGCGAATAGTATTAATGTGCAGATGAAGTCCGTCCATAATGAGTTTTTTTGGTCTTTACCTGCTGTCCTCTTTGCCTAGGTTATGTTGTGATGTATTTCTGATATGTGCCATCTCAATAAAGACCAAAGCCTACAACTCTCTTACCTTCTCCCCCTATCTCTTCATCCTTCCCTCCATTCCTCTCTCTCTCTCTCTCTCTTTCTCTCTCTCTCTCTCTGTCTGTCTCTCTCTCTCTCTCTCTCTCTCTCTCTCTCTCTCTCTCTCTTTCTCTCTCTCTCTCACCTACTCTCTGTTTTGCACTCCAGACAGTCCCCAGAGTTGATGGTCTTTCCCATGTACACCTGCAGACAATGACAATGACAACAAAATTATTTACCTGCCCATGCAGATGTCATCAAACATGCTTGCATATGTATCACTGTAGCACTACAAGAACGATTTCCTTACCTACAATGACCACTCTCTACAAGAAAGTCTCCTCAATACGGGTGCCGATTTTGCCCTTTCTCTGGAAGTAGCTGAGGCGTCGACACAACCGTATTGTACACGTTTCATTGTTTTCATGGTAGGCCATGCTCCATTAGCGATGGTGCTCGACAGACCTGCTTTCAGAACCTAATCGATAGCATACTGATCCTCTCCAAGGATTTATGTCCTGTTAAACATGAACAGAGTTTGATGGTGAATTGAGAGTGCTGCAAGATCTTTCAACACCGAACACGTGTCTGATGGCAAAATCGAAGATTTGTATTGCAGGATGATTGGTGACCATATATTTTTTTTCCCTTCTTCATTTTCAGAGCTAGCTATTCAAACTGTCATTAGGGCAACAGAAGTGTTCGGGAGATATGATTTGATAAGTGAGTTTATATCTTTATGATGCACTGTAAATCTCTAATAGGAAGGATAAGATCGCTTCAGTCCCAGATTGAGTTGACCAGAGAATGATTTCCTTTGATCTGTGTTGAAAAGAAAGTCATTTAAAGACTTTAAACACTAATAAATACTAGCTTTAATCACCACGAGTTTAGCAGTACCGGCTCGACTTTTCAGTCACTACCAGATGTTTTCGAACTTCAAATCTCATGGAACTTCTTTCAAATTGCTTGCAATATCAGATCTGGACTCTGCGATTTATGATGTGCTCCCCCCTCCCTCCACCACTTTTTCCAAAAATTAGAAAAAAAAAATATAACTGAAAACCTCTCTCAAATTTGGTAAAGGCCACTTCAAGCGGGGCCATTTTGGAAGCGGAGAGATTTTGTATCAGTCAAGTGCCGTTGTAAAGGTCCTGTGTAAGCTCTATATTGATAATATACTAGTCTGTTATGCCGCATGTACTTTTCATTGTCATCATCACGTAAGACGTAGGCGTGTCATGGAACTTACACCCTGCACCATCTATCAGGCTCTTGCCAAAGTTTAGATACACAGGCCCTACATCCCCAAACTTTCCACTTCAAAGCAAAACAATGAAATTTTTATCAACGTGTTTGGATCCTTCGGCGGACTTAGTCTGATCACTTGGTTGCTCATTCTTGGACTTCGGAAATCACTTAGGCCACACTGATCTTCAGTGTATATCAAACTTGGACTCGCCAGCATTTGATCATGTAGTGTCCCACCTACCTCTTGATAGTTTGAGTCTCTTATAACTAACCGTAAGCTGGCACTTCACAGTTGCTAACACGCACCATGAACTTCGGTTTACCCAAACTTCTCACTTAAGCTGATAATAACACGAGTGCTCGTCATTCTGATTAGACGTTCTGAGTAGTATGCATTTCAAGCTGCCAGGGGTAGGAGGTCGGTTCAGATATTGAACCACTTAAAGTAGCCAACAACAACAACAAAAAAAAAATTGCGAGAGATATCTTCGTACTGTTTTGCTTAGAATCTAGAAAGGTTACCTGTTCTCGCCCAAATCCCTGTCGACACTGGGTCTTTCAACATCTCATTGAACACAATGCGTTGATCACAGCTGATTTCATGATAAGGTAATGATATAATTGTCTCTTAACCCTCCTGGTAAAAGACAGCTCCTCAAATCATTGTGATAAAGCACCAGCAATTAATCCCAAGTTGTTTGTTGGACTCCAGTGACCCGTACAGCCCGGAGTCAATGGCATTTGAAATCATTATTCCAATAACTCTTATCAGTAACATCTCACTCGTAATGACCGTGTCGCCAAAACACTCTAACAACATTATAGCCTTAGCTTGCAACAGTCTTGTAACTGAAGATATTCCCTTAATTTAATACTGGAGTATTCCAAGCATGGAACGATTTTTGCGTCCAGTTTTAACCTAATATGTTCTACGAAACAATTTGACAATATTATATCCTTTGCTTGCAATACTGTTGTAACTTGACCACATTCCCTATATACAATACTGGAGTCTTGCAAGCTTGGAACGAATTTGGCGTCCGGTTTTAGCATCTTGAGAGCGCGAACTATTTGCACTCGTTATTCCGTTGTTTCGTATTTTTGTCAAATTCTCAAAGCCACTCTATGGCGTTGTTTGCCCTTTGTTTTCCCAGGCGTTAAACTAATCGTAGCTTGAGGGCGAAGCTCAGGTTGCGTTCTGCTCTATCACTGTGGGTTTGCCCGCGTGGCCTAAAAAAACAAACTCTCCCATATCCCATTGAATACCCATGAAAAACTCCCCGGATTATAGGGCTGTGCGGAGTCGGGAGCTGGAGAATTTTCGAATTCGAATCTCGATAAAATAATGGATTCAAGTTCTACATTTTCTCACGTTCATCTTTACGTTGCTATTGACGTTTGAAGTCATTCGTTAAGGAGTGACCAATTGATACAAGGATATAAAAGGAAGCAAAATATCCCGTCGAAACAAGCGAAGTTGAGAATGAAAACACCGCACTTTAATACTTAAAATACTTTGATCACAATAAGAATGTATTATAAAATCTATATGAATTGTCGGCTTAGATTTGATCCTTCCTCAGGTTAACACATACACATGAAATAGTGACCAAGGGTGTCGATAGCGGGCAATTCAACGCGATGCATATTGTGATTTTAGTTAGTCCGGCCTTTGTGTCATGACTGCTCCACCAGAAAAATATGTATGTGTCTCAAAATATTATCGACTTCGACCGAACATTCATATGACAGTTTTTCTTTTCGAGTTTGACATTGGACTTGTCTTGGAGCAGCAAGTAAAATTATTGGTGACTGACTACTGTTAGTGCAATTTGCAAAAGGAAATTGGATACTCAAATCCAGGATTCCGAGTTTCTTAACAAATAAAGAAAAAGAAAAACGGAATATGGATGCGAATCTCACAAAGGCCTGCCGGATTATACTTCACCGATTACATGGACGATTATTGCGAAAGACAAACAGCATGAGATCCCATTGGTACAAATAGAGTCTCTGGCGAGATCGTGGTCTCTCATAACCTCTTCTGATTGGTTGCCTGATATGAGTGCCGAGTTGCCTTTTCTACAGCATATATACAAAATTAGTGATGGCGGCTTACAAAGAAAGTACTCGATGAGGACTCGTAATCTGAGATTCGATTTTTGAAGTACATGATGATCTGTCAGAATGAAGTCAACATTTCTAGTCACATTTGGTATTCAGCTTGTCTGTCTATCTTCTACCGATATTTTCTTTACATTATAAGCCCCAAATTATTTATTTAAAATTGAGATGACAGTTTACATAGAAAGTATTCAGTGAGGAATCCTATCCTGAGGTTCGGCTGTTGAACTTGATACTTGGATACGCCGAAGCTTACACGAAAAACAGAGCTCCGCCGGATTACTATTGTACTATTTCTACAAGCATCGTGTCAGTCATCACTATTTCTTAGACACTGATGTCATCTATCCCCCACTTTTTCTCCCACCCCCTACTCCAATACCCCGTCCCACTAAACGTCCAACACACAACTTTCTCCATATTGCCGGGACCAATAAACGATTTTACCTTGATCATTATTGATACAAAGTGCATAAATTTGCGAGCTGGTAATTTAATCACATACTGAGGGTCCACGAGATGCTGTAAAACTACTAAATGTTTGACCAAGCGGGAATTAGCCTTTTTTTTTTTTTGTGCTAACGATTATTAAGAAAACTTTTACAGGACACAGGAGAAAGTGGCAAGAAATATTTTTTTGCTTACGTTTATTAAAAAACGTTTACCTCGAACACAGGAGAAAGAGGCAAAAAAAAATTTCCTGTTAAGACAAATTAGTTTAGAGACCCATGCACAATTTCGAAACAATCCGATCTTAAGGGGAAAACTAAAGATATTGAAGAAAGACCTCTTTCACTAAAGTGTGAATGCTCAGTCACCTTGAAAATGCATACATTGACCTTCTGGCCATCCCTTAGGCTGGAGAGCCCTTTGTCATCCTCTCTCTATATTTTCCTTTACATTTTCTGAGCCAAACGAGTGGTTGTCACTACTGTGCTCTCTGACTGCTATGTCTTTGCTATAAAAGCCTTTAATGTCTCCTTGGTATAGAGATTTAACACGCATGGAAAACCGTGCCATTTGCATTTATGACCCAGATTCTCCAGCTCAATCGAAATTTACATCTCTGACCTCTTTTTCTTCCTTCCAATGAAGATTTAATGGCCTGGCTTTGTTTATGCTCACCTCTCCGGGGGTCATTGAGATGCAGCCCTTTATAACGGTCCGGAACTGTCTTGGAGTGATATTTGTATTTTCTGCACGCTCAGCTGAGCAAATACAAGAGTGCCGTTAAAAGATAGCAGCAAAACAAATAACGGAACAATTATCTCTGTCACTTCTTCATTCATGTACGTGATTTTGGCTATTTGAGTAACACGAATCTGTTTGCCTCGACACTTTTACTCTTTTGCTTAAGTGTCATTACTGAAAATACCACCCGCACGCCCCTAGCTTGTCAACCCCGCGGGTGATCTTTGATGGTAAATGGAAGGGGCTGAATGAACAATCTCGAATGGTGGAGGCTCCGCGCGCGGCTGTGCCGCTTCTTTTTTTTCTTTGATCTGCTTGGAAACAGGCTGGAGTTTGTGCTTTAATCAGTGTATGTAAACATCAAGTTGAAGATGAACAAAATCTGCAAGGCAAAGAAAATGAAACTGACTGTCACAAAACATAGTCAATAGTCAAAACACTATTGGGAAGTGAGCTGTTGGAAATTTTATAATAGTTCCACCGCGTTTAGAGAAAGGACACAGTCTGGAGTAAAGACATTGAAGAGTAACTTAAGACTGAATGAGAAATGAATACATATCTTTCTGCCCGCAAAAGTCTAGGATGTTTGTGTCGCATCACCGAGGCCACTAACTTCCTTGTGATTCAGATCACTGTAATCATTGATCAATCTGAACAGTCATATTCGCTTCTCTGCTGGTAACATACATAAACTTAGTACACACTTTACGACCTCCTAGCTAAAGGTCACAGATATTTCTGCCTTTCTTTAAGCGTAAACACAATAGCGTACAATGCAGCTATAGTCTACATATTTCATACTCTCTTATCCCTTTAAGTCTTTGTCTTCCTTTGCTCAACTTGTGCAAGCTTCTACCTCACCATTCACCCACACAACAATCACTTTTGTTCATCACTCTTAACCGGCTCGATATAACACGTCGTAACTTTCACAGCTCCCTCAGGAGCCATTCTGCCGCAATCTGCATGCACTTTGTGTATTATTTATTAACCGGGGATCGGGGAGTCAATATCTTCTCGGGGCTTCACACTGTGGAATGTCCTTTCTGACTGGAAATGGTATTTTGGCATGTCTGACTAACCCTGCTCTCGAAAGGATGGTCCTGTGTTCATTCTTTATGTCTTTGTTAGAACTGGAGGAAAGATTACATTTGAAGATACGATTTATTGGGGCAAAATAGCGATATTAGAGGAAAATAGGGGTGCTCATATATGGACAGCAATAGGAAAAAGATTTGGCCAGAACAGAATGCCTTTTAGATGGACCTGTAAGGTAGGCAGCAGATTTGCAACAAGCGGTGAACTTTCTGAAGCCAGTCAACGTCATCATAACAATGTGAAGGGGAACGCAGGATAGAAAGAAAAGTGGAAGACACCTCTCATCGAGCACGAGTTACAGCCTTTAACTTTCGGACACTCTAATGAATGGAATCTATACTACACGCATCGCAATACGCCACTATGAGTTCTTTCAATGGTCTTCTATTCTTTGCTTCAACGTTTGGAAAAAGTGCAGCAAGCACCTTCCAAAACTGGTACCCTGTCTTTGACTTGCGGGTCGAATTACTCCGTCAGTTCTACCGGCTAGTCTTGCGTCCTTTATGGATACCTTCCTTGTCAGGTATGGTATCTGATTTTACCTTCCGTAGGCCCAGGAAGATGTTTATCAAGTGATAATGACGACTCGGAGAACCGTTATCCTGGCGAAAACTTAAACATTATCATTAACTTCTTGGCTGGTATTCTTGGGGAACACTCAGACGCATTCAATAGACTTGAACGGCATAATAGTTCTTTGCCACGTTCTCAACGATATGTGGACTTTCTGTGCAATTGCCAGCTTGGTTGATTATTTGGCTGTATTTATGGTCTTCAAGAGCGAGCTGGCGTATTCGGAGAAGTCCAAAAAACTAAAAAGAAATAGTAACTCTATAAAGAACAGGAGGGAAATTACTGTGGCCCAATTTACTGTACGATTACTGGCTTAAACTTAACCATTTTAAATTCATGATATTGTATGCATAGAATGAGCATTTCCCAGCTGCAGGTAGCGATCTTTTCCCATGGCATACTTCATTTTTTTTTTCCCACGAACGTTTACAATTAATTTGTAATTCTACACAATGGGAAAGAAACACCCAATGAAAATGAAGCTTCAAAGGGAGATAAATGCTGTAGTCGTCCAGAGCAGCTAAATGGCGCGCACTTTTCCCCTCGCTTGTCACCTGCACAGTTGTGGTCCTTTAGTGATACATGTTATGTGTCCGGACCGGGTGGCTCTGTATTGATTCCGGTGTCCAGGTCTTCGGTGATTATTGAACGGGGCAGGAAAAGCACGACCAAGATTAATACAAAGAAAACTGCCCCTGGCTGTAAATGAGCAAATATTACATCCCATTTTATTGCTCAGGCTGTTCCATGTCTGCCCATATTTTCCATAATAATTCTTCATGGTCAATAACATCTAACCATCGTTCCCCTCTGGCTTATGAAAAACAGACATGGTTCTGATTTGGGATAATAATAATTAAATATTTAGTCTGACTGTATAATTACTGCCGTTGCTTTCACTTTTAGGAAAAAGACCATTATCTGCTGAGCTTGTTGGCTATGTTAACTCATGTAAACGGATATAAATATTTCTGCATCAATAAGAAAGGTGTCTGTACTTTATAATTTTCATTTTTTTTAAAACGTCACGTAAGTTTTTTGGGTTTTTTTTTAACACTACCATCTGCTGCTGCCAAATTAGTCCGCAAGGAATTTAGGTGCATGATTACTATTTGAAGTAAGAGTATTGTTATCTGCGAACTTACGTAGCAACTACGGGATTTCTTACCAGCGTAAGAATTTGCATTAACTCTGTATGTTAAACTCAACTAAGTGTAGTAAGAGTGCATTCGGCACCGATGCACACTTGTAAATCTTACGATGATAAGAGATCCCATCGTTAATGCGGAAGCTCTCGGTTTATTGAGGCAGTCCCGCTGGTGCAATAACAAAGTAGTTGGAAGGTCACGATTCACTGTACCCATTTCTGCCTAGGTACATGTAGTGTTGTGTGGTCATTCACCTATCCACCCTCCCACTCCACCTCTGCTCTTCCTCCAAATCCCTGCTTCGCCTGCCGCTAATGATTATTTCAATAAAGTCTATGCAATGTCATGCACCATGCACCCAATATAATGTATCAGTATTAATCAGAGGACTTGTCACTTCTTTTAAGTCTTATTTGAATTGGAATTCCCATCTGCATTTTGTGTGTCATCTGAGCAATCACCAAAACCTTTGTGGACCCAGACATAGAGCTGTGCAATCAACAGTTTCTTTCTTTACACAGTCGGCAAATTTCGTACTAGAATAGCAATGCAAACATTAATACCGGTATGGATCATTTCCTTAGATTTTTTTTTTTAAGGCAGCTTGTTGAAAGTGTACACCAGTTGTTTGGATATGCATGATTTGTTGTCCAGAAGTATCATTGCGAAGGAAGTTCTCTTTTCGTCATTTATTTGCATTATACATTGACATTAATACTTATACAATATAAGTTTCTCCTTTTCATCTGTCGATGCTGATTATTCATGCATGGTTAGTCTCGGGCTTGACAAGAATATAGGACGCGTCGTCAATATGAATTGTTCGGTCGTTTGAGGCACGACAGAGATATCTTGTACCGGGAAAGAGAAGCATCAGGGTGTTATGTATTCGTAACAATTTCTTCAGAAGGCTGTAGTGCAGTTATTTTATAATTACAATGTTATAGTAGCGTGGCTGGACGGTTAAAATTTTGGACCCAAGATCTAAAGGTCGTGGGTTCGATTCCCGACCACGGTCATGTTGTAAGTGCCTTGGGAAAGCATTTCATTCATATTTTCCTCAGCCCACATGTCTATAAAATGGGTAATGCGTAATAAGGAAGGTATCAACAGAATGCTAATGATCAGCGCTTGTAAATGGCACAACGGCACTGTATACTCCCTACGGAGCTGAGAACGTCCTAGGGTGATCAGACCTGCTGGGGTAATAATAGTGTGAAGTGGCGTGAGCGGGCAATAGCCTGGATACAAGACTTAAAAGCGCGTTATTATTTTTATTATTACTATTATTATAAGTTATTATTCTTTATGGGTTTTCTATGTTCAGAACGTCCCGTAGCTTCCTGCGTCTTCGTATTCAGTGGCCATAAGTATAATCCATACGTTAATTTAACGTACTACTTTACTACAGTGAACACCCCTAATGTTTTAGGAGTTTCCCATGGTTACCGCAATGCGTTAACGAAAGTAAGGATTATGCATACAGTCACACAAGTAGACGTTTAGAAGGGAAAAATACATGGAGATCGAGACGCGGATATAAATATTTCCACTATATCTGCTGGTAGGCTATACCTTTGCAATAATGAAAGATTTAAAAATCTGCTCGTACAAAAAGCTTCAGCTATTGGATAAAGTGTGGTCGATATCTGACAGGATCGTAAAAAGACACTTTCTGTAAGGTTTAGTTGATTTATAAGATAATTATTAGATGGAGAAGTGTGTTAACCTTTTTCAGGTTATCAAATTACGTTCTTCACCGCTTTTAGTTAGGTCTCTGATTTGATTGACTATTAAAGGGGGTTAGTAACTATTAGGAGAATTTACATCCTTTGCTCTCAAGCGATGTACATGTGGTTAAAAATACGCATTGCGCTCTGGCGGTAACCATACGAGACACGAAAAATATCAGTGATGATATTTCTATTGCATCACAGTGACAATGCAAGGATCACCATGTAGCCGACTATCTTAGTTTAGTCACCTAATGTCCCATTAATAGAATGAGTGTCAATGCTAGTATTTAAGTATGAGTTGTTCGGGTTCGTGAGAAAAAATAGGATATTAATAGGGACCGTAAGAATAAAGCATCACAATGAGTTTTCGGGCCGTTCGAGTACATGAGGTCGGAGGTCGTGAGGTCTCACTGTATGTATAACTGTAATGTAGCTTTCCATCCTTCTCTTCCACCCTCTCACCTCCCTCCCGCCTCCGCCTAAGAAAACGAACACACACACACACACACACACACACACACACACACACACACACACGCACACACGCACNCGCACGCACGCACACACACACACACACACACACACACACACACACACACATACACACACACACACACACACGTGAATATCCTGCAATCATAATTTGCGTTAATAGCAATCGAATGAACACAACTTCCGCTTAACTGCAATACCTTCCACATAGCAGAAAGTTATGTTTTGTTCTGTTTGAAAGTCACTGAAAAATCCCAAGTTCCGCAAGGTACGTTCCCTTCGTTACCTTATAGTTACGCCTAGGTCCTTATGTGCTTCCTAAAAGTTGCGATTAAGCAGATTTGACTGTACTTTGATAACACTATGTCTCCATCTTGCAATCCAGATAGATCAGATTTGGTCGAGTGACCTAACAACGACCATCTGATTGTGATTCGTACCGCGCTGATCCGATGGCGCGTGAAACACAGACCAGCGGGTCCCCTGACATCAAGCAGCAGGTGTTAGATTGGGAGAACATTGGTTCATAATGTTGCTGGTCCGCTCCTGCACGGTGCTGAAAGGTGCTATGAGATGGGGAAGGTCCGCAAGGGAGATGAGACGATATTGCAGGCATGATAGAATGCCGAAAATTTTCGGGAAACGGAAAAGTATATCTGACTAAAGGGACATTTTTAACAAGCAAACGCGTAGGAGGGGAAAAAAAGACACAGCAATTTCCATAATCAGTTTTGACCGCAAATTGATTGTGGTATCCGAAAATTTTGTCACCGGCTGCTGTCTTCTCTGAACACTGTGGCGTAATTTGAGTTATCTTTTATCAGTGGATATGTAAACTGGCGAACAGTTTGGCCGATGGTTCAGAGAGTAGTGGCTAAAAAGATACGAATATTCACTGATAGACAAAGAGATTGGGAAAAATTAAGACAAACATTTTATCGACCACTCTTAGTAAGAATGCATTCACAGTCATCAGGACATCGCAAACCACGAGTCCAGTAATCATTCTTTCTGTATCTTCCACTTTGTGCATAATATGAGCTGATATGGTCTGTTACGTTGGCTTTTATTGGCTGATTTTTTATTTTTCGGAAGCAAGATTTGATGACGCAATCACATTACAGTTTTGTTTAAACCGGAAATCAGCTTCTTTGGAGTTGATTGATTAAGAGCGATCTTTGTACAATAATTTTACTGTTATGGTGCAAAGTTCAATGGCACTGAAACAGTTAACATTACCTTGCTTTGCGAGGAGAGCTTTTCAGGTACAGTACTAGAACAAGGACGGTTAAAGATAGATAAGATATTATTGCATTGTCCAGTAGTCACATTTCTTTCGATTTACAGCTTCAAAAGAATGGTATGTATACCACATGTTTTTTTTATAGTATTTGAGAGCTTGCACATTAACAATGCGATCTCTTACCATCGTAAGAATTACATTAATGCTTCGGTACTGAATGCACGTACAGTAGCGTTCAACATGCAGAATTAATGTAATTCTCACGCTGGTAAGAGATCGCATCGTAAATGCGCAAGTTCTCAGTTATAATTGGAATAGAAGTATCCAGTGACAGGACCATGTGCTAGAGAGTACTATCAATGTGCTAGAAAGTCTAGGGATTGACGGGAAACTGACGACGCTGAAACGGCACTTTAGCAGTGTAGCTCTCACCAGCAGCCATTCACCACACCAATACATTGTCTTCGCACCTTGAAGCCTACCGTTAACACCGCTACTTTTATGTCCCGAGTCCGGCCATTAGAAGGCCATCACCTCCCTTCACTGGACAAATAGCGCCTGCCCAGGTGACCTCCCTTTAAAGTCTCTTGCTCCTATTGAGCCCGCAGTATTGTACATCCGTAATTATTCAGGCGTTGAAGGGCAGGAGACAGCTGACTGATTTCCTAGAACGAAAACGTTAACGCAGGATTACCCCAGGCGACTTAAAGTTGATAAAGGCTAGGATGATGCAAGCTTCGATGACACTGAGCAGTGAACAATATAGACTGAAGTGGGCAGTATGTGCAATTGTATACTGTATTTGCGCAGCTGCGCAAGAGGTAAAGTTATGTCCATCCCAACGGTTAAAGTTGGTGGTTATTTCTTGACCATCCCTGGAGAATAACCTTTTGATTCGAACATTTTGATATTTAATCTAGACTAGTTGGTATTAAATCTGCAATTGTATACTGTACTGCCGTTATGGTGATTCTTTTTCCAACTCTGGATAGCTTGAATGAACTTTCACATTGGGATTTTCCAATCTTCTAGAACAACGCTAGTTGCGAATGAAAATCTTATAGTTCAGTAATCCTTCTGGTAACGTCTCTTTAGATCTCATGTTCCAATAGAGAGAGGATACTGGGGAAATGTTGTTTTGGGTGACGAAGTGGCAATTATCAAGTCTGAATCTGCGACACCTTGTGTGGTAAATGGAACGGTGTAGTTGTCATATTTTGTTGGGTGGCCATTGTTCTTTGAGGCAGAATAACAAAGGATTAACAAGTCAGTGCAAACATGAGAGCTGATACATAACATGGCCTCTGAGCCACGTTTGATGTTTACGAGAGGGCGTAAATCCCCAATCGGGTATTGTTTGAAGGGTTTCGCGGATCGCTGTTTCAGACCCAAATATATTGAATAACAACTAGTGACAGCCGGGCTGAGTGTGTTGGTGTTGGTAGTCTGGGCAGGGGTCATGAGCTACCAAAATCACAAGTGTAGATCTTAAAAACGTCAATCACTATGATATCAGTAGAATGATGCGAAACGACACATTCCACAGTGAACAATGAGTTACCATAAGGCTCTAGTCCAACATAAGACTTGCATGGTTTGCTGGGAAAGACCCGTGTTCACCCACTTTAGTATTTCCTCTAGAGTATGGAGGAGGGAAGGGGAGGGGGGGAGGTGTCATGAAATTGTTTTAAATAATCTTTCTTTCTCCTTAAAATCCAGGTTTGAGAGAGCCCGTAATAAATGTGATGACAAAAATGTATTGGTCATTGGTCATTGGTCTTTTCAACACAAAGATAGGATTGTTTGAGGAACGTCATTTCTGACTGTTTTTGACAGGTAGATGTAAGAGGCCATGAAGGGAGAAAAATACAAAAGTTACAGGATGAAAGTGCTTGAACATGTGTGTTGGTTCTGAGGTGTTGAGAAGAGCAAAACAAATAACATATGAGGGTAAAGAGGGATTTGTAACTTGCGGCTGATAGAAGATGAAAGGGGAAGGAAACAAGAAGGGCATACACTGGGAAGAAGGCATGTTTTGATTGTTGGAGGAGGACGAGAGAGTCAAATGAGGGAGTCAAACAAGAAATGAATATAGACAAAAACATGCACTTATATCAAGAGAAAGGAGAAAACGGTTCCAGTAGCATTTGAAAGTTACATTACAACGCACTCCTTCCCCTCTCTTTCCAGTTGGGATCTACAGTTGATTCCTTTCTGCTCCACATCCCCCGACCCCCCTCCCCCACAAACTCCAAAATCGAAACCCCTGTGTCAAACAAAATATATCTCCGAATACAGTATAACAGTCAGCAGACAGGATGTGTGCTGTATGTATGTCACAAGGCGACGCGAGTTCGAATTCTGTGTCAGACAGGTAAGCGTTGAAAAGCTTGCTCATGTTGAGCCCAGCAGGCTCAAGAAAACCCAGAACAAACATCTAATTTCACAAGTAAATGTGCCGTGACATTTTGGGGTAGGTCCCTGACAGGGTCGGCCGGTGCTCCCTGCGTGAAGTTACTGTTTGCCGCCTCAAAACCTCGACTTGGAACACAAAATCTCCAACTGGCTGATCTATTTTGGTACAGCCTTGAGTTTCATGTAAGCTACAGAGAAGGTCGTGAGGTACTATTTTTAGTTAAGTCATTCTTGCATTTCGTGGGTTACTTTCTACGAACATGAAGTCCTACATAGCAAATGTACCAAGGTTTCAGATCTGTGTTGGAGTCACCGCAGAAATATGGAATGCGGTTTCGATGAAGATGTATCGCGAGAGGGTTAGTCCAAATGGCGCGATCTTGACCTAGATTTAGTATTGTGCAAGGAGTAACGTGACCTTGACCTGGATTTAAAGTTGTACAATGAGTAGGGCGCGACCTTGACATAGATTTAGTATTGCGCAGGGCCAGTTGATGCAGCTTACTTATTATATTGTTGCATTTTAAGCCTTAGTTCTGAAAGTCGTTACGACCAACTGGAGGGTTCATTTGGTAAAGTGGCGACAGGCAGGTCGCTTAGTGTTGTATCGCTGAAGTTTGTAACGTTATAGTCTTTTCTATTGTAACTGAATATTAACTTGGTTTTGGTCAAATGGTGACATGTTGTGTTCGAGTACTGACGTCGTCAAAACCCTGATGAGTTGTCTGTGGTTCAGTCTATTTTTCTCTGCCGGAATGACTTGTTGTTGTTGTTGTTGTTGTTGTTGTTGTTGTTGTTTTCTGGCGTTTGTACAACTCTGCCGGTTGGCCTATCAGTTATTCTTCTATGAAACAATAGATATATCAATCAACCAGGTTAACCATTCATTTCACAGATCAATCAGTTAATAAATCGATCCACTCCCCACTCAACCATGGGTCAATCAATTGACAAAATCAATAAACTCCTCAGTCAACCAACTAACCAATCAAATATTCATTTAGTTCAGCTATCAATCAATCAATCAATCAATCGCTCAATCAGTCCACTCACTAATCAACCAGCCTATCACCTAATGGCTTGACCCAAATATCCCAAGAAAGTCAGTCAGTGACGAGTTTGGGTCTTCTGTCCTCTAAATATTGTTCATCTCTTTCTTTCTCCTTTCTCTTCTCTGTGCCACTGATCGTTACTCAATAACTTTAATAATGGCACTTTTCAAAAAATAACTTTTGTGTCGCTGCTATGATATTTTGAATATTTCAAGTCGTGTATATGCATGTTTCCAATGGCACAGGATTTACTCTTGCACTTCCATACCTCGCTCCTATTCTACAAAACGGTGTTCTCGGATTGCAGGGTTAATGCTATGTAAAGTGCGACACAACGACGGAAGCCGTGAATGCCCTTTTCTTTGCCTTCTTTCATGATAGGGCTCGATGATATCTGCCAAGGCATTTCAAGGTGGCACCTTCTCCGTTATGTAATTGGACTGTATAGAGTTCAGCGGTTTTTACGCCTTGTATACATGTACCCTGAAATTATAGGTATACACGCGCCCCAAGACCACTGACCAATCCATAGCAATGTGCGAATCTGAAGCTTTCAATAAC
>JAWQUT010000239.1:243460-277576 GCA_033807755.1 Ellobium chinense
CACACACACACACACACACACACACACACACACACACACACACACACACACACACACACACACACACACACACACCATCCAGTATTATGTTGCATATTTACAAAACTGTATATGAATGGCAATTAATGATTAATCTGTGGAGGGATACGTTAACCAAATTCGACTTGCATTCCTCCTTCATCATTGTTATAAGGAGCATAGTGGTACGGCAAAAGTTGAAAATCCGCTGGCGTAATCCTCGAGACAGTAGCAACACTTAGATGTGAAAAAATCCTTTTTTGGGGGGTGCGTAATGATGTCTGTCGGTGAATTAATGAAGTAGATCTTCTGTGCGTCATGTCCTCCCTTTTTCTCACGAGCGACGCCCTCCGGTTTAACGGGTGCTTACGGACTCATTTAATGCACTTGAATTGCTTGGCGTCATTAGACAAGGTACCCCCGATATCAGTTCTTTACACCTATTTCTAACTGAGCTCTGCATGAGGCAGAAATCGTAACACGTCGGTGCAATCCTGTGTATCCCCACCACCGTCGCTATTCGGAATGAAATGTAAAAAGCGTATTCTTCCTCTTCCCTGACAGTTTTTGTCTTTCCCAGATCTTCGCAACCACTTCCTTCAAGTTTTGTATTATCGTCACGCTCATTCTAAATTTGCCTAAGTCAATTTCTGAGGTTTTGAGAAATTTAGTGTTCTCAGTCCGTTGCTCAGGGCAAAACATGAGGCAGATAGCTTGTAAAATTGGGATATAAAAATGAGTCAAAACTCGTTTGTTTTTAACAGGGAAAAAATGTAAAAGGAAGATCATAGTTATATAAAGAACTCGAATCATCAAACAAAACACACAAAAAAAGACTTAGGCAAGTGTGGAATGGAGGAGACTTTATGCTTATTTTAGTTTCCGTGGCTAATATACATGTACTGTATGTTGGAATTTACCTGTTGGCTCTTTTTTTTTTCATCAGGACACTTGCCTAAAGTGTTTCTTCCTGTTTCTGTCTTTCTTCCTGTTTCTGTCTATTGCAGGCCTCATAATGATATAAACAACTCAAGCTATCCACACACAAAACAAAAAAAAATCATGTAAATGTGGAATGAACGTGACTTTATGCTTCTTTTAGTTTCTGCGCCAATTTACATGGTGTACTATAATATTCTGTTTGGCATTTACCTGTTGACTCTTTTTCCATGTGGACTCTTATTTAAAGTGCTTCTTTCTATTTCTGTCTATTGCAGGCTTATTTGCGAGAGGGCGTGGCACTTCAAGAACTTGGTCGCCATGGAGAAGCGTTGGCAGCCTTCGCACGAGGCCTGGGTCAGGAGCCAGCCAACACGCAACTCCTGGACGGACTGGTGGAGACGGCACTCAATTCTCCGCTCAAAGGTGAGTAAGGCTGTGTCCTGAGTGGGCAGTTCAAACCGTTTAGTCCTTCAAAGTATGGACCTCAAAGTGTTTCGTCCTCCAAGGTCTTGTATGCCAAAGCGTGGATATTATTTCTCTTAAATTTGTGAAAAAATCTTATCCACATGAATCGAAGAGACATCGGAGAAGTTCGTATCTCATACAACCAGCCCATGCTCAATCTACATTGACTTTTTTTTGTTGTTGTTTGGTCATTATATGGAATGCGCGGAGCCGGAGAGACAAGTGGAAAAAATAGCAAGAACAACTAGACAAGGGTTAAACTCTGTCCATGTTTCCAATGCTCTGCCCTCTCTCTTAACCCTTAGTCGAACATTCTCTGACGGTAACAAATAAACAAGCGCCCAAAATGTGGGAAAAGCAGATATTTTGATGTTTGCGCTGGTGCCAGGCGTGTGTTTAAGGTTTGCACTGCGAGTTTTACCAATAAAGAGGGGAGGGAAATTTGAACATTCTGAAGCTTAGAATCCCAGAAAAACAAAGATTTGGCTTGGAAAGGCAACAACGTGTCACGTTTTGAGAGGCTTGCAAGGAAGCAAAATTCGGTTCAGAGGCACGTTCTAAGTTATGTGTGAATAACTACGCAGCTGCAGCTACCATGCTATAGCAGTATTACTCGCCTTTGTTAAAGGGACAGGGGTAGTTATTTTCTTCACAGTCTGATAATTCCGTATTATTTGTCATAACATTTAAACTGTGTATATGTTTGCTGTCGTAGGACAGTTTCTCAGAAAACACCGCTGGAATGTCGGGATTTTCACCCTGCGTGCTGCCAAAATTTCTGCTGCGTGAGGTCAAAAAGCGAGAAGGGCTAGCACACGACTGGTCTAAACGGTCCGTACATGACGTCATACGGCACGAGTAATAACGACTTACATGAAAGTCTCAACATTCAAGCGGGTTTTCTCAGAAATTGTCAGGCGGAGGGAAAACGTACGGTTTAAAAAGTTTGTGACGAAATATGTGATTTTTCTAGACTTTGCAGCAAATATATACCCCTGTCCCTTTAAGGAACTGTATCAATCGGCGATATTTTTACACAGCGGAGTAGAAGAGACGGTCTTAAGAAGAACAGATACCATTCAGTCTCATGAGTTACGATCTGGATTTAGCTTTTTATTTTTTTCTTCACATCGGGTGTGAAAATAGAATGTACATATAGAAGCAACGAGAGCTACAATACTAAATATAGTGTTTCCGTAGTATTAGATCTACTGGTACGATCACTAGGTAGAATATCCAACCAATATATAATGGTTTAGAGCTGTCATGAAGGAGATTTTATGGCACCAGATTAGAGGTGAGGTCATGAGAAAATTACCATGTCGTTTGCCGCTTTCTTTGCATTCATTTCTCCTGTTTTTCTTGCCTCGTTCCTTTTTCGTTCTTTCAGTCTCTCCTTTATTTTCCTCCCTCCATCTATTTTTGTGCTTTCTTTCTTTCTTTCTTTCTTTCTTTCTTTCTTTCTTTCTTTCTTTCTTTCTTTATCCTTCCCTCGCATGCTCGGTTTCATTTTGGACCTCATACTAATCTTCTCCCAGAAAAACTGGAGCCGACCCTCCACCAGTTGGAAAAGTTCGGCCTCAAGTCCAGTCCATTCGTCATCATCGCTGTCATTGGTCAAGAACTGGTGGCTGCCGGTCACTTCAGCGCCGCAGTCACTATCCTGGAAGCTGCTCTCAAGGTATGGACTTTTACTTTATAGACTCTGATGTTCTTCTACACGTTGAAGTGTGTTTTAGAACCGCGATAGACCAGGCAGCGAATCTTTACCCCACATTCTGTACCTGCAACAACTAGCTGCACAAGTCTCTTCCTACTTTTGTTTACATTCTGCTCACCCTTTCACGCATGCTTTAAATTTCTATATTTCCCGAAGTTTACAAATTGTCCATTTATTCCTCATCTTCTCAAACTCAGTGAGTTTGATACGTGTCGGATCTAGATCAGTGCCTTCCCTCGCGTTTTTAACGATATCATTATCCTGGTAAGCTAGACTGCTTAATAGTTTTATTTCAACTCCCTGCAAAGCATGCTGTGTCATTGCAATTTTCAGGCTCTGATCACTGGCATCCAGACAATATCCTTAGACAGCCTATAGCCAAGTACTGTCTTTAGATACCGGTGGCCTGATAGAATGCTTTCCCAATTCTCTCACAACATCACAAAGACTGAAATAGAACTTATGACCTTTTGATCATTAGGAGCCAATCGGTATCGCTGTTCTATCATGGCAATGCTCACGTCATTTATCTGTCACATTGTTATATCCAAGGTCAGATTTAAAGNGGGGGGGGGGGCTGCGTACAGGAAATGTTAGGGGTCCTCTGTCATACCACAAGACGGCTAAGATTGGGGCAAACTCAGCCATAGCAGCAAGTTTTGCAATAGAAATTAGAATTCGTTAGGCTCCCCCTTCCCTCCCCCCTCTCTCTATATATATATCTCTCTCTCTCTCCCCCTCCCTCTCTTTCTGTCTCTCTCTCGTGTCCATGATGCCCTTGCCTAACTCCGCCACTATGAAATTTTGCCATTGCTGTCTTCTCTAGGTGGGAACATGCAGCCTGAAGCTTCGTGGCTCGGTCTTCTCAGCTCTCAGCAGTGCACTATGGGGTCTGGGCAACCTGGACAAGGCTATCTACCACATGCAGCAAGATCTGGCAGTGGCCAAGAACTTAGGTGAGAATTACCGTCTTTCAGTTTTTGACGATAGTGGTTGTGGGAAGATGGTCTGTCAGACNGGGGGGGGGGGGGCTGCGTACAGGAAATGTGAAATGTGAGGGGTTCTCTGTCGTACCACAAGACGGCTAAGATTGGGGCAAACTCTGCCATAGCAGCAAGTTTTGCAAAAGAAATTAGAATTCGTTAGGCTCCTCCTTCCCCCCCNCCCCCCCCTCTCTCTCTCTCTCTCTTTCTCTGTCTTTCCCTCCTCTCTCTCTGTCTCTCTCTCTCGTGCCCATGATGCCCTTGCCTAACTCCGCCACTATGAAATGTTGCCATTGCTGTCTTCTCTAGGTGGGAACATGCAGCCTGAAGCTTCGTGGCTCGGTCTTCTCAGCTCTCAGCAGTGCACTATGGGGTCTGGGCAACCTGGACAAGGCTATCTACCACATGCAGCAAGATCTGGCAGTGGCCAAGAACTTAGGTGAGAGTTACTGTCTTTCAGTTTGTTGAGATAATGGTTGTGGGAGGATGGTCTGTCAGACCTAAGGATGTTGGTGATGGTTGTGAGTGAACCAGGATGGCTGCTGTGATGGTAAATGCTGTGATGATAATGATGGTACCAGGAGAAATGCTCAATATTTGTTATTGATTATGTGGAGAGCAGGAAGACAGAGGCAGTGGTAGTGGAACCGTGTCGGAACATTTTTGTTGAATTATGTTGTTGTTGTTGTTTTTGTTGCTGCTGCTCCTGCTGCTGCTGCTGTAGTGGTAATGATGATTCTAGCGATAACACATTCCAAAACTGATGTTGTTGATGTCATTATTGGGTTATTACTACCGATGTTGTCAATGTCCCTCGCGCATTCTGAATCTTTGTTCTGACAGAAAAGCATCATTTAAATGAAACTACAGCTGTAGTTTAATGATCCCATGTGGCGGGCGGACCGTATAATCATCAGATAATGCCAGATTGTACACCGGCTCACGGGAGCAGTGAAGCATAAAATGACATTTGGTTGAGATGAATGACTTTAGGTTTCTGGGTGTATCAGTGTAATTTAAGTATTACTAAGTATTATGTAATCTGCGTTTGAACGTTTTAGTTTTACGAATATGTCTGCTCTTAATGTTATTTTAAGTGGATGCAATTTCTGAAATCTCAGCTCATTCAAACGTAATGCTTAATTATATAGTATTGAGCATGGCGAAATAAAACAAAACAAAAAAAAGCACTGTTTCTTCTTGGTTTCAAACAAAACAAAACAGAACAAAAAAAAATCGGTGACCCATTTCTGTGGGTGTTTAATGCATAATTTAGTATGTGTCAATATTTTCACTACAGTAGTGTTGGGCTTTGGTGAGAAGCTCTTCACAAAGCTGTGATAGTTTGTTAACTTCTGCAGGAAACACAGGATGGACCCGGGACCGTAACAACATCATCCACGTCTAGTATAGCACGGAGCAGCCGGGAGGTGGGGTGGGGGAAGGGGGCAAAGTGAAAAGAGGTTCTGCTACCAGATCCTGTGGTTTATTTAAGCGAAAATGATGAAATATCGCTGTGGGACACTTCGTTCCAAATCATTATGGAGTTGAGGGAGGGGATGGCAGATATGTAGGGCAAGGAGAGGAAAGGTATTTTAGCTCCTAACTTGCCATTTTTATTGTAACAATGTAGAGAGTATGGTACTTTGTCCAACGATACCCATCCATGGTTTGAAGTGTCACATCACTGATGTGAACTTGATTAATAATCTCTGGGGAGANGGGGGGGGGGGGGGCAAGACTGATGTTCTCGTAGTGATTTTTTTTTTTATGGCGGTAGCTTGTATTATGAACGGTACTGGTGTTTAAAAATGAATACGAGATTGCTCCACCACACGTTTTTTGGTCGAGAGAATTCTAGCTTTGTGTTTTCATGAATTTGATAACATCGTGACATACTGAGTTCCCCTTGCCTTACAGTTATCTTCCCCAAGACGTAGTTTTACCGCCAGTAGTAAATTAATAGCCTGACAACCCCACCTTCTTCCACTGTCATTCCTCAGCCCGATACTCTTGCGTTATTATTAAAGATGAAATCCGCCTTTTTTGGGGGGGAAGGGGAGGGGGGATCGACCGTAGCACCGTGCAGTGGAAGTTAGTCAGGGGCAGAAAAGTTCTTAGCACTACATATAGACCTTCGTCCCCCTTTGTTTGCATATATCCTGAGATACGCCTCCAAATGTCAGTACTGCCTCATTCATATGACTAGTGTCTGGTCTTCTGCCCCCTTCTGTGAGCCAAATACAACGATTCGCTGTTCCTCTGTGATCCACCGTATTGTCAAATGACTGATAATTAATCTGTTATGAAGTTTTCTCATCAACATTCATGGGAATTATATTGTATATCTGACATCTTTCCTTGTTATTCAGGCGACCAAGAAGGCGAATGTCGAGCATACGGAAACCTCGGCTCCGCCTACTTTACCAAAGGTCACTACAAAGAATCCTTGGCCAACCACAGATTCCAGCTGGTGCTTGCCATGAAGTTGAAGAATCGGTCAGTGGCTGCCAGCGCCCTGGGCAGTCTAGGTCACGTTTATACAGCTATAGGTAATGCTTTAACATACCTAATCTTTATTTGTCTGACGTTTGCTGTCTGTTGACATTTTAATTTGTCCTGCTGTTGTTCAAACTTAAATTGTTATAATTGATTTTGTGGTTTTTGGAATGTATAAATACAGTAGTGCCCTACATACAGAATACTCGGCTTAGGTCCATCTTGCTGGACGGTTGTTTTGTGGGGAGGAGAGAAGAACTGTGAGTCTGTGTTGTAAAATCGCATAATGATAGATTGTTTGATGCATATTCCCTTTCACACATCGCGCTGATGTACACATGACATTAATTCAATAGTATCTCCTATAATAAGCGTTAACAGGGTAGAGAAGTGCTTATTCCATATACGTGCCCAGTAAGATAGACAAGAAAGGGATTTAAGCATTACATGTTGTAGGTAATAGGCTCTAATTTGATAAAACTGTTTGAATATGACAACGACTTTTCTCGTTTTTTCCCAACAGGTGACTACCCCAATGCACTAGCCAGCCACAAGCAGTGTGTGCTACTCCTGAAACAGTCCAGAGAAGTTTTGGCCGAGGCGAGAGAGATTGGCAATGTTGGGGCTGTGTACCTTGCAATGGGCAACTTCGAGAATGCTGTTGAATGTCATCAGGAGCATCTGAAAATTGCTCGAAGTGTGAAGTCTAACGTGGAAGAAGCACGAGCCTACAGCAATCTTGGAAGTGCCTATCATTACAAGAGAGATTATCACAAAGCTATTATGTTCCATAAAGAAGTTCTGAGGATCGCAGAGCTGAACAAAGACAAAACGCTAGAAGCCAGAGCTTATGCTGGCCTAGGACATGCTGCGCGATGCAGCGGTGATACAATGGCTGCCAAGGCTTATCACGAGAAACAGCTTGATAACGCCTTGCAGACCAAGGACAAAGTAGCTGAGGGAAGAGCTTGTTCTAACCTCGGCATCATCTTCCACCAGCTTGGGGAGTACGAAGCTGCTCTCAAACTTCATAAGGTTCATCTGAAGATTGCCAAAGCTCTGCAGGACAGGGCTAGCCAAGGAAGAGCGTATGGCAACATTGGAAATGCCTACAGCGCTCTTGGGAAGCACGAACTGGCTGTGAAGCAGCACAAACAGGAACTGGCAATCTCATCGGAGGTCAACGATCGTCACTCTGAAGGCTCTACGCATGGCAACCTAGCCGTGGCCTACCAGGCCTTAGGGAAAACTGAGAATGCTCTTCACCATTACTTGTCACATCTGAGCATATCTCGAGAATTGAAAGACTTGCCCAGTGAGGCGAGAGCTCTGTGCAATTTGGGGAATTTCCATTGTGCTAGGGGAAACCACTCTAGCGCGGTGTCTTTCTACGAACAGTTTCTTGCCTTATCTCGGGAATTAAATGATTCAGAAGGGGAGAGCAAGGCATGTTTCAATTTGGGATATGTCCATTTCAATTTGGGAAATTTCACAGAGGCTGTGAGATATTACGAACAAGATTTAGCATTCGCAAGAGACAGAAAGGACCGATTGGCTCTTGCAAGAGCGTACTGCAATCTTGGACTTGCACACAAATCCCTTCTCAGATTTGAAGATGCTTTGGAGTGCCAAAAGAAGTGTCTGCGTCTCATGGACGCGCTGGAAAACACTCCTGGGAAGTTGCGAGCTCTTGGCAACATCGGAGATCTTATGCTGAAGGTGGGTGATATCAATGAAGCAATCAAGATCTACCAGCAACAGTTGAACCTCGCAAAGCAGTGTGATAGCCCAGATTTGCTGGCTACAGCTTACGGAGCCCTAGGTTCCGCCCACCGAATGCTGGGTCAGTATGACAAATCTCTGGGTTACCATACGCAAGAACTGACCATCAGACAAGAGATTAATGACCTCCGTGGAGAATGCCGAGCTCATGGCAATGTTGGGAACGTCCACATCTCTCTTGGTAATTTCTTGACCGCTTTCAAATGTTATCAGGAGATGCTGGAAAGAAGCAGAGAACTTAAAGACCATCGTCTGGAAGGACAGGCATGCGGGAATCTTGGCATCACAAGGATGAACATGGGCCAGTATGAAGAAGCCATAGGGCTTCTAGAAGAACAACTGGCCATGCTTGAGCAGCATTATGGGCCCACCACGCTTCAAGACAAAGGCAAAGCCTTTGGGAATCTCGGTGATTGTTATGAAGCCCTTGGAGACTACGAGGAAGCTGTAAAGTGGCACGAACAGTTCCTGATCATCGCACAGCAAACGACCTCTCTCACAGATCAGGACAGAGCCTACAGAGGCCTTGGAAATGCCCATAAGGCCATTGGAAATCTACAGCAAGCTCTGGTATGTTTTGAGAAAAGACTCTATGTTGCTCATCAGTCCAACAGTGCAGCAGCCAAAGCGTCAGCTTACGGAGAGTTGGGATGTCTTCACAGTTTGCTGGGCAATCTCGAACAGGCGATTGCATGCCTGGAGCATCAGTTGACTCTTGCTAAAGAGATGGGAGATGCCACGTGCCAAGGAGACGCGGCCTGTGGGTTGGGAGGTGTATATCAGCAGATGGGTGAATATGACACTGCTCTAACTTACCACCAGATGGATCTTAGGATAGCTGAGGAGACAAACAACACTGCATGTCAATGTAAGTATTTTTTCGTAGCTTGTGATATCATGACATTTTGCCATTCCTCATTGGCTCGGTGATGGGGTATCTGTTGGTAATGCTGACTTTGAAACTGTGTGTTTCATGATTTTTGTAAGCAAGGTGTTATTTAAATATACTGCTAATGATTTGGGAAGATGTTACAATGATGGTGGTGACGATAATCTTGACAATGACAGTTGTTTGTGAGCTATCAACATGTAGTTTACTTTTTAATACGAAAATTTCTATGTATGATGATAACGGAGACAATTGTACAGTAACATTTTTGTAATCCGAGAGGAGACACATTTCCATTTGAATGATGGTGATTATATTGAGGATGAATGGTTGTGTTCCTGCCACAAATTATAACACTTAATATTGCTTGTGGTGTGGAATCTTTAGATATTCACAAAGCCCTAGGGCTCCAGAAGGCGTCCAAATGAATCTTAGCATAATACTCTCATTGGTGACGTGAAATGATAATCAGTGTTTAAAGTTCGATAATTACACATCCGTTAAATGGATTGAGCCCGCGGGAATGTTGATCTACTGTTTTAAGTCTTTAATTTCTATGGCTTGTAGTTATGTGTAATACCGCATCTTCCTACAGGTCGGGCATACGGTAACTTAGGTTTATCCCACGAGTCTCTTGGAAACCTCGAGGAGGCCATCCAGCACCAGGAGCAGCACCTTAGCATTGCTGCACAGATGAACGACGGTGTGGCCAAAACATTAGCCTATAGCAGCTTAGGTGAGTGGACATAGGCAATGGAAGCTTTGGTGTAAATGATTATGACCGATTCCTGAAAAGAAACAATTCTGTGTGTTACTAGAAGCTAAGGGATCTAGCTTTATAAAGTGAAGCTGATACGAAGCTTATAATAAGGACTTTATTGCAGTTTCTTCATATAAAGTGAAGCTGATACGAAGCTTATAATAAGGACTTTATTGCAGTTTCCTCATATAAAGTGAAGCTGATACGAAGCTTATAATAAGGACTTTATTGCAGTTTCCTCATATAATAGAAATGTATATGCATAACAAGGGAAAGAGGAAACACAGTGACACATTAATCTTGTTAAGAGCCCTGTGGCACAATATAAGAATGAGTGAAGCAGTCAGCAACACTTCAGTGCAGTGGCATATAGAAAAACTCAACCTTCTTGTCCCCCTTCTTTCCTCGTCTGACTGTGTCAGGATTCTAACCAAGAAAATGTGTCTCTTCCCCTCCAAAGGTCGGGTTCACCACGCCCTGGCTCACTACACGCAAGCTGTACAGTACCTACAGCAAGGTCTCCAGATAGCAGAGCAGCTCAGACGCAGAGAAGATGAGGCCAAGATCCGGCACCGGCTTGGTCTGTCTCTCTGGGCGGCTGGTGACCTTGACCAGTGCCAACAGCAGCTCCACCGAGCTGCAGATCTGTTTGAGACCATCCGCCGGGAGTCACAGTGCAGCTCAGAATACAGACTGTCTCTCTTTGACTTGCAGACCGCTTGCTACCAGACGCTGCAGGTAGGTAGAAGGGATTTTAATTATTCCAGTTTGAGCCAAGGCCAAATCACACAATGTTATTTCCCCGTGTTTTGGTGTATCATTAAATTTAATTGCACCGAAGAGTCTGGCTGTCCAAGTGCATGGGAAGTAACCGCGAAATTGCAGTTTACATTGGGTTACTTCACCTGCAACCGAGTGGTAGATTTTTTTTTCTTTTGAGCCCATGCGAAATCACACAGTCACGTTATTTCCCAGCGTTTCGGTGTATCATCTAAAGTTGCTCTGAAGAGGCGCAATCTCCAAGTGCAAGGGAAGTAACTGCAAAATTGTTATTTACATTGGGTTGCATCTCCTGCAACGGAGTGGAAGGAATTTTTTTGTTTTCCCTTTGAGCCCAGACCAAATCACACGTTATTTTTTAGCGTTTTGATGTAGGCCTATCAATAAATTTGGCACGAATGAGCCTGTCTCACCAAGCGCAAGGGAGTTAATCGTGAAATTACAATTTATATTGGGTTGTTTCTCTTGCAATGGGATGCCATAATCATTACTAGACCACCAGCGCAGAGTAAGTGATTTAGTTTGACAGCGCGAGCGTATATTTTGTGTGACAAAAGGTGATATTAGCAGGTTTAGATATGGTTACTTTTTTTGTATGATAAAACCTCAGGTTTTTGTAATGATGGTGCTAGCACAATGATATTCATTATATTATAATGGAACTCTGTGTGCTCATATCAAGAATTTCATGAAGAGATCGAAAAATTAGCAGTTTACTTGTTGTTTTTAATGAAAGAGAAGTCAGTTTCATTTTCGTTTAGCCTATCTATCCATCCATCCATCCATCCATCCATCCATCCATCTGTAAGTTTATGATTATACTTTATACCTTTGCCACCCACTCCTTTCAGAGGGTACTTGTATCCCTTGACCGTCATGATGAGGCTCTTGTAGTAGCTGAGAGAGCGTGTACCAGGGCTTTCATTGACCTCCTTCTAGAGCGACAGGCAGGGTCAGCTGGTCTGTTCAATGGCACCACCATGGATCTGACTCCCATCTCCATAGAACAGATCACCAGTACAGTGGCCAACCAGAACAGCATTGTCCTCTGTTTCTCTATAGCGTCAGGATATCTCTACAGCTGGTTACTAACACCCAAGCAAGGTGAGGTTTGCTTTTTTTGTTATAACAGTTAAGCAGTCTACGTCTATTGACAAATGAAATTTAAAAGAAAAAAAATAGGGGGATGAGTGACTCTGCATGTTCAGGAAAAATCTGTTGAAGGCGGAGCGCTTTATTTGGTATACTGCAAGGTTCAGTACTACAAAAATTTGTTATCAATTTAATGCGAAATGTTGCTTTGTAAACCGTTCAGTACTTTTGCTAAAAGGAAGATGTTAATTCAGGAGTCATTTTGTAATGGAAGTACAACCAAGAAATGTGTCTAGAGTTCAACTCTTTTCTCCAACTAGGAAGTCCATTAGATCTCATGACCTGCAAAGTTATGTACCCAGGAGACCTTTATGCTACTTGTAATGCTGTGGCCCCTAATACTCTATTCAGTTACTTGAATCAAACTTCAACCCTTCAAACACTCAAAGTTATACACTTATCACCAACCTGAAAATGCAGTTTTTGAGGCCCTGCTGTATTTCAAAGAAGTACAGGAAGTCGGCGGTTATCTTTCTTACTATGAAAAATTCTTGTTTATCAATAGCTTTGCAATTTTTTTTGTTTTTGTTTTATTTCATCTCCTCAGGTATAGTCAAGTTCCACAGTATCCGACTGTCTGACCTAGATTCTGACAGCGAGACAGTGGACACACACTCTATGATCAGTGTGTCGGGTCTCTCTTTACTTGACCAGTGTGTTGGGCAGGTCAGGGAGTCTATGGGCATAGAGAGCCACATTACTACAACTGCTACAGGCCACCGGTATGGGTCTTCCTCTTCCTGCCTCTATTTTTCTTTCGGAGATAAAAAATATATAAAGCACAGCAAATGCCTTTTGGTATAATAAATATTAAATAGAATTGTTCGCACCACAAGCATGACACAATCTCCACATGGGGAATACTATGTGACCTGTCTAAATGTATGTGTCAGTAGATTTTTAACTCTTGTTATTGTATGCTACGCCATGAATTTCAGTTTTCATCATGACAAAGCACAGAGAGGCTTGGATCAGCCTCGAATTATGACGCAGTTCTAAATCATCATATAGATTTATTGTACTTGTCTTGGAAGTGCTATCCTTGCAAGCATTATTCTAGCAAAGTACAGAAAATTTGAGTTGTGCTATTGTCACATTTGCTTATGTGCACTTCAGACTTTCTTGCTCAACAGGTAGAACTAGATATTCATTGTTGTTAATGAGTGACTACAGAATGGTGGCTTACGTTGCATTGAATAAGAGATACGTGGACATTGCTGAGGTCATTTCTTGTTTTGTGTCTTTAAATTTATTATTCGATGCTTCCTTCTTCAGATCCAGTACCATCCTGTCAGGCCACGAGTACAGCGACACTGACAGCGAAGCCGATGATGTCTTCCAGTTACAGCTGGAGGAGCTCGGAGACAAGCTCAACGCTGATAGTGACCGGACCGGCTTCCTGGCCATGCTCAACCGCAGCCACAACCTCAACGCCAGCAGCTACAGCTTGGGCAGTGTCCTGAGCACCGGAGGTGGCAGTGTCAACAGTAATCTGCTGAATAGTCTTGGAGGCAGTATGCGTAGTCTGGGACTCACAAGTTTAGGAAGTGGGAGTGTCAGAAGTATTGGCAGAAGACTTGGTTCCAAATCGAAATTTGGTGGTGGGAAATCGCCCTTGGCTCTGCTGTACCAGTTCCTGATTGAGCCCATGGAAGGGGCCATTGCTGAGATAAAGGAGGCGGAGTCTTTGCTGAGTGGGAGTGGAAGTGGGAGTGGTCATGGCATGTCAGACCCTGTTGATTTAGTTCTTGTGCTTCAAGGAGATTTGTATTTGATTCCTTTCCTTATGCTGAGGCGAGAGCAAGCGGAGAGCTTTTTGTTTGAAAAATACACGACGATCATAGTTCCCTCTATCAGTGCCCTGCATAATTCTCAAAACATGGATTCAAGAGGTCGGCCTGTCATCCAGTCATCAGGAGCTCTTGTTGTAGGCAACCCACGTCTCACCCCTGTCATCTGTCAACACTGGCATCTCCAAGAGATTCCTGGAGCTGAATTTGAAGCCAGAATCCTTGGTGAACTTCTCACTTGCCGTCCTCTCATTGGAGCTGAGGCCACCAAAGGGGCTGTACTCCATCAGATTGAACAAGTGGAGGTAATCCACTTCGCCACACACATATCTTGGAAGTTGTCTTCAATAGTGCTTTCCCCTGGGGAGTTCATCTCCAGTCCAAGTCAGCATTTTCCATTGGTGGATTCTGATGACAGCGCCAGCGATGTCGGAACCATGGGAGGGCCATCACTCTCAGAGTACCTCCTCACTGCTGCAGATATTCTCAACCTCAAACTCCGTGCCAAACTTGTTGTGTTAAATTCTGGTTACACCGACGACCGTGCTGGGCGAGTTAACACTGATGGGGTTGTTGGTCTGACCCGTGCTCTGTTGTCAGCTGGGGCTCAGTGTGTCTTGTTCTCCTTATGGCCTGTACCTGATCCAGCGTCCAAATTGCTGATGAAGACACTCTATACCGCGCTGCTAGATGGGGTCAAAGTCACAAGGGCGTTGTCTTTAGCGGTCAAGACTGTCCAAACAACTGCCCAGTTCTCTCATCCCTCCAACTGGGGCGGCTGGGTGCTGGTTGGTTCGGATGTCACCCTGAGTTCAAAGGTGGCACTTATGGGTCATGCCCTTGGCCAGATTGTGGAGGCTCATAGCACTTGTAGACAGACCCTCAAGGTGTTGCTACATCTGGTAAGTTTGAAGTTTGCACTGCATGCCATCCCTTTCAATGTATAAGACATTATCTAGAGAAAAATAGGACTGTAGGCAATGGTTTTGGTAGCATCCAGAAGGTTAATGCCTCATAAAATTGCTACATTTTTTGAGGTTTTGAGACAGCCTTCGAGACCATCATCAGAACCTGCTTAAAATTATGAATAAACTATTACCACAGTCTGTGGGTGATCTAATCTGTGGTAACACGGAAGATGTATTGTATGGAGGTATTTGTAAAGCAGTGATGCTGTTCTCAATATGTTTCAGGGAGAAAGACTGTGTAGCGTGATTGTTGTAATGATACTCTATGTTTGAGATTCATTAAGAAAAGATGCTTTTGATGCTTTGGACTAACAATTAGGATATGTGATGGAGCCTGTCTAGTTCAGTTTGGGCATGTATACGGTCACAGTGTCCTTAATCACAACCAGAAGTCTGAAAACTGAATTCTTTTGAAAGTGGTAGCAATTATCTCTCACATATTCAACAAATCATACCTCGTGTATCTGATTTAGCTTCTCTTTTTTCATTATCAGCTTGGTTTCACAGTCACCACCACCATAAGTACCTGCAATATCATCACCATCATTTGTCAATAAGAGAAAGTAACTACATTGTTTTCATTGCCATGCCTGCAGGTTGAGAAGTCTCTCCAACGTATCCACCAAGGCTGTAAAAACTCCATGTTCACCACCCAGCAGAGCATTGAGAACAAAGTGGGTCAAGTGGCAGGCTGGAAGGATCTGCTCCAAGCTGTGGGCTTCAGGTTCGAACCTTCCACTGGATGGTTGCCTCCTGCTGTGTTTTTCCCTCAAGCGGATCCCAACGAGAGGCTGACTCAAGCTAGTGCAAGCTTGCAGGCTTTTCTAGGTAAGTAAGCTTACTAAAGATTGCTGTTAATGATGTTTATGGTCCCTTAAAGTAGATGACTTTCAAGCAACCCACAAATATAATTAACGCTAAATGAAGACCTACAGGGAATGACTTTATTGTCTCCTAAAGTCTACTGTGCGTGGCGTTTTCTATAAAAAAAACTTCAAAGATCAGGGTAAACTTCGGGCATACAGTGCGTAAATGGGTTCTGAGGACTCTTACTTATTGATATACAATAAACAAGTTGACATTTCTTGAAAATGTTGAATTACACTAATAGAACAATATGGAGAGAACCAGATCCTGGTAGGTACACAGTTTTTCGGTCCACTGAAGAACAAAGATGACATTGTGTTATTTGTGCACAGTTTTAATCATAACCACTTACTTGCTGTACCCCACAGGTCTTCCTGCAAGTTCCGTAAGCGCCATGTCCAAATTTGTCGCCAATTTCGATGTGGGAGAAGCTCTTATACATGTGGTAAGTTACCGAGACTCTCTCAGCACTTATTTAAAGAGCGTGTTGACATCTGTGTTGAACGAGCTTGTATGAGAACCACAGCCTTCAAAGGGTGTGTAGCGGAGTGGTGAAAGAGTGACTGATCACAGCATTAATACCATGAATATTTGTTAGCTCTCGAAGGTTTTGGTATCAGCCAGATGAGAAATTGGTAGATGAATGGAAACAGTCCATAACAAACATGCATATGTTTCTGCAGTGTGCTGTGTTCATGTAATATTGTATTGTGAAATGATGGTTTGAGGCCTATGACCTAAGAAGAACTTTGAACTTGTGTCAGTCATGAAACAAGAACATGAGTTGTGAATACACGCTGTCAGTTTTTCAAGTAACACTTTGAAATGATGTATACTGTAAAATAGCTGAGGACTGATTGGTCAAAATGCCTATTTTCCCTCACAAAGATGTGAAATCCATGCAGATTTTGTGAACTTTATTTACATACTGATATATTTTGTTCTCAGCTGCGAGAGATTCTGAGCAAGTTATCGGCCAAGGAGTCTGGTATTGATGTAATGGTGGATGTTCGACTCTGGGGAGTGTCCGGCTGTCATGAGTTCCTGGCCTCTTTGGGTAGGTTTCTGCATTTAAATTTACCATTGTTCACTTAGAAGAGTGACTCAAATTCAGTCACATCAGGTGTTCAGTAACTTTTATTTCGAAGTATAGACCCTTCTTTCACTTTGCTACTTAGATTAATAAGTGAAAAATAGTCTTCCTGGAAGATTATCGTGTGGGTAATCACATGATTTCAACATATACCTCAGCACACCAGCCTCATATAACAGCCCACCCCTTGTTCCATTCTAGAGATTAGAGTGAATTCATTGCACTCTGGAACCCCTCTATAACGGTTATGGTTGACTGTGACTGTGAGGAGGCAGCGTGGCCATGCGGTTTGTGAGTCGACTCAGAAACTGAAGACTTTCGCGTCTAAGGATTATGTGTTTGACTCGCGAGCTGGACGGTTTACGTTCTGGTGTCCTTGGGAAAGACACTTCACTTCCATTTCCTCACTCGACTCAGGTGTAAATGAGTACCTGGCTTTGGAGCTGGGGAACCAGGGCGCTGTACCGCAGACGACCAGCAATGACTTGGTTATGTATTTCACTTGTAATATTATGTATTTACATGACATGATGTGTATTGTTATACATGTTCGTATTATGAATGAGATATATAATATTGTTTGACATTGTAAAAGCAATTTCCCTACGGGGTGAATAAAGTCGTATTCTCATTTTCGTTTTTCATTGTAATGGGAGCACAGTTCTTAATACAAGTTTATCTTAAGTTATCATAGTCTTTGGATTATCTCTGTTTGATTTTCATGTCAACATATGTGAAGGTGGTCATTAAATTTCATACTTTCATATTGTACACGTTTTGTGTTCTGTGCAGGTCTGGACCTAGTTGATGTTGGCTCTGACAATGTCACTCTCAGACTGAGCAAGCAGGCAGTCAGAAGACACTTGCAGTTTGCTCTACAAGCTCTTGTTTCAGTTTTCGGTAAGCGTTTTGTATACACAACTCAAATTAACACTAGCTGGGAGATTCAGGAAGTTTCTAGGGTCTATGAACTTACCCACCTAAGTGGCAAGTTGCTTCTGTTAACTCTCCCCCCCCTCTCTCTCTCTCTCTCTCTCTCTCCCTCTCTCTCTCTCTCTNTCTCTCTCTCTCTCTCTCTCTCTCTCTCTCTCTCTCTCTTTTTCTCGCTCCCTCTCTCTGAGCATGATATTAATTTGGAAGTATCAAGATCAGCCCAATCCTTCTCTTACTTTCCTGCTTGCCATCCAGCCAGGCAATAGGGATACCCCTGACTAGCCTGAGCCTACTCCCTATTCCATAATAGAGCTTAAGATGACATCATGTAAAACCCATAAGAAAAGACTGGACAACCAAGACAGAAGTGGGAAAGAAAGATGTTTATTAAATGAGCGGAAACACATACGTGGAGCATGGAACTCTGAAAATCAGCCTGCATTTCACAGCCAGCTGAAGAAGCATTGTGTCGGTCCTGTGCTCTCTTGGGGGAGGAGGGGGTTGAGAGGGGGGAGAGGAGGGGCAGAAGGTGGGAATAAGCTTTAATTGTAGTAATAGTGGTATCGCCATGAGCAACTGAGTTACGTAATAGCAATAGTAGTAGTAGTAATAGTAGAAGTGGTAACAGTAGTAGTAGTAGTAGCAGTAGTAGTAGTAGTTGTAGTAGTAATACCTCCATGAGCAGTTCAGTTATTCCCACATATTCTATGTTCTCTCCAGACACCCAAGAGGCCCCCCGCACCCTCCACCTGGACACGTCTAGCAGTATGGAGAGTTTATCCTCCACCCAGTCCGGTCCTTCTTCTTCCACGTTCTCCAAATCTTCGGCCACTCCGCCCATGTCTCCACATGTCAGAGGTAAAAGGTCACTGTTTAACCCTGCAGAGATGGAGAAGATCAGGAGTGCTCACAGGAACTCTTTAATGCTGCAGGTAAGACATTATCAAATGGGTTATTGTTTTTGACATATTTGATATGTGGCTTGTTTTGAAAGAAAGCCGTGGAAAAGGAGTGAAAGTTGAACACTGAGGCTTATGACCGCTTGTATTCATGTCAAAAAATGATGTGGATGTATCTTGTCTTTGTATTCATTCCCTCAATAGGTCGTTATTTTTGTTTCACTTTGTTTTCAGGGTAGACTTTGTGATACATATTATTTCGTCCACATGTTGGGGTGTCCGCGAGAGTTTTAGATTTACTGGTCGATTATTTATTATATTATGTGAGCGGACATCGTAGTGTAACTAAATGTCAGAAGCATAGCATATGGTTTACAGACTTTGCAGGATAATGAGCAGTGGCCGTATGCATAATCCATACATCGTACATCGTACAAACGTACATCGTTAACTACAGTGAATACTACGTATGTTTTGGGCGTTTATCGTGATTACTGCAGTGCGTTAACTAACGTAAGGATTATGCATTACGGCGACTGGTGTTTTTGGCGAGCATGATTTTGCGGATGTGGTAGAATATATACAAAATATAGGTGAATTTGTAAGATGATATATTATAATCTGAATGAGTATTTGGCAGGCATGAAGTTTCTCCCTGTTACCACGTGGACTGTTACATCGGATGTGAAATCTGATGTTGAGGTTCCCACCGTAATGTATCTCTCTTTTGTTCCCAGGGAAGTCTCTCAGGCCGTCATCTGGACAGGTCACTTTCTCGATCCAGCAACTCAGACATGTCGACTCCCTCCGCCTCCCCAAGATCTCCCCAGTCCCCTCAGCTTGACCCAGCACTCCAACTCTCCCATCAGACTCGCATCAGGAACATGTACGGGGCTGGACACAGCATGGCCCAGCAGAACACTCTGTCTCCTACCATGGCAGCGACACCTTCAGATCCTCATCACAGTCCACAGAGCAGACGTGGTATCATGTCTTCGGCTGCTTATAGCAGTACATCATCGGTTGACGAGATGGTGGTTAGGGGCGAGGAGGTGGAGAATGGCTCAGTTTCTCAAAGTGACAGTGATGTGGAAGTGAGTTACAGGAGAGACAAAGTGAAAGATAACTGTGATAGCGCCAGAGGTTCCACACGATCCTCTCGCTCAAATCTAAGTCAGCAAGGAAGGAGTAACAGTACGGGAGAAGAAGGGACGCCGAAATCTGTGACTTTTGCAGAGAATCTCATCAGCGAGGAAATTTCTTTTGATCCTTGTAGTCCCAGATTCGATTCCGAAAGTGAAGATGGGGGTGTTGAAAGGAGTGTGGATTCATCTCATGAGGAACATGATATTGATGCTGCTGTGACAGACTTGAAAAACCTACCCGACTATGAGGGTGATGTGTCTCAAAAATCTACTAAAACGGCCTCCCAACTCAGAGAGCATTTTGAGAAATTAAATCAGGAGCAGTCAGGATCCGGCAAACGACCTGTCTCACTACCTGTACATTCTAAGAGAGTAGGTGCAGGCAAGGTGGATGTAAATGGGGAATGTTCATTCTACAGCCCACCTGACCCCAGACAATCAACACTAGGCAAAACATTGGATGATAGTGAAGAAGGAAATGTTGCTCTTAAGGTTTTGGCTGATGTGGCCAATCAGAGAGTGGCTGTTGAACTCATGCAGAGACAAAATGCTATGCAATCTCAGGAGAACAATCGTAGACTTCGGGAAGAGAGAGGTCTTCTCCACCCCCCAGCACCTGCCCCAAGACATACGTTATCCTTGGCTCAATCAGCAGGAGGTCAACCTAAAAACTATACCAGTCCTTCAGTTGCACCATCTGATAAAGTTGAACATGACAGCATCAGCAATAATATTCACAGAGGACCTAGTATCGTAAACACCACTCCTACCTCATCGCCCCAGACGCCATCTAGTCGGAGATCTCAGCTTGGAAGTGATAGAAGTTCAGTTTCATCAGGGTCATCATCCATCTCCACTCCAAGATCAAACGGAGGAGTCTCGCCCATGGGAACTCCATCTGCTTCTATGTATCCATCTAAACCTGCAAGTTCTCCACAACCATTCCATTCTAGAAAACCTCCAGCTCGACCTCAACAATCTGCCTACAGTGCTCTCTTTCCTAATGGTGGACCGAAAGCACCCAGCCCGAGGTTTTCAGCTTCATCTTCCAACACTTCAGGCAAACCCACTTCTTCACCTTCCATTCCTCCTCGGCTATCTCATATGGGAGGAGGACAAGTGGGAGCTGGTAGCGGTGAAAACAGCATTTCATCTGACAACAGTGAGGGAGCTGAAAGCAACTTGCAGTCTTCGGTGTCCAGTGGATATCACTCTGAGAACAGTGGGTTCCTCAGAGGCAGAACCCAGACTCTTCCCCCTCCTACTGATGTCAGCCAGGACAAAGGCGTCTACACTCAAGAATTTGTCAACAGAACTCCGTCCTTCACCTACTCATCCGGCTCTTCATCGCCTTTTAGTAGAGCCTCTAACGACGAACTTGGGCCTGACAGCGCAAATGGCCCCAACCAATCACATTCAAACTCGCTGTCCAATGTCTTCTTCCCCAACCAGATACAGAGGCATCTGGGCCGTGCTGCCAAGCCTGTGCCTTTAAGCAAATATGCGCCGAACCTCCCAGCTGGGGTGGCTTACACAAATGGAGACAGAAATTCTCATAGTATTGGAGATTCGAACTCCAGCCTTTCATCCCAGTCTCTTACTCCACCAGTGCCGTTGGTAAGGACCAACGCTTTGCAGCAATCACGACCAGAAAGCAGCAACAGTATGAGTAGTCAATACTCCACTTCCTCTTCAACTCTCTCCACAATCTACCGACCTCTCGGCTCAAGAGAGTCTCCGCGCGTCAGAGACGACAAGTCTCCTTTGCCACACAACAGTAACAGCTCCAGCAGCAGCAATTATAGCACTACCCACAACAGCAACAACAACAATAGCTCAGGTGGTAACAGTGCACCGCCACCACCACTTCCATTTCGAGGAAACAGCAGCAATAATAACAACAATACTTCTTCATCGCAGTCATATTCTGCCAATCTCAGTGGCTCTAGTTACAATACCAGTAGAAACGCAGACTCGTACCCAATGAGGCGTTCACCGGCAGTACAAAACAAGAGCAGTAGTGGTTACTTCCCCGTCCAAAGCACCCCACAAACTCACAGTTATAGTGAAAACAACAATTCAGAATACTTGCATGATTCTAACTCGGTAGATCCTGACGCTGCTGATTATAGAGCTAAGCTGGGAAACCTTCAGACTAAAATGTACAGTGATTCTAAGGCTGGGCCGAGACTTGGTGGGCACCATAGCTATGATGATCAAACCTCCAGAAGCATGTTCAAAAGTTACGGACCAAATTCTAACCAGCTTTCCAGGAATGACATTCCCATGCAAACTTTTAGTAGATCAAGCGGTAATGTCAGTCCAGCAGTGAATACTGCACGAAATAGTGGTAGGTCAAACTTTGATAATAACTCCGCAGCAAATGGAATGGTGAAAAATGATTGGTCTCCAGGCACCGAGGGCTACCCCAGGCAGCAACCTTACAATGACACTCGTCAGAGACTTCCTCCAAATTATGTACTGCACTCATCGAAATGTTAGCACCTGAACAAAACATTTTGAATGACTTTGATGATCATGTCGAAGATGTGTTCTGTGAATAATAATAATAAGCGTGATATTATTTATTGTCATAATCCCACTGGGGTATCATGTCTGCTGCATAGATTTTTCTTAGACATGATCAGATTTGATAGAGACCATAATTATTATCTGTGGAAAAAAACACACAATCAAACTTAAAAAGGTGATATCTTAGTCTTTTTGAAAAAAGCAAGAGCCCAGGTTTCACAGATATGTTTTGTTGATTACATGGTCTCATTCCAATTATCTACATCGCCAAGTTGTAAATAATAGTGTGTACATTTACTGTCTAATGTTATTGTTACTGAGAATGAAACATAACTGAAATGAGTCTGATACTCATGTAGCTACATTCCTATGTGCAGCTTTGATTATCAGAACTACTAATTCTGAGTTCATAATTTTGCTATTGAATGGCCAAGCAACAAACATCTTGTAGCCTATATGCTCTACATAATACTAAATTGTATAAATTCACCTTTTACACATTTTCGTTGGATTGTACATGTCAGAAGCACCTGTTTTGTTTTCAAAATGAAGAGTCTTTTTTTTCAAAACTCTGTAAGTTAACTTTTGTTAAAAACGAGTTATTAGTTTATTTATAGATGCATTTCTTGTTTAATCCATTCGAAAAAAAAATTGACCCAGATAGCTGAAGTCATTTATGACTTATTTATGTTAAAATAAATAAAAGTACAAATGAGATGGGCAATCGCCCATACACTATTTCCTTTTACTTGCGGAGTTTTGCAAAAAGAAATCTTAAATATTTCGATTATTATCACATACAAGAGAAGAGGATCATGGTATGTTCTCAGAATGATTGAATTTGCCTGTTTCAACTATGCAAACCGGTACTGACCTACGAGTTTTGTAACACTGCCTTGTGGTATATTTTTACTGCCTTAATCTCTGCAGTACATAATATTCAAACATTCCAATTTCACAATCACTGTACATAAAGTCAGATGTGATATTTCCGTTTCAAAACCAGTTGTAAATTTATTTTTTGAAGTCGCCAGTAAAAAGAAGTACAGACATTTTTGCTTATTGAGTGTTCACTGAGATCATATTATGAAGTTTTAAGAAATTGCGACTTTTCACGAAGTTGATCCTATCAGATATCAAATCTATCTTCATATTCTTTCACCCAAACTTACAGAAGAACATTCCATTATTTGTATTTTATTTCAAATGCCATAACGTCTTTTACAAGGCTTACATTGAGATGCTTTAGAACAACCATTCGCGTCTTTATGGAGTTTTGTTGTTTTTTGGAAGATACATGCTAAGATAGTAATATAGGCTTTCGTAACAAGAAAACTATTTTGACTGTGTCATAGAGATCAACATCGGTTGTTTTGTTTTTTTTGTGAAACCGCTTACTTGTAAGAAAACAATGCGGTAGCAATTCTCAGTTCCTCAAGAACAAAGAGTTTAGAACTGAGATACCTCATCAATAATACAGTCATTTTTGTTTATTTATTGATAGAAACAACATTATTCCACACTGCACGGGTCCATATGTGCTCCGCTTCCCAGTTAAAAATCACCATAGACATGTTGTATGAAGATGTGTAATAGATGAACTACCATCTGTGTTTGCCCCTCGGATTCCACTTTTCTTCATCAAAATTCTCGCTTATGCTAGTAGACTAGTAATTATACTAAATATCAAGAATACAAGAATCTGCTTTCGGGAAATTTGGCCTGACAGTTTGAAGTTTTTTTTTTAAATATCGCTAAACATCATGGTCATAAAAGCCAGTATGTCTTGTACTACACCTGGTCTTTTCCGAAAAGGGCCCAGTGGATGACGTGTGCTGCTGGCAAAGTTTCACTAGGATGGCTCATTTCGTCTAAATAGGTTAACTTGCAATTTGGGATTAGCTTCTTTGGAAGCATTGGCCGTTATCTCTCAAAACGTATGGCTCAAAAAGTGTCAACTCTAAGGTTTGTAAGAATGCATTAATTGATAATATCATTACTATGTTCTGTTGAATGATATTCCTCATATCAATTCATATATCATGTTATTGACATTCCATTATCCATCTAGATAAGTCAACAAAAACCATACGTAAAAGTTAAAATAAGGAGCACATCATGACATCAGTCTCTTGATTGAAATGATTCTCCCTGCATATTACATTACAATAGCTCACCTACGACCATTGTCATTCGTTAAGTTTATGTCATACATCTTGTTTTCATTGGATACCGATGCCACGCTTTTGGTTGTTTGTTGTTTTTTGCTGCCAAATATTTTAATATAACAATATGGGACACTCTTTTTCTACTACCCTGCTAAAAAAGTGTCCAAGGCGTAGTTTTGGCATCCTCTGGCGAAAGAAAGTATACAGCCCAGTACCTACGTATAGGCTTGGCCCCTTTAGAAAGCAACTAGTCGAAAGGTGAACCAGCAAATTAATTCTTACTGGTTTCCTACCTGATTATGTAAATAAGTCTAATACTTACATTATTTTATGTTTACTCTTAGTGTGTTTTGATCGACTAAATTTACAAAACAAAACAAACTCTGACAACATTGCTGGCTGACTATTGCTTCTGACTCGGGCCTTATATGCCCTTTAAGGATATATAGAGTGAGAGCGATATTTACCTTCTTTCACGAGGGGATGATAGGCAGGGTGTCCCGTCTTATTATTTTAAAGTCTTTGATTTTAATGAGGTCACACCATGTTCATCTGGATGCTTAGCAGTTTGGTTACTGGCTTAGCAAATGTGAGCAATGCATGATACTTTTACGCAAGCAAGACAATGACACGCCCCAATAATGGGCAAGATAGGTTTATGACTTATTTGCACTGCTGGATGTAGGTCTAAGATTGAAATGAAATACACAGTAACACTAGTGCCTGGCAATCCAGAGTGGTCTCACTAAATTCGTTATTTTCGTTTCTTAGGTTATTAGAAGGGTGGTATTATTCCTCGAAAGTAATTACTTTAATCTTGTTAGCCAATTTGTCCACATTATAGAAAATGAGCAGCTGAAATAAACAGAGATGATGATTATAGAGACAATGGTTAAAACGAAATCCACGGGACCAAAAACTGATGTTCTGAACAACCAAGAGTTTCAGTTTCAGAAGTCTAAGCAGAGGAAAAAAAATTAAACCTCTTGTTTCCTTTCCTCAGTAGCGGTACCTTCGGTTTAACCGATTTCGTTGTAACCGTTGTCCTCTGTAGTTTGTTCCAGCAATGGTAAAAGATTCCCAAAACCACTTTTGTGAGATCTTTTCAAAGCTTTGGGATACCATGGTAGTTTCTTCATTTCTTTAATGGGTTTAAATCAAGTGTCTAACAAAAATGAAGGTAGTTGCTTGTTATGTACTTTAAAAGTAGGAGACACTTAAGAGCCTGCGCTTTAATGATGGGATCTCTTACCATCGAAAGAACTACAGTACATGAATGCATCGGTGCTGAATGCACCCTTAGGAGCGTTCAACATAGAGTTATTGTAATTCTTACGACATTGATAGATTCCATCGTTAATGCGCAGGTACTCATATGTTGGTCTCAGGACTTATCCTAAAAGGAGTATTTTTAGGATGCAAGAGTCGTTGTTTTTTTTTCCCCAATCTTTCGTTAATGGTTTGACGTCTGTACCTAACACCCACTCTTTCTGCACCTTCGCCAGACTTACAGTGTCCTCCCTATATTTCGGATGAAATCAATTTTGGGATAGGATATAACTGTTGAAAGAACTTTTTTTGCGGTGTGTCAGGTTTTTGACAGTGTCATGCACAGCTGCACGAATGCACTACACTGAAGACTTATCTCAAGATAAATTGAAAAATTGAGATGCAAGAGTATACACTGTGTGAATTTGTTTGCTAAAAATCTCTGGAAACGTATAGGTACTAATGTTGTTTTGGATTTTTTTTTTCAGTCGTGAAATTTTCAGCATAAATAGCTGTTACCTGTTATTGTTTCCATTGTAACATAACAATTATTTCTCTTACGATACCGGAATTTCTTCTGCTATAGATCCGCCCATCTTGCAAAACTGAAACTTATTAAAAGGCTGCAGGTTAGACAGACCTCAGAGACATTGCTGCAAAAGTGATTGACCACTTTCTTCGAGATAATTTAACTGATTCCAATCAAATTTTTCTCCTACGGGGTTACAACCACATCTACTGAAGGAAACAGTTATCTCATTACGTATATTACTGACATGCTAATCTGTTTCCAAGATGCTGACCAAATTTGTCCTTGCCATTAGCAGGAGAAAGATGAACTTGAATAAAGTGTATATTCGTACATAACGATAGATGCGTGATGCTTGAAGGCACACCACGAATGACCTTATGTTTATTGGAAGACCAGTGGCCATATGCATAATCCTTCCGTTAGTTAACGCATTGCGATAACCACGGGAAACTCCCCAAACATTAGTAGTGTTCACTGTAGTTAACGCAATGCGTCAATTAACGTATAGCTTATGCATACGGCCATAGATGTTTCTTAGGATGCATCCAATAGGAACTAAGTCTGTCTTGACTTTTAACTCTTCTAGTAGAGAAATTTTAATATACACAACTTTCCTTAATTACCCTTTGAAATACTATTTGCCCTCAACTTACAAGCAAAAAATAATATGTTATCTTTCAATTTTGTTTTCGCCGTACATTAAAAAATCACCAAACAAGCTGATACTCGATCTTTTGTTGAATGAAATAATCCGGAATACCGTTAGTAATGGAATTAATAGAGCGGTTTTTCCCTAAAGAATTATTTGCAAATTCAGCAATGGTCGAAGCCAACCAATACACAGATAAGAATAAGATACTCGCTTATTGCTATTTTGTTTTAAGTCATAGGATATCTTTGTCGTCGTATTTTTCACCAAGCTCCCTAGGAATTGCAATTAGGCGGAGTTGATTGTACTCAAACGTGTTTGCCCCTTCTACGTAGAAAAATAGCAGTTTTGCGCAGTCTGTGCACGACTTCCGTGTTTGGATCACATGCTGAATGACTGATGGGCCGACACACCCGGCACCCAGCCGTCCCCACCTTATCAAATACAGTAAAACCTCGATAATAAGTATGTCCTCATTGCGTGCGATAAACTATCAGCTATTACTGAAGTAAACTTAATATCCAGTTCCATCTGAATAGAGTATACGATAGAATAATCGTGAATCCATGTACGTGAAATTCACGTTTAATAACAAGGTCTACTTATCACATGAGGGCTTAATATCGAGATTTCACTGTACTTTTACAAGAACAAAAACCGATCTCTTAACTTCTCCAGTAGTCTCCTGCTAGAATAGCCGGTGGCACACACAAATCATAAGACCGATCCGGCAAGGTGGTCAAGAGGTGAAGCGCTTGTCTCTTGGGGCGGGTGAAAGATCTAGGATTCGAATCCTGCTAGCGTCAGATTTTTACTTGGGTGTTTTTTGTTCTTTTTCTTTGAGCACATAAAAGGCACTCTCTTGCCATAGCTCAACAGGCATACACGCGTCGTGTCACAAACAAACAAACGTACTAACAAACAAATAACAGACAGACAGACGAACAAAAAGGCATGCCATACTGATACGTCTGAAAATATGAAAACCGCTGATCTGCTAGTTAAATAACTCCATAAAACGGTTTTGTTTTCTGTGAATAACTACATGTACTTTTAACATTAAGCTGGAAGAATGGTAACTTAAATGTTTTGTTAACTTACCTTATTGACTTGTTGAGTGTATAAACTGTCTTGTAAAGGGTACAGTTTTTCATGTCTCAGTTGTACATTATGAATATATTTCTAATGATTTTATAACAAGCCTTTGCAATAAAAGCTTGGAGTTGAATAACTGAATTTACACGTGTTATTTGGTTTTCTTTTTTTTTTACGGCTATGTGACGCAAGGAAATTGTAGGTTGTGTAATTTGTTGTTGTTGTTGTTGTTGTTGTTGTTGTTGTTGTTGTTGTTGTTGTTGTTGTTGTCGTTGTTGTTGTTGTTGTTGCTGTTGTTGTTGTTGCTGTTTTTGTGGTGGTGGTGTTGTTGTTGTTGTTGCTGTTGTGTAACTGAAGGGTAACTTTACTGTTGTTGTTTCGCTGTTGTATTGTTGCTGTTGTTATTTTTGTTGTTGTTGTTGTTGTTGTTGCTGCTGGTGTTGTTGCTGTTTTTGTGTTGTTGTTGTTTTTGTCGTTGTTGCTGTTCTATAATAATTATGATGTTGGTGATAATTTTCTAGCTGAAAATAGTGTGGACAAATAGTCTAAGTGGTTGGTGCGTGCAGTATGAGCGAGAGAGTTATAGTTTTATCTAGATAATCCAGTAGTATTTGCAGTGGGGCATTTGCAGTACAGAAAATGACCAAAACTGCCCAGCCAGGAAAGTTTGTGCCCAAACCCTGTTTGAGACACCTGCTTACAAAATACAAGATGACACTTTCACATACACGACCAACGCAACACGATTTTTAATACTGTCTTTGTTTCTGTGTCTTAATTGTGCGGACAAGGTCCAGAATGTGCCAACATCAAGGTAGTGTCCTGGCACCGTGCTTTCTCGAAGTCACAGCTGAAAAAAATGGCAGAAATATCAAGGGTATATGAGAGCTTACGCATTAACGATTGGATCTCATACCATCTTAAGAATTATAATTGAGAGCTTGCGCATTAAAGATGGGATTTCCTTTTATCTTAAGAAGTGCACTGGTGCATTGGTATATGCATAGTTACTATTATTCATATAATGGTAAGAGATCACATCCTTCCTGCTCAAGTTTTCATGTAACTCTGCATGTTGAACGCTATATACTAAGGGTGCACTCAGCGCCTTTGCACTAATGTAATTCTTAGGAAGGTAAGGGATCCCATTTTAATGCGCAAGCTCTCATTAATTATGGTGTTTATGGTGAGTTTCTTAGGTAGTATCGAGGATGACAGTAATGATCAGTTTACGAAAAATGATAGTATGCCTCAAAATCACAGGTTTTTGGTTTTTTTTAACCTAGATGCAAATATTGCTGTCGTTATCCTCACTCTAAACTGCTGGTGACTTTCTCACAAGGAAATGAATATAGAAAAAAAAATAAAAAGATGACTTAATTATCCCGAAGGAAAATTAGTTTACAATGCCATAAAAATGTTTACAATGCCAACAAAATATGAGAGAGAGAGAGAGAGAGAGAGAGAGAGAGAGAGAGAGGACTAAATTAGACTATTCTAATGTTTCAAAAAGGTGAACTGGACCTGTTTTTGCCTCCCATAGTCTATGCAGTCCTTATAACTTGAGAGCTTTCGCATTAAGAATGGGATCTCTCACCATTGTAAGAATTACATTAACTCTGCACGTTGAACGCTACTGTGGGTGCATTCAGTACTGATGAACAAATGTAATTCTCGCGATGGTAAGATGTACCATCTCTAAAGCGCAAGCTCTCAATTTAGAAACACTATAATAATTATAAAGATCATTTGATGGTGGTCATTAATGCATGCTTGCGTCTTACACGTTGATCTCTCTCTCTCTTTCTTTCTTTCTCTCTCTCTCTCTCTTTCTCTCTCTCTCTCTCTTCGTCTCTCTCTCTCTCTCTCTCTCTCTCTCTCTCTCTCTCTCTCTCTCNCTCTCTCTCTCTCTCTCATTTCCTCTGTTATTGGGATTAGAACTGTCAGCTGCCTAGAAGATACTCTCATGGCCTTATAAAGTCGTTAATCAGGTCAAGAAATATTCTTCGTAGGAAAGGCGATAGGTCTTGCTCACGGGCCATTCCAAGGGAATTGTCATATCAGTTCATAATTAACAGCCAATTGATAATCTGCTCATTTGTCTCTCTGTCCATTTTCTGATTGTCCGTCCATTTGTCTGCCGATATGTCCAATGGTAGCTATCTATTCATAATATATTGTAACGATTATCACAATGAAAAGCAAAGTTCATACTTTACAGCCAACTGATAATCTCTTAAATTGTCTGACTGTCTTTCCATTATTTTATCTGAATATCAGTCCGTTATCTGACTGTCTGTCTATGTGTCAGCTGATATGTCCAATGGTAGCCATCTATTCATATAATTGTTGTAACGACTTTCACAATGGAAAACAAAGTTATGAACTGAATCTGCACTGAAGTGCATTCCCGCAAACTTGCTGCCTGTTGACACAGTTATTCAAGAAATCGAAACCTTGGCTACATTTGTTTGGTCCCTGTAATTTGAAGGAAAGACAAACCACACTCCCTCCTTGGCAAAGGAAGTATCAGTCTCTATGCAAACCAAAATGGTTGTGACTAATGCGGAAGAGACAGAAAATAACGCACAGAGTTGCGAAATGTGTTTGATACACTTACATCTTTACCCCATTCATTTAGTATACTTACCACCTTTGGTTCTTGCCACATCCTCCTCCGACACGAGGTCGTCAATAAGACGTTCCACTAACAAATTTGAATCTGCAGATAATTTTTATTGTATTGCCGAGCTTTCTCTTCCGGAGATTCCGAAATCGTCACATATTTAAAAAATCTCTAGTAGGTGTAGACCCTTCCTCACAGTGACTGACGGGCATCAGAAACGTAGCCCTCATATCTCTTTTGCTAAGGATGGTCTACTGAATATTACAAGGACGGCCCCCTTTCGTGACGCCGCAGGGACCAGGCAAACGCAGATTTATTTTTTTTTTCATGGTAGTTTTATAAATAGATTACGTCTGTACACATCGAAGGTTCTATCGTAGTAATCCAATGGAAAAACACTTACATTTCTGAAGGCCTTTCGATGCATCATCGTCAGCGCAGGTTGCATTGAAAGGCCTTCAGAAATGTAAGTGTTTTTCCATTGGATTACTACGATAGAACCTTCGATGTGTACAGACGTAATCAACTTATAAAACTACCATGAGCATTAGTAACGTCTATATGACCATCATCTACAATACTTATTTTTTTTTTTTTATTTGGTCTGGAAATTGACTGGACATGTTTCATGGAATTATCCTTACCAATAGATACGTAATAATACTTACGAATTGCCATATGTGATATTGTTAGAGCCACACAAGATGATGCCGTCGTCGTAACAGATGGTGCTGGAGATGGCCTTGCAGATGATGTCGAACACAGACGCTGGTGGTGGTGTTGTGGTGACGATGAGGCATGTACCACTGTATAGAACTGTCAGGGTGGGATCCAGGCAACGGGCTTTGGTGTACTCACATCTGGTGATGGAGAGAAACATTGAAGTGGTGGTGGTGGTGGTGGTGGTGATGATGATGGAACGTTTCGACTGTTTCAGCCTTCAGTATTTATTAAATTTTCATTAAAGTTAATCGAATTGAACTAGTGTTTTAAAATTTCCGCTTATTTTACAATAATGGTGATGTTGATAATGATGATGATGATGAATGATGATAAGAAAGAGAGAGAGAAAGAAGGAGAGAAATGGGGAAGGATGGAAGAGGGCATGGTATGCAAATTAAGTACCTATGAGAAAGAGAAAGAAAGAGAGAGAGATAAAGAGGGAGAGAATGTGTGTGTGTGTGTGTGTGTGTGTGTGTGTGTGTGTGTGTTTGTGTGTGTGTGTGTGTGTGTGTGTGTGTTAACCTAATAGAAGGTGTAGGATGGTTAAAAGGAGGCGGGAGGTTAGGGGGAGGTGGGGTGGATTGACGGTTGAGTGTGACATTGAGACAGGGTTTAATGGAAAGAGTGAAAGCAAATAGTTACTATGATTCTTTCAGTAAAGAAGATTCTTGCATGTACTTATTTAGTCCTGCCCAGTTGTTCACCTTAATTGTTTGTGTTCGCCTTTATCCCGTCTTTTATGGAATATTGTATCATTTTAATTTTTTAAAAAAATGGTTCTTCGTTAACATGTTGTTAAAATCTCATTACTTTTGCTTTTTCAATCGTCGTTCATTTGTTTCCCGCATCTGATAACGGGCGCTATTCTGAAAATTTATGTTTTAAATCTGTTACATTCTCTCAGTGTTATTTATTTATTTACTTATATCCAGTGCAGCTTTATGTTTTGTAAATAATGATGATGATTATCATTATCATTGTCACTGTCATCATCACCACTGGTATGATCACCATTTCATCACCATTTCACTCCTACCATCACAACAACACTTATCACCACACCTACACCACCACCTTCATTTCTACTCCTACTATCACTACCAAAAACCACCGCTGTCACTAGCACCATCTCTGCCCCATATCATCACCACTACCAACCCTACAAACCCTATCTCTCTCATCCGCAATCTTTTAGCTGTAACTCACAAACTGTCATAAGACACGAAGTTGGAGGCGCACACGGAAGAGTTGTCAGCAGGGCAGACTTGACCCATCAAGGCCTGGCACACGATGGACATTGTCGGCGTCGGGGATGCTGAAGAAGGGGTGGTTGTCTGCCCTGCCTTGATAAGCAGGTGAAAATGGTAAATGCAATTGAGAAAAAAAAAAAAGAGAAGTTTTTACCGCTAGTCAAAATGAGACTTATGTCGCTGTTTGGCTAAATTAATAAAAACATTACTAATAATGCAGTTTATAAGTCTCGTATCCAGGTTAATGCCCGCTCATGCAACTTCACACGATTATTACCTAAGCAGACCTGATCACTCTCTGACTTTCTCAGCTCCATTTATAGGCGCTAATCACTAACATTCTGACAATATCTTCCACTCCCTTTAGCCCGGTACCCATTTTACAGACGGGTGGACTGAGGAAAATGTGAATGAAATGCTTTCCCAAGGCCCTTACAACTTGGCCGTGGTCGAGAATCGAACCTACGACCTTTAGAACTGGAGTCCAACGCCGCAACCACTGGGCCAGGCTGCTCCACAGCAAACAAATTACCTAGCATTATTTTGGCCTGAGATATAGTCTAGTTATTTTACGTGGCAGGAGCTCATCACAAATAATGGAAAAATATAAGAAAATCGCGAAATATGAACAATTAGATTATGCCAAACGATTCATCTAATATGCCTCACAAAAATACTCAAAAATATTTCAAGAATTACTGACTATACCATTATTTTGCTCATAAATATCTGTATTATTATGTATAGAAGTCATTTTCTTATCAATTTCCGTAACAAACAAAAATTTGATTCGTTTTCAGAGATTTGATGCTTTAAGTTGGGTGCTGTTTAAAAATATAAGCCCCCATTTTGACTGGCTACGAGACAAAATATTATGTGCTGTGTGTGAAAAGTGAGGAAAGTATCTTATCTTAGCTCAGCTTATTTTATCTTATTCTAAATTATCTCAACAACCAATATCATTATAAGGTCATTCTATAAGAAGCGACGAAGGTATCTTATCTTATCTTATCTTATTCACCAATCTATATTAATAAAACGCTTCATCCAAATTTGTGTCACAGATTTCTTGAGAACTACTTAACGTAACAGTAACAACATGCGGTTTTCACCTAAATTCGTAGAAAAATACACAAAAGGTAACTATACACATCAGTCCTCTTTATTTTCTTTACCCTTTTTTAAAAAAGAGAATGTGTATAGCAACGAAATACAATGTCCGATAGATCTTTTCAATTCGCCCGATTCGCCAATCGTCCAACTTTTTCACGGGGTCTAATGCATTCGTCTATGATGCCTTTCGGTGCGCTAGGTATTCTTTCACCGCTGGTGCGTTGCCTGCCTGCCCATTTGTAAAATGGGGTGTTTGTCTTGTATGCTATAAGTAACCCCCACACGCACGGGATGAAGTAACTGGATGTCTCTTTTTAACGAGATAGCATCGACCCCGCATATTCCAGGAATATGAAATATGTTACGATTACGAGTAGCTCGATTAACCTGTGACATTAAAGACAATGTAATATAATTACTCGTATATATTATAAGATTTATGAATATGACATACATTTTTTCCGATTAAGTGGA
>JAWQUT010000239.1:285401-324800 GCA_033807755.1 Ellobium chinense
GGGTAAATGCAGATAATGCTAATATGAAACCTCATACACACTGTTTCTATCCCAAACCGGGTGTCTTCTTTTTTTATAGTTTATCCAAGGACATTAATATAAAGGAATACATCGATGATGGAATGCCTCCTTCACTTGGAAATTAAAACCGTCTAAAGATAGCTGTGGTGTGCAGCATAAAATATAAGCTTATATCAGATATATTCGGTGGTGTGCAGCGAGTGGTCTAATCATTTCCAATGACGTGATTAAAAGAAGAAGGTTGTGAATCAGTGCCCTGCAAAAATAAAACACTGTGCTCTCTCACATCTGTCCACTTTACCACTTGTATTCACTTGATACACCTTTGCTTAGCCTAGATTGATGTGTCATAACATCCTATTGAAGTGTTGATGCACAGCAAGCCTATCTGTTTGTTCAAGTAATAGTCTAGGATGTAGTATGTGACACAGTCCTCTGTCTATGAACACGGCAGAGAACACACAATCCCAGATGAGTCAGGATTATGTGAATAAAGGGAGACTACGACCACCACCACCACCACCACCACCATCGTCATCAGCAGGGCTAGTATTAAGATCATAAGTTTTTCTTCATTAAATAGTACTACCGAATCGACGACTCACAACGAATATTATCATATTAACAAAGAACGACCAGAAATCATTGACAGTTTAATTATAAACCCACAGAACAATGATATTTGTCTTTCACGTCCTTATTCAGTCATACATTCACCGGAACACTTCACAATCATAGTTGACAGGACTATGTTTGTTTTGGTCCCTAGATTCTGACAAAATGGAAAGCCACACCCTTCCCTTAGCAATTGTCGGATTAATCTCTAGGCAAGCCAAGATGGCTGCCACTAATGCTGATGAGACAGGAGACGATGCACTGACTTGCGAGTGATGTTTGCTGTATTTATACTTGTGCCTCATTCATTAACATACATACCACCGTTGATTCTTGCCACATCCTTCTCCGATACAAGATGTTCCACTAGCAAAATTGATACCATAGACGGTTGCCGCCATGTTGTCGAGCTTTTTCTTCTGGTTTTGTACAAAATGAGACACACTTCTAACAAACCTCCAGTACTGTAAGCGTGCACCCTTCCTCACTGTGAAAAGCAAGCACTAACAGAAACCCTACCCTTAGCCATGGACTGCCTTTACAATACAAAGAAGGGGTGTGGCTTCCCATTTTGGCAGCCCAGATTGGGACCCACCTATAAAAGAGACACCAACCACAACTAGCATATAAAAATGAAGGGGAAAGCTCACTTATCCCATAATCGCTGAAAAATCACTCGAGTTATTACCCACAAGAGACCGACTTAATAATATGATGCCTGTATGCATCCTCTTTAAATCCTATCCATTTCAATGAAATGCAAGTTCAAGAGCTACAGACATCAGATCTTTACCTCTTTGTGTTGGTCCAAAGAGCTATAAGATAGCTGGCTGTTTTCGGTAATAGTATAAATCAGTTAAGTGGTATACCCAAATGGGCCCAAGTGATAAAAATAGACTGTTCTTGTTAAGTCGCCTTCAGCGAAGCGCATTTCTGGTTTAAGCAAAATAGCCCCTGTTATTACATAACGAAATCTCGCGTCCAAAAATACAATGTGCATCAGCCAATGACAGCCAGTATAACATTAGGGTTACGTTAGTTAGGTCCTCTTCGAGTATAAATTGACCTCATTCTGAGTTATGCCTGGGCGATCCAGCCAATGAGTGGAGTCCGCTGTCCAAGGGACGACCACTTCATACTCAGAATGATGTCAAATAACACCTAGCAAAGTAGTCCATATCAGTCAAACATATTCCTCTGATAGTGGAAAAATAGGAACTCGGAGGGCCGTGCGTATATAATAATGATGAGTAGCCTTGTGGGTGCAATTGACAAACCCTTCACATCTGTCCAGATATGAAAACTGGGTTATTGATAAGATATAAATCCTCATTCATTTCTGAATATTTTTGTTTGAGGTCATATCTTCATTAGTTCCAAAGTTATGGACAAACTTGTAAACTTACTGTTGCCATATATATAGACTTAGAGAAAATTGAAATTAAAGTCTTTTTAACCACGCCTTTAAGCGAAGGCTAGGGAGCTTTATTCAAACACTAAAAAAACATTTTAACTCCAGTTTCATTAATTAAATTTGCGTGAAATGAAAAATCAATGAATGAACCATCTTATTCCGCAGAAATCTCAGTTTGGCCCAAGAAGTCGAAATTCGACTTTCCAAGGCCCTAGCTGAAAATTACCCATTGCGAGATTGGACGGGTTTTCCCATGCGGCTACACTTAATTTATATGCACAGATAATCAGGATCATATTCTTTCTCTGTTCAGCTTAAAGAATATAATTATTATCTCTTGCAGCCAGGCAAAATCAGGCTTAAATGTCGCCAAGATAGGAACTGAGATATGCTCTGAAGGTGAATAGAGACATTTAGTTCGATTTTCTTGTAATTTCCAAAAGGTCAGTAACTGCAGATACATTTTAAGTTTTGTGAGGTATATTAGATGAGTTATAAAATTAAAAAAAAAAAAATTCAGGTTCGAATTTCATAGAAGTTTTTCTATTGCATGGGATGATCAAATTCATTTCAAACAAAAACATCTAGGAGCCAGAGTATTGTAAAGTAAAATTCTTTCACCTAATGAAAGTAAACACAATAGGATTTTAATTGATATCAATAACTTGATTGAGTATTTAAAAAAAAATAGTCACTTAAGCCTCGTTTTGACTGGCTACAGGAAATATTGTACAAATGCATTCATATCCAACCTTTTCAGACACATGTGGAGCCCCTTTTTGGGGAATAAAATTATCAACATTGTGTATTTTACTATATACAATTTGGTGAAAAAAAAAGGCATCCACAATGCCTCGGAGAAAGTTTCGATTTCTAGACTGCATATAGATGAAAATTATTGGTCCCTTTCTTCAACCCATGAATGCCTCTCAATTATCTTCACAGTGCACAGTATAGGTAAACTAGATAGTAGCCAAAAAGCGCTGCTTGTCAAGTGCTTAAATTACAAAAATCATAGTATATGAGCATACAAAGGAATCTCTGATTTCACAGCTTATATCAAAAATTCAAATTCGTTTATCTCGAAACAGCATTCTTGCAGATATAATATTATTCCTTTAACCCCTCGATATGTATATTTTCCCATGTGAAAAAAAACTCAAAGATATCAATGCATTACTAAGAAAAAAAAAACAACTTGGAATATACATGTATAGTACAAACGTTCTAGAAGAAGTCCATGTTCTGGATATGGTTTAAAATGAAAAACAAAAATGAACAAGGTATCCGCGAATATCCTCAAGAGTTAAAAAATACAACAAACAAAATTAAATGAACAATGAAGCATGCAAGTGAAAATACAAGCAGACGCAAAAGCTTTTCCAGTCTTCTACCATGACAATTTAACCCCGTATCCACGTTACCTTTAGCTGCCTGCCTGCCTGCCTGCCTGCCTGCCTGCCTGCCTGCCTGCCTGTCTGTCTGTCTGTCTGTCTGTCTGTCTGTCTGTCTGTTTATACACATACATTACAAACACTACCTGACCTTTCACCTTGATTACCTGTTTGGTAAATCTTTTCACAGATTAAAAGCTCTTTTAATCCAGTTCATTTCTCCATACCTACCGCCCCGTCCTCCTCCTCTACCGTCCCTCCCCCAACACATACACATACTTCCAGTTTACTTTGGCAAGTTTCAGTAACAGTAACATGTAGCTCTGCATTGTACGACCAGTTAACTAAAGTCTCACAAATTCTAACAAGATAATTAGTCCACTCCAGTGGAGTTCACTTCCGGTTTAAGCAAAACAGTAGTGTGATTACGTCGTCATCAAAGATCGCTTCCAAAAGGAGAAGAAGCATCAGGTAATAAAAGCGAATTCCCAGACCACAGCATATTTCAACCTCGAGAATAGTTGGACTGGACAGAATTGGACAAGTTCAACAAGAAAAAAAGTCATGCAGTTCAGATCAAGTTCAGTTCGCTAGGGAAAAAAGCCTTAAGATCAAGTTTAGTTCAGGTTTTTTAATATCCACTTTAGACGAACTGATCTGGATCTGTGCTATAGTGATTTTGGGTGCTTGATCTGAATATCGATTTCTGCCTAAAATATTTCAGTTCAATTCACATCTATCTCGAACACCAGAACCGAATGCCGATTTCTGAAACCAAAAGTAATTGATCTGATCTAAAATGTACTCAATCTTTTAAGCGAGATCAAATTCACAGGAACTGAACTTAAGTTCACGAACTGCGTTCATAATAATTTGATCTCAGTATTCCCCAATCTTGGGACTAGACATAGAGTCTAATTAGATGGAGGTCTGGAAAAGAAAATTTATCAGTCTATAGATTTAGTCTAAATGAAGATTCAGTGTGATCTGATAGATCTTGATCTATATTTTGTGATTTAAAAAAAAACAAAACAACTCTATAGGGTGAAGGCAGGCGGGAGGTGGGGGAGGGGAAATGAAGACGAAATGGAGACGGGGAGAGTTGCAAGGTTAATTTTGGGGGTTACGAGTCACCACTGGTGAGAAGTATGACTGATAGGGTGAATGTTTTGGGTGGTACACTTATATCGTGGGAGTTTGTGTACGCATGCGTCTGTGGATAAAAGGCAACCGTGAGGAAGAAACGAGCGCCATTCGTTCATGACATGTTAGATACTCAACAGTGGCTTAACTGCACCAAGTAGCATAGTCTGTTAACGCGGCTTTAGCAAGTTATCATGCCACAGCTGACAACTAGTGGAAGGCCGCTGACGCATCGTAACTCTCCTCCTCTAAGTGACCTTGAAATGACAATTTCCCTCTCCTAACCCTCCCCACCCCCCTCCCACCAAGTGACTCTTCACCCATCATAGGCCCTCATACCAATAAAGTAAATGTGTTGTTCCACCATAACTTTTCGTCCACTATACCACTGACCACTGTAAGGACATAGGAAAGGCACTACTTTTCCCATCCTCCGTTGTGCTGTTATCATCGCAACAGAATCTCCTTTAATCAGAGACACAGTTAATCCGAGCTGATCCGCCTTGATCCTTAAATAATGTGTTTCACCGACTTCCACTGCAATTTGTATAAATTTGTACAGTGTGCTGGCGTTCTAGTCCGATGATCTTAGAACGGCCCCAGTGAGGGTTGTATTATGTCATTTCCTGTATGGCCGATTGCACGTGACAGCTGATCCCAGAAGTTCTGCCTGATCTCTTCAACAGTCTCGTTTTCAGGTGGGTACTCAGTGTAGTGGTTGCGATTCATTACCATAAGTAGGTCATGACACTGTGCTACATCGACATCAGACATCGGCAAGTACACACAGAGGTAGAGCACGGAGCGTCTCGTGTAGATCTCTTCCATCAGTGCCATCTTCATTCCATATTCTGAATACTCTCCCTCATAGAAGTCCGGCGTGACCACAGCAACCGTTTTGTTGCTGTTCTGAATGGCACATACGATGTTAGACACAGAGTACGTGCCTGGCATGAAGTCTCGCTCGTCAAGGCAGATCCTGTGACCTCTATTCTCCTCAAGTTCTTGTCGACATTGCCGAAGAACGAACCTACGAGATTGTTCCGTGTAGATGAAGTAGGCATCGAATTTATATCCAGCGGTCTGAGCTTCCTGTGGCTTAAAGCCGACAAGTTTGGCAATGGCAATGCTTCGTAAATATCGCAGCTTCCACCGATAGCGGTACAACATTGCCAACACCACTAGCATTCCAGCTGAAAGGATCGATGCTACACAGATGACAATAATGGTCGCTTTTGAAGCGCAGTATCGCTGGAGAGATTGTACTCGTTCTTTGATATTCCCTATAGGGACAATATGACCATTACCATGGTGGCAGTAGAGGTAGTCTTCGTATAGGAAGTAGACTTTTGTCATCGCCATCCAGTATAAAATCTCCAGTCCTGCACATGTACAGGGGAGTGGGTTCCTCGTAAGATCAACTAGTAACTTGATCTGGCTAGAGGCTGCGATAAAGTCAAGGTCATCTCGGGATTCTTTAGTGATCCATGAAATAGAATTTCTGCTCAAATCCAAAAAGTTCAAGGATTTCATCTGAGAAAAACTTGCGTTCAGCACTTGGAGCTTGTTGTCAGACATTATCAAAGTGTGTAGACTTGTTAGGCCCTTGAAAAATTCCCTGGGAAGGCTGTAAACCATGTTGGTGGATATATCAAGATACTGTGTTTTATCCAGCTGGGCAAATATTGAACCACTTTCGTCGGTTGCAAATTGATCACCCAGTATATTATCTTTTAATGACAGATGTTTCAGTGAAGAACCATTTTCGAAAAATGTGCCCTGTAAATGCTTAATGTAGTTGCTTTCCAAAGATGCTCTGGTGATGACCCTGGGCATCATATTTCCTTTCAAAGTTGATACAAGGGAGAGGAGATTGCCTGAAAAGTCAATAACTCGTAAAGAATTACTGCTATCGAGGTGGTTTGTGAGTAAACAGCTTGCGAAATTAACGTAATTGGCAGCACGTATAGTTCTCAAGTTTGGAGGAAGTGTGAAATTACCATCACTCTGGTCTTCTGTAAGGGTAGTGCGCGTGTCGCCTTTGGTAAACTGATTACAATCACAGTCTCTGCTTCTTTTGCGAAAAGTATCATCATGCAGTAACTTGGACGATGAAAGCGTGGCTGTCGTTCCTCTCTCGTCGTTTCTGGAAGCATTCTCAACTTCATGCTCATTTCTTGAGAGTGGTGCCGCAATTTTGTAGTTATATCTTATGCCAGGGAGATTTGAGGAGAAAGCTATTCTTTCTGATGGTAACTCATCAGTTAATACATTCCTATATCCTAAAAAGTTCTGCTCACTTACATCAAGTTCTTGGAGATTAAATAGAAATCCAAGTCTGAAAACCAGGTTACCAGAGAACATCAGTCGGTTTTCTCTTAGAACCAATTTCTTCAAAGTTCTTGGTAAGTCCGCCATGAAATCAGCTCCCATATAATTAATTTGATTCCCAGACAAGTCAAGTTCCTCAAGTTTAAGATGTTTCAGATATCTGGATTGCTTTGCTCTTAAAAATCTGCAGAGGGGTGTATGTGTTAGAGAAATTAGGCTTAAAAATTTCAATGATGAATTCTGTAAGCTTACCAGATCCTCCAGTGCTGTACACAGATCATAATTGTTAAACATATTTAACGTTAATTTTTTCAAGCTTTTAGCCCCAAGATAGGTATGAGGGTCAACATGCAGTTGATGACATCGAAATAGATATAGTGTTTCCAAATGGGGCAAATTTTCAAAGAAAGATTGAGAAATGTTTTGCAGCCAGCAGTACCCTGTAGGTGAGCCCATTTCAAGATGTACAAAGTTCTTTAGCTTACTCATCATGGGACCAAGTACAAGACAATTAAGTCCGTCAATTTTAAGTTTACGGAGTTTATCCAGTTGCTGAAGAACTGCCATGGGATATACATCCCCACCATTTGAGTTGCCCTGAATGTAAAGTTGCTGGAGGAGATGTGAACTCTTAAAAAGTAGTGGTGACAATCGTTTTTTTGAGTAACCAAGGCGTCTATTCCTGCTCAAATCTAAAGCTAACAAGTGCTTCATGTGCTCAAGAGAACCCAGTTCTATGTAATAGAGATCATTCAGTGAGAGATTTAACATTTTCAAGTTTTCGAGGCCTACGAAGGTTAATTTTGTTATATTTTGTAATTTGTTTTGACTCAGAGATAAGTTCTTTAGCTTTGACATCATTTGGAAGCTTCCGTCCTGTATTGACCAAATGCTGTTCGAACTCAGGTCCAATTCTGATATGTCAGACTTCTGGTATATTTCTTCTTCATTACGTATACGTTGCAGCTTAGAATTTGATGTGATGTTTAAGGCGGATAAATTTGAGTATATGAGTATCCTTGCTGTGTTGAAAGTTAACATGCTGGTTTGGAACATTAAAAGTCGCCACATCTGTTTTGGCAGCTCTGCTGGGATATCTGAAAGTGTGCTGTTGGTGCAGTTGGCAATCACATAGGAACTGTGCGTATAGGAACAAGTACATGGCGGACACGAGAATATATCACGTGGGGGGTTCAAAAAATGGTAACTTGCTGAAACTCCAATAGAGCCGATACTTTCTGTCCCCGAAATTGAGTCCAGTGGAGATGTGATACCGAGAGTGGCGGCCATGGTGTGTATGGAACTTTTTAATGGGTTCTTGACCTTCTGAGAAGCTAATGTTGAGATACCGATAACCCTATCTCCGTTGGCACTCTGCTTCGTATATGCACTGTTCATCCTGTCCCATGGATTTTGCTGAAGAGTATGCTTATTATTTTCTCGCTCTACTCTCCTGTGAAACGGGGTTGAGGTGACAGATGGATTTCTCCATGTGGCTTGGACTTCCTGAGATTTGCTGTCCTTCCTGTCATAATTCGCGGCGCTAGTGTGTGTTTTCCAGTCGCGTTGAGGATGTGCCTCAGGCATAGTTCCTTGTATAGTAATCTGCCTCCCGTTTGTTGCATCACTTGTTAGAGGACTGTGTCGCACTTCCGAACCAGACTGCAGGTCACTTGCCTCTTGCATCACAGTCCGCCTTTTGATTTTCATGCCGCGTCTTCCTTGAGTATTTGCTTGAAGCTTCCGATGGGGTTGTGAGTTGTATCCATCCACCTCTCCACTTTCTTGTGGGGTTCTGTGCTCATATATGTCGGAGAAGAACATGACGAAACATGTACAAAGCAGAATCAGGAGCAACAGCGGGACGTGGCGTACCGAGATCATTTTGAATCTGCAAAAGAAAATAAAAACCTCATATTATTATTCTACATTTGGCGCACACGAAGAACGTTCATACGCCACTGGAGTATTATATTTGTATTGCTGAAATACGTTCTGTATTGGAATTTTCAGAGAAGGCTAAGTTTGTACAATATTAAACACTACAGTGAAAGTTTCGATTGCACGAGGCATGAGCAACGATGTGTTTAGCTTAACCGCGAAAAACGGAAAGCACGCATCTCAGGCAATAGATGTAGACGAGTGGATGCCTCTTTTGTGATTGTTGTTGTTGTTGTTGTTGTTGTTGTTGTTGTTGCTCTTCTTCTTCTTCTTCTTGAAGATACCTTATTTATTAACTGTTTAAATAGGCCTCCTCAGCTCTTGGCATTACACGTTATTATCATTTAGCTAACATGGCACAGTTGTGATCCGTACTTTGACTCTTTTTAGTAGTATAATGATTAGCGCTGTGGAGAACCCAAAAATAATATTTAAAAAAAACAAACATTTAAAACACTGACAGCTATCTTATCAACATTTCAGAGCAGCTACTAGTGATGGGCGAGATTCGAATTTATCGAATCCATCTGGGTTTGAATCCAGATTCGAATCCTAAAAATGGTCTGGATTCGAATGCTTCAGTTCACAGAAAATGAAACCACTAAAAAGAAAAAAAGAAAAAGGACGTTCAGCTTACAAGAAATCCATATGCTGCATTAACATTTGGGTCTCTGTCCAAACGTACAGGTGTAATTCTATAGCTGTATTTAATATGAAAATATATAAAGGATCCCATCTAGAATCTAGTGGCAAGTTTCATGTCTCGCTAAGCAGTACAAGCGCAAATTCCATAAATAGCCACCCTGTATCTCGTATTCCATCGCGGATTCGAATCCTTTGAATCCTAGCTCTGGATTGGATCTGGATTCGAGTTATGTGGGATTCGGATCTGCCATACCCTAGAAGCTACGGCCGTAGCGGCGAATCAGCAAATGTCACATTAGGTCACACATCTTACAGCTTCATTCCCACTTCCGGAGTAGTCACAGTTAGGGCTTATGAGTCATAACCTGAAACCTGAATTGACACGTTTTTGCCCTGGGTGCCAACCTTTATCAGCGGCGAGGATTTTGTAGTTTAAATTTTGGTTATCTTGCGAGGGCTTTATCTAAAACATTGGGGTGCATGTGTATAGTTTCCAGAGGATCCTTGCAAGGAAATGGGTGGAGCATAGATATTGGTTAAAGGGACAGGGGAAGTTATTTGCTTCATAGCCTAAAAAATCCACAGTATTTTTTCATAAATTTTCAACCCCTTGCCCATTTCCTTCGCCGAAGCGCTCCCGAGAAAACGCAGCTTGAAAGTCGGGATTTTCACAACTGCGGGCCGCCATGACTGGTCGTCCGGTCAGCGCTGGAATAAGGCTTGACGTCAGAAAGCGAGAGGCAAGCTAGTAGTCATTATGCAAGGAGAATTAACAACATGCAATAACATTCGTTGGCTCTAAATGTATGCCTTTTTTTTTTCATTTATCATTGAGAAAAGTCTTTTGTTAAACTGTGTGAACAACTGCCCGACTTTGATCGCGGTGCTGTAATCTTAGAAAAGGGTGGATAAAATAATACTGTATTTGAGAAAAAGGAACATCTGTCTGACCACTTTTTGAGTCTATTTATTAATGTTTGCACTGCTTTTGTTTTGTTGTCTGCTGTGTAGTTTAGTGAGCTCTGACTGGCCTAAGATTCTGACAATATAAAATTATTATTTGCTTGAGGAGCACTTTTAGATAATTTAGATACCGCCACAGTCAAATTTTCTGTGCTTAGGAGCGGCAATAGTTGTGTCACTAGTCATAAATCAGTCAAACGGCTTACAAGAGCAGATAAAAAATGGGGCACATCAACGTGAAATTTATTTTGACCTTTTTATTTTGGTCAGAGATGACCACGGGAGCATTTCTATAGAAATCCCGTGAAAACTTTTGTAGTTTTGAAAAACTGAATCGGTCAATCGGTCTTCACTATCAGTGGGCACAATTCCAGGGATGAAGAGAAAGAGGGAGGGGTGGGTAAGGCAAGGAGCAATAGGGTGGTGGAATGAGGATCTAGGAAAAAAACTGGGGGTAAGAACAAAAAAAAAACTAGACGCTAATAGACATAAAGAGAGAGAGAGAGAGAGAGAGAGAGAGAGAGAGAGAGAGAGAGAGAGAGAGAGATTTGTCCCCTGAGTCACTGTTCACTGCCTGCCTTCTCGCTTTTTTTCCTTAGCAACTCAGGCTCTCACTTTCTCTTATTGCTTCTATTCCCTCTTTCTCTCTAAACCCTAAAGACATTGTAAAAACGTCTTTGCTTCACCCCTGTAATTGTGCCCACCCATATATCCCCTCTCTCTCCCTCCCCCTCCCCATCTCGTAATTGTTGCTATGCTCAACATGGCATATCCATGCTAACTGCTATGGCCCTTTTCATGTTTCTTTTTGATCGCGGAGACCGATTCTTTCTTTCCAAAGATTTCACAAGTATTCTCCAAATTATTCCCGTGGTCATCTCTGGCCAACATAAAGAGTGTCAAACTATTTTCACGTCGATATGCCAGCCGTTTGACCGGCTCTTCAACGCATGTTGACTGATTTGTGACTAGTGATGCAACTTACACCGCCCCTAAGCGCAGAAAACACTGCTTGAGACAATAGTTAACTGTCAAAAACAAATCCTATCCTGCTGTGCAACATCTTAACAACCTATGTGCTCCTCAGGCAAATGATAGAGAATGTCAGAACCGTAGACCAATGAGAGTATTGAGAGCTCATTAAACAATACAAGGGGGGAAACGGCACAGACAACCATACATAGGCTGTGCATACATTAATAAAGCGACTCACTCAGAGCCCAGACAGATTCTTCTTTTATCCAATATTCATCCTGCCTTTTCTAAGATTACAGCATTGCGATCAAAGTCGGGCACTTGTTCACAGTCTTCAACAAATTCTTAATGATCATATGTGATAAAAAAGGCATAAAATTTAGCACCAAGGAAAGTTATTGCATGTAGATAATTCTCTTCGCACAACGACTACTAGCTTGCCTCTCGCTTTATGACGTCACGCCTTATTCCCGCGCTGACCGGACGACCACGCGGTGTGAAAATCCCGACTTTCAAGCTGCATTTTCTCTGAAGCGCTTGGGCGAAGAAAACGTATAGGAGTTGAAAATTTATGAAAAAATAGTGTGGATTTTTAAGGCTGTGAAGCAGATAGCTACCCCTGTTCCTTTAAGAAATTGATTTGGAATTTCTTGAGTAACACCGGAAATAGATGCTCGGCAACAATGGCCGCCACCCCCTACGGTGTCAGGTTTGTTAGTGGAACATTTTATCAACGGCTCTGTCTCGGTGGGGTGGAGGGTGCAGGGGGAAGGAGGAGGGGAAGAGCATGAGAATCAAAGATAGTTTGTGGGTTTATAAACGAGGTAAACTATAGGTCAGTATACTGTTTTCTAGCTCTTCTGCATGAATCTTTGCCATCTTTGCATGAATTTAAAGACCCACACTTCCATTACTTAGAATATCATAGGGACCGCTTACAAAATAAAAGGACCGCTCCCCTCGTTCATCCGGGGGATCAAACAAGCATAGCCCTAGTGTACATGTAAGACTAATGCATGAAAATGAAAACAAAATCTGTAGAAAATAGACTGCATCATAGTTCTGTCTCTATTTACAATAATATACTTATAATATGTTGGCATGATTTAAAAGAAAACATTGCAAAGGAACTTTGATTTTTTTCCATTGAAAATTGATATATTTAATCTTTGTCTAAATTTCATAATTATAAAAACTCGGGCCCAAAGCTAAGGGTTTACTAGCCACTAATAGAGTTTAAAGATAAAAATAGAAATAAAGAATAATATTGACTCTAGCAAACCGGTCATCGATATTATTCTCAGCTCTGCTTACAATGAATAATACAATGAGCAGGATTACTTAATTGTCTTCTAGACAAATCCACAACCTCCTTAACAGCCAAAACAATCGGGGGGCTTACGGGCTGTGCATTTCTCATTCCCAGCCACAACGCTCGCTCCCACCAACGAAACAGACCACGTAACGCCACTGGTCATTCTATACTTTTGTTTTTTCAGCGTGCATTATCCCTGTGGAAAATGTTTCACACCACTGGAGGGCCATAATACTGTTTTGACCATCGAGTCACTGAATGGGTACCCTTTTCGAAATAGAAATTGCTGAGATATGTGTAAATTTAGTCAGTGTATAATTGTGAAAAGAATATGCCACGCTTGTTTTCTCACATCGTGAATTGTGCCAGCATAACATTTTTGTTTAATTCATGGACTTCTGAACTGAATTTAACTGCTAAACCACATTTATAAAGACACACCGTATACAAGATTAGATAATGCCTCAGCAATTATACGGAGTTGCAGCCTTGCTATTGGATATCACCCAGGGTCACCGAGGAGGCTATGAAACACTCTCTGTTCAGTCAAAATATACAAGTGCAATTTTTTTTTTTTTGGCAGCAACATTGAATTACGTCCTTCACCTATGTGTTTTCTTTTTTTCTCAATGATCTCTAGGAAGAGATGCTTCGAAGAGACTGTAAGGGAGTTCCACTCAGTTTATCAGTCAGTTGTCAAAGCCATCTATTTTAACTCCCTAGTAAAGCCTATCCTCACCTATAGATCGCTTCTACGGGCGCATGAAAGCTATACCTTGGTCGAAAAACTACAAGTCCAGTTCCTGAAACATAATATCTGAAGCTTAAAACCTTCAGCTCCCACACCTATGGTCTTAGGCGAAGTGAGCGTTTTTCCTATATCAACTGATTTATAACTAAATAATGCCTGTCCTTTTAGTATCGACTGGTATCGGAGAAACCCACCAAGTACGGTATAATAAATATATAATATCTATCATTATCTCTATACAGTGATGGAGCTTACAAATCAAAATATGTTTAACGCTTATTGCTGGAGAAGTGCACAAACTCGGCTTTAGCAAGAACTGGATAACACACGGTGCTCAATCATCTGTTACAGGTTTCTCATCCAAAATAAAGCTCAGACTAAAAGATCAGTATATCCAAATATGGCACGACCTAATCTCATCATCAAGCACCTACACTTTCTATAAAATTGTAAAAAAGCATTTTCACATTTATCTTTTGCCATATGCTTCAAGAATTGCAATTAGCAGTATATGAACATGTAACCGTCGTCGTTTACCAGTTGAGACTGGTAGTTGGTACAATTCAAGTATCAATGAACGCCAATGTAAACATTGTAATTTAGGCCTAGGAGACGAGTTTCACGCGCTATTTGAATGTAAAAAAGTAATTTCTCAAAGAAAAATATTACAGACAGCCCAAAACTCCAAAAGCCCATGAACTCTTCTGTAAACAAAACAAACAGAACCTTTTAAATCTTGCCAGTTTTTGTAAAGTCATCCTGATCTCCTGAACTTTCGATCACATTAGTATGCAACATTAGCTCCCCAAATACACCAGAATGTTATTACTATCTTTGTTTATTACCATTTCATTTCATTTTGTTCTTCATTTTCATTTTCCTTATTTAATATATATGCAGTTACATTGTTTTGTCCATAAGTATAACATTTGCATTTTCATTGTTTTGTCTATGAGTATATTATATGCAGTTATGTTGCTTTCCATATGAGTATAATATATGCAGTTATGTTGTTTTGTCTATGAGTATATAAGCATTACATTGTTCTGTTTCTGTACTGCCATTGCATAATCAATGTCTGACCACCTATATGTTACAATGTAACCTAGATTCGTTTTTTGAATAAATTGAAGCTGAAATTGAAATATTTCTCCTTTTAGCATGTAGATAATAATATGTTGTTTACCCTCTTCTCTGACTGTCTGTCCATTTTTCTGATTGCCTATTTGTTTGTCTGGTTATCTGACCCTTTATCAACTGCTGTACAGTTCAACATGATAGCAATATGTCCATATTTTGTAACATGATTACAATGAAAACAAACATTTGAATCTTGTGGATATTGATATAACATCACGCTAATTCCACATTCGCCTAAGTTTTTTGGTGGGTTTTTTATGCCTTGATTTGTTTATGATACTTTCTTTTTAAAACATATATAGAGTTTTGACTCGCTATTATGTCCCAACTTTACAAGCTAAACCACATCTTTGAACAACAGGAGTAGAGCGCAAAATTTCCCTTAACCTCAAAAAAGAAAAAAAAACTTAGCTGATTGTGGATTGAGCGTGATGATAAGACTATTTACCTGGAATTATATCATAATCAGGTCGATTAGCAGTGTGACAACTTCTGCATGCAGGTACTTCCAGTATTCCCAAAGACAATGACAAGGTAGACCGAAGATCCTGGACGTACAGCCGTGCGACCAAGAAGTAAATTGGTCTTGTAACAGGTGGGAAGTCTTTGCTCCATCACGTCATGACTTTCTCGGGCAAATGCTTAAAAAAAAAAAAAAAAGATGACTGTTATCATGAGAGCGGTAACAGTCGGCATTAATCATATCCGATGTCTCAGGTCTTTATTGCGGAAGTGAAATTCAGGCCTCAATGCTAGACCACGGTGATGATGTCATGGCTTTAAATTTAGCATCGAAGCGGACTCTACTACTCTACTATCTCCTCCCCCCCTCCCCCCCACCCCANCCCCACATCCTACATATCTCCAAAAGGGTTCCCAGGAGAGTACAGCTCGACTGCCGCGGGTCTTTACACGAAATATTTCTTGGAAAGAAAACATAACCAAGATAGATTTGGCGCCCACGGAATATTGACCAGAGAAAAATGCAGGCCTCACTTCATTAGGAACACTTTTCATTTTCTTCAAGAACTTTTATAGTCGATTCATGTTCACTTTTAGGATCCCGCAGGGAGACTGTATTCCAGAATCACTCGTTATTACAAAGTACCAAGAAAGTGGAAGAATTGACATAACATCGGCTTTGAATTTGTAAACATTAGTCACTCCTCTCTCTCTCTCTCTCTCTCTCTCTCTCTCTCTCTCTCTCCTTCTCTCTCTCTCTCTCACACACACACACACACACACACACACACACACACACACACACACACACACACACACACACACACACACACCTCTCGCTTTGTCTCCTTTCTTTCTCTTTCTTTCTCTTTCTCTTTCTCATTCTTTTCCCTTTCTTTTTCTCTCTATTTTTCTGCTTCTTTCTCCCTGTCTTCCTCTTTCTTTCTTTCTTTCTTTCTTTCTTTCTCTCTCTCCCTCTCTCTTTATCTCTCTTTTTTTCTCCCTTCCTCTCTTTCTTTCTATTTCCTTCCCTCTATCTCCTGCTCTTTCTCGTCCTCTACTTTTTCTTCAAGAAGATTTTTCTTGCTCTTTAGGGCGGCGCCTTTTTAAAGGCGCGGGATCCTGGAAAACGGCCTTTGAGCCTACCATTATATCCGCCGCTGATCATAAAACCATCAGGAGAGTTATGCAACAACGAGACATTTCCATTTTCGAATCCACGGTCTTCCAGATTACAAGTCTGAACATGCTGTGTAATCTGATGTTCCAGAAGACCACTTAACATTTCTTTTCTTCATTGTATGCGTCTCTCCATCGCCTCTGCTATCTCCCCTATTCGCCTCCCCCGAGGCATTACAATAGCGTTATACTTCCTGCTGGTGTACACTTCCTCCATCGCCAATTTTGATCATGTTATTCCGCTTGTTGCCACAATGAAAGTGCTTGAGACAAAGAATAGGGCTCCTTGCCTTGTTATTAACAGTTATCGCTTCAGACAAGCCAGATCTTTCTGTCGACAAAAAAAATACAAAACTGACTGTTATCATGGGAGCGATAACAGTTGGCATTATTCACACCCGATGTCTCAGGTCTTTATTGCGGAAGTGAATTGATTCATTAACATGCTTTCTTGACATAGCCTAGACTATAATATTCCTGCATTGTTCAGGCCACGGTAATCATGTCATGGCCTTAAATTTAGCTTCTTGGTTCAACGAAGCGGACTCTTTCCTCCTCTCTCTCCTACCTCTACCCCCTCTTCTACCCTCCACCATCCCCTGTCCCCCAGCCCCCTGTCTGTCGACAATTTCTTGGCGCTTCTGTAACAAAGAATGCACTGCACGCCGCACAACTGATCCGGAAGCAGCCAGCTTAATTTCTTCACTAGCAGTGCACAATCACCCACTAGAGGAGACCAACAGCGGCACCCTGTAGGGGTAAAATTGGGTAAAACTGTGTAAAATGAGTTTAAGGCAGTTTTTTAAACAGCCACATGTCCTTTATCAAATCCTGAAGTTATTTTCATGATACCTAACTCAAAAAGTGTATTTTGATGCAAAAGGAAATGATCACTTTTTCTCAAATGCATCTGTCGGGTAATCTTTATCGTCAATTATCTCAAAATCAGTTTTCGTCACTCTATCCCTTCGATCTGACTTTTTTCTAGTCCAATTTACATAAAATTTTGCATAACAACTCTCCAAGCCCCTGTTTTGAGAATGTCATGGGCGTTTTTCGATATCTTGTGTTTTGAGGTTTTTTTTTTAATTTTTAAAGTTGAAAATTCTCAAAATTTTCAATGTTTTTATGACATTTTAAAAAAAAAATTATAAATAAAAACTATCCAAGAAATCAAAAAAAGCCCGTGACATTCTATTTTCAATAAAGTGATCTTTCAAATGGAAAAGAAACCAGCATCCTACCATGTATTGTTCTCCAGATCGAAGGGTTCAAAGTTATGCAAAAGTCTTCTATATTTTCCAATATGGTGGCCAAACAATTGGTGTTTCCATAGCAACGGAGGGAGGAAATTACTAAAAAAAACCCCGTTTATCTTCCTTCCTGGCCCTACGTGACCTATTTTGTAACCCCAAAATGACAAAGTTCCCTTTATTAATGAAAATCACCTAGTTCTGCCGCACGTGCCCTACCGTGTAAGAGTTGCTGTGAAATGAAAAGCAGTAGAATATCTAAACGAAACTTTAGGCAAAATTGTTTGTTGAGAAACAGTTGGATGTCAGACGATTTCCTATAAAGACGTAGACAAGAAAATGTTTTAATGTTTATATTGGTTGAATTTAAAACAGTAGAAAGAAAAAAATTGGGCGATTTTTGAGCACTTATGACGTTAATGACAACTTGTTTTGAGCACTGTAAAATGTAAGAAAAGGAAGTTGTTTTGAGCCCTTAGTAAATTACAATATATCCTAAGTATAATCGATGTACCAATAGACAAGATATCGATATCGATGTAATTGATTGGTAATTTGCTATTAAACGACTTGAGCAGCAAGAAGAAGAAAATCCCAACCATCAATTGCTCTTAAAAGACATCTGGTCTTATACTAACTTATGGGTGGAATTGATTGATTTTTGGTAGCTAATGAGGAAAGTGATTTTTAGGAAAAGTCACGAAATTTCAGATCCGAGAAGTGATTTTTAACAGAATTACACCTATTTGAAGATACGCCCGCGTTGTATAAGACCCGATCATCGCCGCACAGGTTAATGGGAAACTGTCCATTTTACTTTGTTTTGCCAGATACTATTAATCTAGCCTTAGACTAGAACTGTCAGGTCATGGGTGGGGCTTAGGCGGAAGAGGAGGGGTTTGGTGTTGACCAGTGAAAAAGGTAGGGTGTTTACAAAAAGCGACCAAGCTCAAAATTTTAGTGGATTTTAATTAACATGATAGGCCATCGAGGTTAAAAAAAACCCACAATCGCATTGATTTGCAGGCCTGTAACCGTGAAAGACAGCTCTTTTGGCAGAACGAATGATTACCTCCCTTGGATTGTTAGGCCTTGGAGGTCTTTGACACCTATTGTTTTTTCTTCTGTTGGCCCTATTAACATTTTGTGTTATTCTACATATACTACTGTGATTTCGAGAAATTTCTTCCATAGAGGTTAAAGTACTTCTTTTGCCCAATCTTTTAACCTGGAAGAAAATGGGGGCTCACGCCCAAAATTTTTCACAAATGTCTTTTGAAAAAGATCACCTCAAATTCTGATTTGGTCCCAAATTTTTAATTTGGCTGGTTTTGACCACGTGCGAATACATAGGCCTACACATCTTATTTTTTTATCTAGAAGGCTCAAATTGTACCTGAAACTTTAAAATTAGATGCTTTATTTAGATCACAGGTCATTTTACACATTTCTACACCCTCACACTGGCTGACAGGACCCCCCAAAAAGGGGGATTCTATATATTAGCGGATTAATTGGTTGTACACAATGAGTGATTTGCCGTTCTAATAGGTGTCACAAACCTTAACCCCTCCCCACATTTAATTATTTCCTACATATGTTTTGAGTAGTCAATAGTGATGCATTCTGTACTGTTGAAGTGTCTCTTTCTTGCTTCTTTCATGACAGAGAATGATATTCCTGTGGTGAGGTATATTTGCATAGGGATACAGAAAATTTTCAAGAGTCTCACTCACTGAGATGGATTGGATGAGGTGTTGGTAGCCTTTGTTAGTTCCCTGGAGAAATATGCAACTGTCAGCTGTCAAGCACATTCATTTCCCTACAAAATGGTGCCAATGTTGCTGAATTATATGCCTTAGATCATTCTTATGGCCCAATTAAGAGTTTGATACCTCTCAAAATAGCCAGTTCTCTTGATGGCATACCCTATGCTACTTTGATAGCTCCCATGAACCTACAGTTCAACCCTAAAATTTAGCCATGGTAGCCTGTTTGGAAGGGAACAAGTAGGGAATGGTCAGAGGGGAGTGACCTGGGGGTGATTGGGAGGGGAGAGGAAAAATGACCCTCTCTTGGCTGGTCATTGTTTTCATGTAAACACCTTGGCATGAGCAGATAGTTTTTAGTTGACCATATTTGCAACCCTTGATGATAAAATCCACTTGTAACCACACATTTAAAACCTAAAAGTGATCATATTGGCATTTCTTAAAGGGTGATTGTGTTATTGATTGGGGAAGAAGCCCTGGAGAAACAAAAGTTTGGTGCATCTGCCCAAAAGAATTTTTAAAAAATTCAGCTTCCTTTGGCAATACCATATGAGCCTATGGGGTGGGCTGAGAAGGGGTGGGGTGGTGATTTTTCTTAAGGGTAGGGGTGGGGTGGGGTGGATGGGGGTAGGGGTTGATGGTGGGGTTGGGGGTGGAAGTAGGGAAGGAAAAAGGAACGAATGAAATCTTAAATTTAAAAAAAATGGCCAAATTTGGTGCATTTTTTGGCAACACTGGGTGTGTGTGTCAAAGGTGGGGGGAGGGGGTGGAGGGTGGGAGGAAAACAAGAGAGACAAGGACAAAAAGAGAACGAGAAAAAAACTATTTAAAAAAAAGCGTGTGTCATGTAAACTGAGTCTGCAGCACGTAGATCTAGATCTAAGTCCCATACAGGCTAGACTAGGGGGGTGGGTGGGGGGGGGGGCTGGGGAGGGCCCCAGGGGTAGAGGAAGTTTAAAAGACTGTCCAGATAGCCTAGATGACCCCCCTCGACAGCCATGATGTAAACATTGTGTCTCTAAGTGGAAACATGCCAGGTACTAGCTGCTGGTTAAGGTCTTTGACACCTATTGCCTTTTCTTCTTTTGGACCTATTAACACTTTGTGTCAGGGGCGTAGCGAGGGTGATTTTTTTGGTAATCTAGCACTTACATCTAACCAGCATTGGGGGGGGGGCAAGATATAGATACATTTATTTTTTGTTTGCTCATAATGTTTGTATTGTTTATAAATTTCTTTCCCACAGTCAGTCTTTATAAATTAGCTTACTGTGCATCCATACCACTTACATCAGACTGCTAACAAAGTCGGTACGAAGACTACAGAACTGACCTGAATAAGACTCCCTCAGTCTCGATAGTCTATAGCAGCCAGATGGCAAATTCGCCTAAAACCAGCACTGCTGTCGGTATTCGTGTAAAAATAAGACAAAAAAACCAAAACTTCCAGTCTCCCTCAAGACCGTCAGCTCAAAGTACGGTATTCAAAATGCTGTAAAAATATCAGGTACAGTATCATAATAAAGTTGTCGTCAAGAAGCGTTGACACCAATCAAACATAGCAGGACGAGACACTTAATGTAAAAGGTATTGAGGTCTCTTTTCTTGCTCCCACTAAAAGAAGCTGTAACTTAAATGGTCTTAGAAATTATACATGTTTAAGCAAAATAAACTAATGCTATTGTGATCAGCATGAGCTCTGCAATATTTTAATGTTTACGGTGCCGTTTTCACTAGTCCTCGGGAGAAAAATAAAAGGAAGAAAAAACTCTGGAACAGATTATCAGATTTTTGGCTATATTTAAAGTACGTAGTTCTCAAATAACTGACTGGCTCTTTGGTTCATTTTTAACTCTAACCGACTGTTCATCAATAGTTACTAATTTCGTTTAGAAACACTTTTAGTTTACGTGTACTTCTGTCAAACTGCTTGGTACCGGTACTTCTGTCGCCAGATGAGCACGAATTAAGGATCAATCTAAAAAATGTTTCCATTTTAGGTCAGATCTTACATGCTCTAATATCTGTAGAAATAGAAATGTTTATGATAAGTATAATACCAGTGTATATCCATTACAAACATAAGTTGTCATTAATTTCTGATCTTATGTCAAATCTTGACCCAGGCCGCCGTTCGGTGTTATATTTTGGTACTTTTTCGGTTGTGATTTGGCTCCCGTTTGATAAAAACTGGCAACTGAGTTCTTGACGTCGTTCGCGGCACGTCAAAAAAAAAAAAAAATGGGGGGAGTGGGATGGGATTGCAGTCTGCGTAGAGGATAATCAAATTTTTCTCTCAGATTACTGACCTCTTTTTTAAAATGATTTCTCTATTGACGTTTCCTTCGAATGCAATACACTGTGCGTATGGGGCTGGAGAATCTGCGAGACGAGTACCGGGTCACAGATTAGTACTGCAAAAAACTTAAGTAGTGTTGACAAAATTGTACGCCAACGCTTGTAAATGGTATGCAAGTGTAATACATGTCAAAACGATGAAGGTATTTGAACATTTTAGAAAGCACTTAGCGTTTGTAAAATGGTATCAGATGGAAACTATATAATGAATGTATAATGGCTATTATGAACTGGTAATCTCAGATTCATAGATTACATGGACGCTACGCCCCTGCTTTGTGTTCATATACCACTATGATTTAGGGAAATTTCTTCCATGGAGGTTAATGTACGTCTTTTGCCCGATCTTTTAACGGGAAGAAAAAGGGGGGTCAACGCCCAAAATTTTTCACAAATGTCTTTTGAAAGAGATCACCTCAAATTCTGATTTGGTCCCAAATTTTTCATTTGGCTAGTTTTGACCGCGTGCGAATACATTGGCCTACACATTTTATTTTTTTTTATCTAGAAGGCTCAAATTGTACCTGAAACTTCAAAATTGGATGCTTTATTTAGATCATAGGTCATTTTACACATTTCTACATCCTATCACTGGCTGGCACGGCCCCAAAAAAGGGGAATTTTATATATTAACGGATTAATTGGCTTGTACACAGTAAGTGATTTGCCCCTCTAATAGGTGTCACAACCTGGAGAAAGCATAGTCAGGTCAGTCAGGTCTGAGAATATCATATACCTTTTGTGTTTTAAGCGTTTGAAACCATCCTGTTCTTCTTTCATGGGAACCCTGGGTGTAGTGCTGATTGTGAAATACTGTGCTGGACTTAAAAGAGTAGCAGACAAACACAGATATGGTTCGATTGTCAAGTTCTAACAGATCCAGTCCTCTCTCATCACCTCTCCTCCATTATTGTTTTAAAATTACCTACCAATATCACTGTAAGGGTGCAGTCATGCTTGTTTGTGTCATTCTCAATGTAATTTATGTCTCACACTGACTGCATGCAGTTTGCTGATATACCTGTTATTTGTTCATGTATATGTCTATGATTTTCATGTTAATAACTTATTCTTTTGTTTCTGTTCCACAGCTTGGAGGCTGGTTGGTTTTTTTCCTATCTGTTATTGTATTGTACCTGAAATAAACGCGCCTACATTTATGATAAGCGTGGTGATTTTCATTGTCTCCCTGTCACACCGTCCCATCGACCCTCAATGGAGTCGTAAAAAGTAAGTTGAAATAACAATGGTAACCAACAGTATCTACCTTCTTAGTACCCCGACTAAAAATCCCTAGGGCTGACACACGGCACACCCTAACCTGTTTGTAGTAGGCTAATTTTGTGATATTCACTGGACTTCTCTATTCCTAGTATCAATCTGGAACCTAGAAAATGTTTTGGAATATTATTAGTATCAGTGCTGCTTTTGTTAGGTCTTCTTAGAGTCTGAATTGACATCATTTTGAGTATGATATGGGCGATATAGCCAGTCAGCAGAGTCCGTTGTCCGAGGTATGGCCTCTTCATACTCAAAATGACGTAAATTCATGCTCAAAATGACGTCAAAGAAGACCTCACAAACGCAGCCCCTATGAATGGTATTCGTAATAAGTGTGTTTGATATTTATTAGAATTTGATAACCAACTGAAGGATCTCTTAGGCCCAAAAGTTGTGACTAGTCTAGTTCTCCTGTGTAATGATTTCTCACCATTGTGGTAGGAAAACATTCCGCTATACAGTATTTCATCTTTTTGTTGTTGTATTATTGTTGCAGCATTGACTTACAGGTAGAATTTGCTACCAAACTTTTCATCGACAGCGGCGCCAGGTCTACTCTTCCATAATTATGACAATAATATATGTATACAGCATTTGTTTAAATCACACCATGTTTTCAAACAACGAATGACACCATAGTGCCTACATAAAAATCACAGGATAATCACAATCTATTTAAATTTCAAACTTTTGTCTCCGCTCCTTAGGGAATGAGTTTAAGTGAAGTTAATTCAATTTGTGTTGAAATTGTTGTTCCCATTGCAAAGAGTCCCTTCATGCTCTATAAATTCATGATGATTCTGCACTTTGCAATAGCAACAACAGTTTGTGTTTTTTTTTGTATCAGTAGCCCCTAAAAATTACACAACATGACAGGAAGTGAAAGGAAGATCATCATTAATTACTCGTACAATTAATCTTCTGTAACCAACCAACAGGTGATCAGTCTTTAGCATTAAATTTTAAGGGCTAAGAATAGCTGTGTTTGAAGTGGAAACTTCATCAACATCAACGTCTGGTGACTGTGCTATCGTCATTATTTATCCTGATCTAGTGTGAATCAGTTGCACAAGAGAATCCTTTCGCCTTCATAGCATTTCACATAGTTCTTAGACATTACTAACTTTGATTTAATTTATTTCATAGTCAAGTAATGTAATATCTTACCCAGCACTGAAGAATGTCCTAACCAAGTATGTGCAAGTCTCTTTTAAAATATTTTAACAGAACTGAGTCTGTCAAGGAAAAGAAACAACTGCTATCTTGTAACATCAACGCTACTGCCCTACCAAGCCAACAATTATTTTGAGGTACTGATCAGAGTTTGACAGGGACAAAGGTGTTGTAAAAATCTCCCATTTATGGCTTTTTGGGTGCGTGAAAAAAAATAAACCAGCTCGCATCGTGGATTATCGCACAGTATGTCTTAATGCTTCTACATCGATTTCCATTGGGTCCATGCTCATCTGCTGGAATCCTGGTCTTAGATCTAGTCTAGATCTAAATGATTTGAGTGTTTAGGCTTAGATTCAATTTCAATTCAATTCAATTGTTTATTCCCATTGTAAAAAGTTTACAAAAAATGGGTAACAGCCACCGTCCGACGGACGCAGTCTTACTTGCAGACATACATCATCATCACTCCCACACACACACACACACACCCACACACATACTATACAAACATACTACACATACATACACAAGTATCATGGGGCGCCCACTGGGTCGCCGTCTCTGACAGAAGCTTCAGAGTCAGCTAAGGTAGAAAGGNTAAATCTTTCAAGTCTATGATTTCTCATTTCCCCTAATCTGTCTACTGTGCAAATCTTCCACTACTGATTCATTCATCTATCCTTGTCCCCATTACCCCCTGTCCGATCCCAAATCTTTCTTCCTCTTCCCAATACAGAGGCTAGTTTATCTTCTGGCCGTATTCTAACACTCTCATTAATGGTTACCGGTTTTGTATTAACACATTACACACTCTCCAGCCATGATAAAATTCTTACTTTGCTGTAATGGGCCTTGCGTTTACTTTCTCACCTCTTTTCTATTTGATCATCACCTCATTATCCTGTAAAGAATGTCTTAAACAACTAATCTGAAAACCAGTACAATCAGTATGTTGTGTTATGAAGTTCTTCTCCCCCCCCCCCCCCCCCCNCCCCCCCACCCTTAACCCCCAGGCTACCACGTACTGCAGGTCAGCATCTCATAAATTTGATAGATTCCCTCTCACCCCATTTCCGTCATACCCCTCTTCCCCTCTCCCTTCAATCCCCTCCCCCAACCCATTCACAGTCACACAGTCACACACACCCATACATTGCAGAAACAGCATATTGATGTAATATGCCCCAAGTATGAAAACGTAAAAACAATGCACTCCGTTTAATCATGTTCTAAATTATTCCAATCAGCCATCATGTTTCAGAGGTTTCATGTCCTCTTACTTGTTACCCCATATCACCTGTATGCATCATGTAATTGTTCACTTAGTGGTTTTCTCCTCTCAACACTTTTCATTTTGATCATGGTCATGGTCAGTTCCAGGTGTTGGAAGACATCAGATAAAATGGGCTATAATTTCATCCTTAGGGACTACAGATTACCAAATGGTAAAATTAGCCACACTGTGACACTGTATATCTAAAATGGACTTTGATAATATCATCAGGGCTAAAAATGGGTGTTGTAAATATTTATCTTTTTTGTGGTGTTTTTTTTTTTGTTTTTCGCACTGTTAGTTACACAGTAATTTGTACCCACACCTTTATAGCATGTTGCTCTTGTGTTTGATAAGGATTGTCTGGGCCAGACATGCAACACACCTGCAGCTCCAGAGACTGAGAGTGTAGAGAAAAGAAAATACGAACATGTATAATATTAATATAGCTGCTCCAGTTGACGGTAACTTTTCCTTTTAGGTCACTGAATTTTTGGTTTGCAAATGAACGTCACCTGTGATGAAAGTGATGAAGTCAATTCAGCCTTTCAGTCTTGTAAATGAGTGACCCTATACATGTAATATCTTACCCAGCACTACAGAATGTCTTAACCAGGTATCTGAAAGTTGAAAGTCCATTTTAAAATGTTTAAATAAAGTTTAGTCTTTAAAACTCATAAGATCCTACTGTATTAACTGTGAAAGGATTCTAGCTAACAATAAGATATTCACTAAGTTCATTGTGTATGGCAAGCATGACCTATGTAATTGTTTTACTGTGTTTTGATCACATGAAAGGGTATGACCAAGCAAAGATGATTTTTAAGGTTTTGTCTTTTAGAAAGAGCGTTTCTATTACTGACTGGAGTGGTTCATAATTACAGTAATCAATAAAATTAAGTTTATATTGTATTTCTTAACCGTAGTTGTTCATCCTGATATATGCATTCATCATCATCCTTATTACTGTCATAATCATCATTAATTAATAAAGAAACCCATTAAATATATACCCAGTCTTTATCCTCCTCCTCCTCCTCCTCCTCCTCCTCCTGTTCCTCCTCCTCATCATCAACATCATCATCATCATCACCATCGTCATTATTTGCAAAACATTTATTCGCACTGGATGTAAATAAGTAAAGAAAGAAATCTATAACAATTTAACACATACACAAATTTTCGGACTGATGTCCTTCTTCAGGTGTAGAAAATCAATGAGCCATCACCATCATCATCATTATCACTTTCATCTATCTCTTTCTCATCACAAACATGCTCCCATTCTCCATGCACACAGTGTATTTTAAATATCATCGAACAACAAACTCCATGTTTTCATAATATGGTTTTATTCTGGAATAAATATAACTAGAAGCAGGGGCTTCATGCACAAAGCTCTGTATCTTTAAACTTTAAACAAACGTTTGAATTTCATTCAAATGGTGAATCCTGGCAAATGTACGGGTTTAGCTAAGCTTAGATTAATAGTTAGGACTTAGCATTTAACCCTAATATAGAAAATCCGGATATTCCCCCACCCCTGTGATACAAACCACGTAATGAGTAGTGCACTGAGTGTCAGTCTTTATTTGGTCAATCGCAAACATATGTCGTTAGGGAACATAGCATAGAATCAATTACCGAAGTCCGTATTCAGTGATAGAGTGCTTATGACATTGCACCATTAACAGCTAGCTCTTCTTGCACGCATATGTCACAACTTCGTCGACAGACGATAAATGATCGTCTTTCTGGATAATTCTATAAAGTTAAGGCTGGGGCTTTCAAAGAAACAGATATCATGTATGATACGAACTCTTCCCCAGAAAGCAACTGGTGCCTTAACTTCAACTCAATGCCCTCTCCAGTATTCTTTGACCTACTTCTCCCTGGTAAAAAGTCTATAAAATCCAGATCTGCCTGGCCTATCCCAAGTACTAGCTGGCCCTATCATCAATACTTTCCTCGGGAAGTATAAAGATCTAGTCAGACATCAAGTTCAGTCGTGCTGGCAACATCGCTGAGACAGCATTTTTAAGAAAACATAAACTTGCTTTTCAGTTTAGACGTCCCCATGCTGCCGGAGCTCTCCCACGATATTCTAACCTGTCTACTGACACACACATTTTCCCCAGCGTCTTTTGTCTCAGTCAGCTGCGTCCGCTTCCCATCGGCGGCCTGATGGTCCCTATTCTTTCATTTTTCTTTCCCGAGCCGCCTATTCTCCAACAACAGTAACAATATAACAGCTGCAATAACAATAACAATTTTGTTCAGCTCAAGTACAATACTTGGTACATTTCAGCAAGCATACATAATAAAGGTAACGGTACATCGATACAGATTTTTGCAAGTGGGCATGAGGTTATAATGAAATTATTTTATGAGGAGATCTATTACCGTTATCACATAAATGGATAGCACTTCTTAAAGGTAGTTATGTTCTATTTCATTCACAATGAATTTCATTAGTTCACAGAGGTTTTGTAGAGGTCTGATACGCTTAGTATGTAAAAGGTAAATGAAAACGGCTACATTCGGTCGTCTGTAATATTTCTATGGTTATAATTTCTTCTTTTCTTCCAGCAAATAAGGGCAGCAAAGTAAGTAATGGAATTCATCTCTAGTGTGACTGTGCTATACTTGACAAAATCATTCAGAGTAAGCCATTTAAGTATAACGTTCAGTTTCTAAAAGTAGTCTATGGTTAGCCGTTCGAAATTTTATCATAATGAAGATGCTTGCTGAGTCCAGTAAGTAAAGATACATGTATAATTCCAGTTTCCATTCCAGCATAACTTTCCTCAGCGTCCAACATCTCTTCATACTTCATTTCATGTCCTTCAGTTTGTGTATTATAGCAGACCTCCCATCCTAATAAAAACTGAATTTGGGGTAAAAGAATATTAATCCTCACACAATAACTGGGCAAATTTAGTAACATATTATACATGCTTACTTGTCTAAACTGTTCTTGAATTCTAATGAGGATTTGGCCAAAAACCTCTTATCCCTCTGGCACTATCATGGCTACACATGATATCACTGACCAAGATCCCCTGATAAACAACACCCAAAAGGAGATTCTACCATGTGCTAACTCTACCCTCGAGTTTACGTTTTCTCAGGGCCCACGACATCAAGTTTTAAAAACACTGTAGGCATTTCTGTCTTGGAAATGTTGATCATGGCAAAAACAAAATAAGATTTAAACATCTGAATGGGGCAATGCCAAATCTGAAAATATGGAAAAAGTTAAACTTTGAGAAAAACATATGTATAATTAAGATTAAATGTTTAAGTATTGCAGTTCTGCTACAGTGTCTGGCAGCTTTTATTTTAATGTCAACACTGATTAGATCCTGTCTCGTTTGACATATTATTAGTATTTTTGATGGCCCAATAAGTTTCCTGTAACAACTGGTTTCAAAAGCTTTTACATCCCTTAAGTCATCTTTATTCGTTGTCCCGCTCTCAAAGCCATAATATAATAATATTACCGTTGAAATCATGCATGTCTACAGACTTAATTCTGCTCCCCACTTTCTTTAATTTTTAGAGTCTCTAGAACATGTTTGGCCAAAACTATTCTTCGCATGACTGTTCAAGCTACTACTTAGTTATTTTAATTAAATGGCTAAATTAAACGTACCAACAAGGTAATGTCACTCGTTGACACTCAACAACGAAAATATGACTACAGCAGTGCACAAATAATGGTACAAGAAAAATAATATTGTATGTGAATCGTGTCAATAATGTAACAGATATTTGCTGTCATTTATGTTTTCAGTTCAGGCAATCCGCTAATTCTACAGAGCATACTGTTATCCAGAAATAATCAAAATATAAAACGACAGCGGTTACAGTATTAGATAACAACTAAATGGTAAATGAAGCAGAGGAGGGCAAAGAGAAAACATTATGGATGGCTTGCAAATCGTAGGGGAAATGAAAACGGTGAGTGTGTGTGTGTGTGGGGGGGGGNGGGGGGGGGGGGGGGGAGAGAATAGAAAGTAATGACGAAATGTTGAGGTGGACAGCAGACAAAGAAGTGAAGATCCACAGTTGTCTCGCCAGTCGGCATGGTACCTGAATGAAGAGAGAGACATAAGGGGAGAGAGAGGCCCCAAAAAATAGACCCATCATTTAATCTGACTCAGAGCTCTGTATCAGAATGAGATCTCGCTGGTCTTACTGAAATAAATCATATATTGATAATCATAAATAGTCTAAATCACTGTTGCAGGACAAGATATTTAACAGCTGTGCGATCTCATAAAGACAAACGTTTAAATGAAAACATCGTTCAGTATTATATATCTTTATATGTGAATACATGTCTTAAGAATTACATTTTTTTTTGTACGTTGGACATTTCGCTGTTAGTCTCGACCAAAAAAGAAGGTTGTAAAAAGTAGTGTTTCAATTAAATTATTAGTTCTAGGCTAGTGGGTCGTGAATTTTTACAAACTTACTCTCAAACACACAGTCTTTCTTATCACGTCAGTGATAGCTTCGTCTGGCAGACCAAGAGCCTTGAGAGTATCAGTGGTAAGAAAAAATCGTCAACTTAACAAACTTAGCAACTTATGAAACATAAAGGATAATCGCTATAAAAATACTGACTTTAAAAGTCTACACTGTAGATTTATTACCCAGCATCAGCCATTGGATGATTTAGATCTACTACTTTTGTTTTGCCATTGCAATGAAGTTTATGACAGTCTAGGCCGAGTTGACACAAAGAAAAAAGTGAAAAAAATAAATCATTCATTTTTTTTTTCAGGCCCAACATAATTCGTAATTCCACATTTCCCTTATCTAGTGTAATGCGAGTGCTTGTATTCAAAACCGTCTCAATTATCCTCAGCTTCTTTGCTATTCTTAATGGGCTTATTTACAGCAACTTTATTTTTACATAAATATAAAACCCTGGCAACATCCATGGTACATAGGAGGGAACTGAAACATTCAGTGACCCAAAAAGGCTAGTGAGTCGTGAATTTTTACAGACTTACACGCACACACATACACATATTATACAAATTGTCTGCAGTCTTTCTTAGGCGGGATGCACGTTAATGATAGCTTCATCTGGCAGACCAAGAGCCTTGGGGGTATCAGTGGGCTTCAGTTCCACACCGCCATAGTAAAATTTTCTCGATCCCTCCGGAATATTATAGAAAAGATAGTGCTCCAAAAAGGTGCTCTGCAAGGGTGCATATAGACCAATGGCGGCAACCGATCTTCCGTCAACCTTGGACCTGAATCGCAACATTATTCTGAATGTCGCCTGAGATGCTAGCAGGTCAAGTTTATCTGTAAAAGAATAATGATCAGTTTAAAGATTTTTATCCCTATAATTAAAACATTTTTTTCCTTTCCTATTCACCGTTGGGGATGCACAATTATTTGGTTGATCCTTTATCAGAAAATATAGACTTGGCATTAAACGTGGACAAGCACGTCAAACATTTTTAAAAAATATATTTTCCAGTATTATTTCTAAGTGAAAATTATCTATGGTGGATACCGAGACAATTTGGAAACAGAAAGAGCATCGTAATGTTACCGCACGCGTGTGTAATATGACGCAATTTAGAAACATCTGAAATGACTGGGATTTGCCCATGCGTCTAGAATAATTCCCCTTTCCCGAATAGCAGCGTCTTGTAGCAAAATCGATGACTTCACTGAAAAGGAAAGTTGCATAGTCCTACAGACCATGTTAAACCATACGGTACCCTGTTATTCCAATAAAACAGTTTGTGAAGTGTCTGTCAGTGTCAACACGATATTTATAATGCCTCTGCCTGCACCAGACAACCTACAGGGTTACATTATCCAAATTGTCCGAATTCTTACACCCATAGCGCGTGGTGGCCATAAGTTTACTTCAGATACGTTCTACCTGCACGGCCAAGCTGTCTAGCCTGTGCTCCGAGAACGGGTGATAACACGTCAGTACGAATCTTTTAATTCCACTGTAAAATGCAGCTGTGTCATTTATGTTTTCAGTCCAGGCAATCCGCAAATTCTACAGAGCACACTGTTATCCAGAAATAATCAAAATATAAAACGACAGCGGTTACAGTATTAGAGAACAACTAAATGGTAAATGAAGCAGAGGAGGGCAAAAAGAAAACATTTTGGATGGCTTGCAAATCGTAGGGAAAAGGAAAACGGTGTGTGGGNNNGGGGGGGGGGGGAAGAATAGAAAATAATGACGAAATGTTGAGGTGGACAGCAGACAAAGAAGTGAAGGTCCACAGCTGTCTCGCCAGTCGGCATAGTACCTGAATGAAGAGAGAGACACAAGGGGAGAGAGAGGCCTCAAAAGATAGACCCATCATTTAATCTGACTCAGAGCTCTGCATCAAAATGAGTCATCTCGCTGGTCTTACTGAAATAAATCATATATAGATAATCATAAATAGTCTAAATCAATGTTGCAGGACAAGATGTTCAACAGCTGTGCGATCTCATAAAGATAAACATTTAAATGCAAAAAAACGTTCAGTATTATATATCTTTATATGTGAATACATGTCTTAAGAATTACTTTTTTTTTTTGGTATGTTGGACATTTCGCTGTTAGTCTCGACCAAAAAAGAAGGTTGCAAAAAGTAGTGTTTCAATTAAATTATTAGTTCTAGGCTAATGGGTCGTTAATTTTTACAAACTTACTCTCAAACACACACATCTTCTACAGTCTTTCTTATCACGTCAGTGATAGCTTCGTCTGGCAGACCAAGAGCCTTGAGAGTATCAGTGGTAAGAAAAAAACGTCAACTTAACAAACTTAGCAACTTATAAAACATTTAATACAGAAACACGCAGATAAAAGAACAAATGAGAAAACATGAAGGATAACCGCTATAAAAAATATTGACTTGAAAAGTCTACACTGTAGATTTATTACCCAGCATCAGCCATTGGATGATTTAGATCTACCTCTTTTGTTTTGCCATTGCAATGAAGTTTATGACAGTCTAGGCCGAGTTGACACAAAGAAAAAAGTGAAAAAAAATCAATCATTCATTTTTTTTTCAGGCCCAACATAATAATTCGTAATTCCACATTTCCCTTATCTAGTGTAATGCGAGTGCTTGTATTCAAAACCGTCTCAATTATCCTCAGCTTCTTTTCTATTCTTAATGGGCTTATTTCCAGCAACTTTATTTTTATATAAATATAAAACCCTGGCAACATCCATGGTACATAGGAGGGAACTGAAACATTCAGTGACCCAAAAAGGCTAGTGAATCGTAAAGTTTTACAGACTTACACACACACACATACACATATTATACAAATTGTCTGCAGTCTTTCTTAGGCGGGATGCACGTTAATGATAGCTTCATCTGGCAGACCAAGAGCCTTGGGGGTATCAGTGGGCTTCAGTTCNAGACCAAGAGCCTTGGGAGTATCAGTGGGCTTCAGTTCCACACCGCCATAGTAAAATTTTCTCGATCCCTCCGGAATATTAAAGGCAAGATAGTGCTCCAGAAAGGTGCTCTGCAAGGGTACATACAGACCAATGGCGGCAACCCCCCCTTCGCCAATCTTGGACCTGAACCGCAACATTATTCTGAATGTCGCCTGAGAAGCTATCAGGTCAAGTTTATCTGCGAAAGAATAATGATCAGTTTAAAGATTTTTATCCCTATAATTTAAAACATTTTTTTCTTTCCTATTCACCGTTGGGGATGCACAATTATTTGGTTGATCCTTTATCAGAAAATATTGGCATTAAACGTGGACAAGCACTTCAATTTTTTTTAAATATATTTTCCAGTATTATTTCTCAGTGAAAATTATCAATGGTGGATACCGAGACAATTTGGAAACAGAAAGAGCATCGTAATGTTACCGCACGCGTGTGTAATATGATGCAATTAGAAACAACTGGAATGACTGGGATTTGCCTATGCGTCTAGAATAATTCCCCTTTCCCGAACAGCAGCGTCTTGTAGCAAAATCGATGACTTCACTGAAAAGGAAAGTTGCATAGTCCTACAGACCATGTTAAACCATACGGTACCCTGTTATTCCAATAAAACAGTTTGTGAAGTGTCTGTCAGTGTCAACACGATATTTATAATGCCTCTGCCTGCACCAGACAACCTACAGGGTTACATTATCCAAATTGTCCGAATGCTTACACCCATAGCGCGTGGTGGCCATAAGTTTACTTCAGATGCGTTCTACCTGCACGGCGAAGCTGTCTAGCCTGTGCTCCGAGAACGGGTGATAACACGTCAGTACGAATCTTTTAATTCCACTGTAAAATGCAGCTGTGTCAAACAAAATCATGCTGATACAATGAAAATACAGAATACTTTACCTGGTTTACACGGTTAAAGTTTACTTTTGAATTTGGATGACCAAAACCTTAATCGAAAACTGAACAATACATTGTCACATAGAGGTGTCTGTAGTTGCGGGAACCGCAGTGACTTCATCACTTTTGCCACAAGCCACTGCTATTCGGGGAAGGTGAATAACTCTAGACGCAAGAGCAAATCCCGGTCACTCCATCTCTTTTTATTGCATACTATTACACAAGCGTGCGGTAACAGAACGATGCTCTTTCTTCGCTAGATTGTTTTGGTGAGCGCCATAGATAATTTTCAGAGAAATAAAGTACTGGAAAACAGAAAATTATTATTGACGTGCGTGTCCACGTTTAAGTTTCAGCAACTACAAACATCTCTGTTTGACAATGTAATATTCAGCTTTGAATTAAGGTTTGGTCATCCAAATTTAAAAGTTAAGTTTGACTGTGTAAGCCAAATAAAGTATTCTGCATTTTTATTGCCTCAGCATGATTTTGTTTGACACAGCTGTCGTTTACAGTGGAATCAAAAGATTCATACCGACGTGTTGTCACCCGTCCCCGAGCACTGGCTGGACAGCTTGGCCATGCGGGTAGAACGTATGTATTAAATCTGAGGTAAGCTTGTGGCCACCACGCGCGTAGTGGGTGTAAGAATACGGACTTTGCAGAACGTACCCCAGTAGCTTGTCTGGGGTAGGCAGAGGTTTTAAATCATGTTGACAGACACTTCAAGGACTGTTTTATTGGAATAACAGAGTATCGATGGTTTAACATGGTCTGTAGGACGATGCAACTTTCCTTCAAACCAGTAAACTACGTTCCTCGTAGTCTACACTTGACGTTCTAAAGTATCATTCACTACAAGAACGATACATATTCACAGTGGTACTTAAACTTACGACCGGCTACCTGCTCTTCCATATCAACACAAATCCAGTTCGACAATTTACGTGAATAGAATGGTAGTTTATCATCCAGTAAATACTGAGACACTTAATCAAAATCTAGAAAGTGGCACAAATAATAGTAATTTTACTAAGTATCAAAATTCATGTAACAACCAAACCAAACATTGATCGTCGCACTGCAGCTTTATCTCTTGCAGCCAGTCAATTTGAGGCCTGTGTCGCTACACTAGGAACAGAGATATCAAACGAAGAAGGTGACTAGGACCATCCAATATTACATATTATATGTGCTGCGAAGGTCGAGAATACATTTTTTTTTCTGTACAAGAATTCTGATATTATAGGCAAATGAACTGTAATTGTGGAAATATGAACTTTTGTAAGACCTATATGGTATAAAATCACTCTTCAATCACCATTTTCTCATCTTATTTACATGGCATGGGGTGAACCCGTGCCACTTCAAACAACTGTATCTGGACCAGAATAATGCTAGGTAAATTTTTTTTTGTTTATTTATGCTATGTTAATAGCTTGATTAGCCAGTAAGTGACTTACGCCTTATCTTGACTGTCTATACAACATATAAAGGATAAACAAGATCTCAACAATTCCAACTTACTATCCGATTGTCGTGGTAGCTGTACAGTCTCAATCGGATCTACCCGTATAGGCATCAATCAATCCTCGTGGAAACTACTATACATAACTCACCTTTCACTGTCTTTTTTTCATTTTGCAAAAGCTCCCCAGCTTCCTTGTTCATACGTTCGTAATTTTGCTTCAGAGAGCTGTAACTTTTATCATGACTAGACTTTAGCTCTGTCTCCAGTTTCTTCAGTTCCTCCATTTGCTTCTGCCTGAGTTCGTGCTCATCTTGTTCGTACTTGCGAATAAGGTTGCTTTCCTCTTCCCTATTTCTGTTTTGAAAGTCCTGTAATTTTTGAAGCTCTCGAGCTCTCTCCGCTTCACAAGCATTCTGCAGTTGCTTTTTCAGCTGCTCCAGTTCCTCTTCTCTTTGTTTATTCATTTCATCAATGCGATGTTGGTGTTCTTCCTTCAGTTGTTTCTCCTGTAGTCTCGATTTCTCTCTCTCTTCCAGGGCACACCTTTTAAGTTTTAGGCTCTCTTTCACGCGACTGATCGTGTCGCGTAGCTCATCTAATGCCTGGGTGCCCATGTCCTCCGCACTGATTTTCTCCTCCAGTTTGGACACGCGCTTTTCCAGTTCCACCAAATTCTCTTCAACCATTGCCGGATCTTCATCAGCCTTCTCGACATTCTCCAGACCATTCAGGATTAATTTTGTTTGTTTAAGGACCTCTTCTTTCAAATGAGGCAATCTGGCTTGAACCACCAACTTCTCCCGTTCCTTTTCCATTCTTTTAAAGAGCTCATTGGTGTACCGCACATCTCTGTATTTGAGATGTTCAACCATCTGCAAGAGCTCCATCACCTGCCTTTTTTTCACATTGTAATCTCTTATTTTGTTTCGAAACAGGACACATCTCTGATTGCATTCAGTGAGTAAATCTTTCATTGCATCAGTCTGCTTACTCAGCCAGTCTTTGAAGTCAATAAATTCTTCATCATCTTCCAGATCGAAATTTTCCCCATGGGTCACGACGATGACACAGTAGTCTCGAATAATATCCTCACCAAAAATAACTTTCAACATCGTGATGGCATCTTGTTCTTCTTCTGTAAATCGATTTCCAAATTTCAGCACAAGAAGCAAGGCGTGGAAACCTTTTGGACATCGTGCCATTGCTTCTGACATATCGCTGCATGCTTTCTTCTTTGCTTCGACATTGTCCAGACGCGTCTCTGCGACGCCCGGACCATCGACAACCTTGACTGTATAATGTCCAATATCAGCCCAGGCCTGGTCCACCTTGAGAGTACTCGATTCTCCTCCATCTGATGTCACAAATTCTCTGCGCCCAAGGATTGAATTTCCTGTCGCACTTTTTCCATGTCCTGTCTTTCCAATCAGCAGCAAGTCAAGCTCTTGCCAGTATAGCTCGGCAGATTTCTGTGTTACAAATCATAAAGTATTAAAACACACAGACAGACAGACAGACACACACACACACACACACACACACATATATATATATATATAAATATATATATATATTATATATATATATATATATATATATATTAATTNGTTTGTCAATTTTGGTCTCCAGGTTTTCGGGTCTTATTAGTAGCATTACGCAGCCTTCGCATTGGGTTAGCTCATCTTGCATTAGCGTAGGCGACTACATATTAAAAGCGCATCACAAATTTCATGATTACTATGATATTTCCTGGCCCATAATGCCTGCCCTGATGTGTGACTTAGAGCTAAACAGATAATAACAAATGAGTAAATGAAAAAAAAATCTGCGTTTAGGATCTTTCTCAGAGAAAGTGACAGATCTGGTTCAAAAACTGTCACACTGATTAGATCAGTGTGTGATATCAGTAGCTGTGGTCTGACCAGTAAGATATTCTCGACAGATATATTTTATACTTACATGTTTTATTCTTTTGTATTTGTTGATCTTACAACCTGCGTACATGCACATATATGAAAAAGTGATAATTTCAGCTGGCATCCATGACTTTCTTAACCCGTTCTGAAAAGAAGAAAGCACTAGATATCTAGTGGATATTTTCCTCTAACTCTAGACTGATTATTGGAAACTTGATTTATAACGGCAATGTCTGCTATTGTAAAATGTTACCCCAACGAGCGACTGTTTATGATTATCATAATGTTGGAGCGTGGGACGGAATAATATTCTGTGTACTTACAGACGATTGTCTGTTTTTGTTGGACTTGTCTCCCTGCGTTGACCGTCCGAAAAATCCTTTAACCCTATCCATTCTCTTGAGACAATACAAAGAATACGACGACACCAGCGTTCCGTCCCTCTGAGTCGGCCCCTGAAATAAGCAATAATGATGGGCAAGAATTGAATCCGGACTCGAATCCATCGGATCCCTTTGCGCTGGTTTCAAATCTGAATTCGAAACATTAAATACGTATGGATTCGAATCCTTTGATTCATCACGACAAACAAATGAAAATGATAATCGCATTACAAAAAAAAAAACCTTTTGCCGTTTTAAAATGTGGATGTCTAAATATTCTGGTCTACAAGCCTTAAGCTTTATTCAAAGTGAAAATACATTTGAAAAGATTCCATGTTGTAAAGGCTAGTCCACTGAAGCAATAAAGCGCAGGACTTTCTGTAAATGGGTTCCTGGCATATCTTGGTATTCAATAGTAAACATTGTTTGTCAATTGAAATGGGTGGTTCTGATATATTTTTCTTAAAATTAATGTCTAAAAGAAGTGTAATGTGGAACCATTTTGAGCAAATGATAGAGATCTGCCAAGAAACACTGAAGAAGCCCCACTTTTCCACAATATCAGCATATGACTATACCCACCACCTCTACTTCTTATTCGAATCTGGATTGAATCCATGAACCCTGAAAACCTAAGTCTTGTTCTGATATTTTGGCTTTTGTGTGTACCAGACAATCACAAAGAAAATATGCAAACACAAAACAAATGTTGGTTTATACCAAACTGGAAGGAAAATGAAAAACTATTCGGCTTTGAATAATAACGGCGGCATAAAAAAAGAGAGTGGCGAGGGTTGGTCAGCCTGGGCAAGGCAACATTTTCAACCTTCAGCAGTTAGTTGGTTTCAGAAACAGCAGGGCATAGTCTACCTGCGACTGTTCCAGTAACATGAATTACAATCAGATCAAAATGTGCACTGCGTCCACAGCTTACCTTACCGTTATAGGTATGAAGATGCCAATAGCACCTGGCGTAAAAATATGCTTAAATTATAGTCCCTATAAAAACAGAAAACTGGCCATGGGGAGAGGGGGAAGGGGTTGGATTTTAATTTCAAAGGCTTAGATAGGTGCAAATACATGACTGTGTAGACTCAGAATAGATGAGGTTTAGCCACTCAAGTATGAAATTTGTGGTTGTTGCGAGGTGGGTAAGGTTACCATGTTTACTGAGTGAAAGTTGCCTGCTTCACTGCCTAAGTTCTCGAAAGCTAACCACTTAAAGGCTTTTTTTGTGTGTGTGTCAAATTTTGGAGGAAGAGCTAAACACCATGTTTGGAAAGTATTTTGGCCTGGATAAGTTAATGAGAGGTGTAAAACCTAATATGGCCAACAGCGTGAAAAACATTGGCATCTTCATACCTTAAGAAAAAAGTACCCGAACACATAGTGAACTGCTAAAACTGTTCTAAATCTCTTTCCCCATCTTCTTTTCCAGTTCCAGTCAGCTGTGCAATTGGAATGCAATGCTTCAGTTTGAACATGAGGTAGAAGTTTCCATTTTTATCGCAGAAAGTGGCAAATTGTAAGAAAAAGCCGTTCTGGTTTTCGTTGCAGCATTTGTAGAAATAGTTTCTGAATGACTGAACTAGACTAATGGTAATTTGACCACTTTGCACTGTGTTTTCAGTTGAAATTTTTGTTTACAAGATTTCAAGATTCAAGATTTGTTTATTTTTAGGCCTATCCTGGCCAATACAAATGCTAATTTCATATTATATAAAAAGTACAAATGAAAACTATCTAAGCTGACAATAACACTACATACTCAACTGCACTCAGTCCTCACCCGCTCTGCTATTCCAGTACACTTCACTTGTATACTACACGAGCCATCATTCACACTTGGTTACATTATACTCAAGGAAACACAGGCAA
>JAWQUT010000239.1:332976-379863 GCA_033807755.1 Ellobium chinense
GGGGGGGGGGAGAATAATAGTTATGTGAAGCATATAAGTTGAGCCAACATATGACACATTTGTTATAATCATCAGAATTCCAGGTAATAAGTTATAAGTCTAATCAGTCCTGACTGAAATTTTGTGAGATTCGTTCTTTCGGAACTCTAGCTCTAGGACCAAAAAGAGAAGAAAAAAAAAGCCCAGTCTTTCATACCGTCTAATATGAAATTTCCACGGCTTGTTCTCAGGCCAGAGGAAATTATTTTGGTCACTTTCAACATATAGTATTCATTATTGTAGCTGAGTTCACAACTCCTCTATGTCAGATGCATTTACATATTCATTAAACTTATCTGGCCATCCTTTAAATTTTACCAGATACTATTTCTTTCCCATAACTGTACGCTCCGAAAGAATTGTCTCCACATTCCACGACTGTTTTGCTCTGACATCCACAGCCTGAAGTTGACTTTGATAGAAGTTTCCTTGCATTGGATCACCTTTTAGATCATTGACTTTAAATAGATTGATTCCTTGAAGTCGGAAACGAGCTAGATTTTGAAAATCTCTGATGAGAACTGTTGCTGGTAGGATCGCGAGAACGCGTGCTTCTTGAATGAAACTCATTTTGTCGTGAATATTGAAGCGATACTCTGTTGTGTGTCGGTTCTTTTTCAGCTGGATCCATGTACTGTTCAGCCCAGATCAGCTGAAGGGATATTTCCTAGCGACTTGTATGGAGTATGGTTGTAACTGTTAACCAGATCTTGAAGGGCGTTGAGATAATGGTACGTTCGATTTTTCATGAAATATCGAAACAGACGTTGGCGGAGACTTCTTATCAATCGTTCGGCAAAGTTTGCTTTGGGAGTGTTATAGGTAATGTAATGGCGAATACCCTCCTTTTTCAAGAATTGTTGAAATTTGCCTTAAAATTCTTTCCCAGCAACTTCTTATTGTCTGTGGCTTCCTTTGGCTTGTTCTCAAGATATCACTGAATGCTCTGGCGACTTCCTGACTCGTTTTGTTCTTCAATGGACGAGAAAAGGCATCCGAGAGAAGATATTATCTTTCACAATTAAAATGTACTGTGTTTGCGGATTGCCTTTTATGAGATTTCTCATGTCCATCAGATCAGCATCAAATTCTTCGTTGATTGAAGACACAACAACCTGTGGCCGCCACCTTGGGCGCTGTGCTTCTTTTTGTAGACTGTAAGCATCTACATTTCGTAGTATGCGTCGGATTTTATTAAGAGATATGTTGATCCCTCTTGCTTTCAGCACTGCTTTAATTTTATGTGGACTAGTGAAGGAGCTGGCCTTGTCAGTATGGAAGTATAAACTAAGAACCCCTTCCTTTGACATCTTGACCGTGTAATGAGTTTGGTTTACGGTTTTTATTTCTTGTACTGCCTTTTGTTGTGAACTTTCTGTCTTCTCTATATGGCTAAAAGACACCAAAAGAAGCACACTTTTCATATATATTTTTTGGAAATAAGATTTCGAGATCAGTCTTAATTAAACGTCTCTCAAATGTTTAGTACACCTTCATGTTTTCCAGCTACTTTCACACTTGACCGCTGAACATTGCTACTGTTTTGGGAGTTTCCCGTGGTAACCACAGTGCGTTAACTAACGTAAAGATAACGCATACGGCCACAGCTGGCTGCTGTGAGGGCTTACCGATCTTTTATGCAGTATCCTAGTCACGAAGTTTTTCGACTTTGTCCTTTCCTTATACGGACAGTATTTTTTTTGCTACATTCCGGCTTCTTCATGCACGAAATGAATTGCTTGGTATCCGTAACTCTAGTGACTAGTCGCGATTACAATGCAGCTAATAAAATTAAATGGAGACAATGTCAAATATTGCTTAACCAGTATTAAGTCGGTGGTAGTCACCCACGAGACATGGTCTTCTTTCCACCCACTTCTCCTCACCACCAGATCAGCGCGCGGCAAGTTCCGCTCTTTGATGTACGAGGTTTGTCTCAAAAATAACTTTCTCCACCTTGTAAAATCTTGAAATATTAAACTAAATCCATGAAACTTCACACCAATGAGCACCAACATATACGTAGCCTTAGACGATGACTTTTGGACTCTGGGTTTCTGACCCGGGAAACGGAAGGGTACACATGGTCGCTCAACACAGTTGAAAACGGCTCGGAGTCCCGAAACGGAGGTCAGTTTCAATGAGAAAACGGTCAGTGAACAAGAAAAGTGTGCGTAGAAAGAAGGGAGTAGCTCGTCGCAGAGACCGCAGAAGACAGGTGTTATTGTACTCTTTATGCTACGACTGCTTTATCTGTCTAATTTCAGGAGGCAACAATATCAGTGACCAACTTGTTGTGCATCCCGAGAGTAATTCCGTCTATGGGAAATATGTCATCCCAAGAGCTCCATCTAGCAACAGAATCGGACGTGACTAACAAAGCACAAAGAACAGGTAACACTCCATTTTTGCCTTTATCAAATGCTCAGTGTGTATATCATGCGATAACATACTTTCCCATAACCGGACCAATATGTGTATTCTTAATGTGGTCTCAATATGGCGGCGAAAAAAAGAAAAGGCGAATGATTCAAGACTTGGTGCCTTAACAGATTTGTCTCATGTGGCTGCATTAGATTTGTCATCTGCATGCAATGACATTTCAAGTTTAGCCCATCAATGTCTTCGCATACCATCTTTGCTGATATTAATATAAAAGTGGTATGCCATAAATTATAGGTAAATGCAAAAGTTGGTATCTTCTTTTCTTTCATAAACTTCGGACCCGTTCTGCTGACAGCGTAGGGATTCAAGAACGAATTGAAAGGAAACTCACAGCTTTACAAAATGGTTATATTCACGCTAATAATAAATCAATGGCATGGTTTCTCCTGACCTCATATAATAATATGTGAAGTGTATCGTCATGCAGTACACACATTAATTTGTGTTTTTCTCTCTTTTCAATCTTTCTGGACTCTGGTACATAAAAGAACAGTTGAGTAAGATTTTAGAGACCGTGATTTTAATGTGTAATCTCTCATGGTAACGATGGCTATAGCAGTGAAGGTGCTGACTGCTCAGATTAAGTCGTCTTTGCGAAGAATAGTGTTACATACAACACAGTCTTCTTTATCCACAGAGCCAGAGGAAGTGGACGTTTCGGTATCTGGTAAAATAATGTCAGATGATAACTGCAGATCAGATGCAAGCGCAGTGGAAATGCAAAAGTCAGCAGCATCGAAGAACGATGATACTGTGTCCAGTATGGCAACTGGAGGTGAACATGGTCAAGAGCAAGACATCGAGCCATCTTCGAAACACTTGGATTTCAAGGAAACATCTTCAGAACACCATTCGGAACTGAACGAACAGGTATGTGCATAAACTGAGCCAATTGTCATCCTCACCTGTACAAAGCTTCGCCACTCATGTCTTTTGTTCAGAATAATAATAGAGTGGAGGCCAAAACCCTAAAGTTGTCACTTCGTTGACCCCTAGCCCTGTAAACCTCAAACTACTACAACTCCGTAACTCATGTAAGCACATGATTTAAGCCCAGATATCTCGTGGTAACTTGCACACGGATCAGTATTTCACTTGAATAGGAACACCGGATGTAACAAATATATTAATTTTGTAACATCTGATAGAATTTTATACACTCATAAAGTATCACATGTGCTGAATTATATGTTGACACTGCCAAAACATCTGTGCATGTGCATAACACTGAGAAATGAGAGAAAAACTTCAAAAATTTAATGTATAGTTTTTTTCACTTTATATTTTCTTCATACTAAATATTTTCAATATAATACGGCCAATAGCTTCAACTGACAATTTAATGATTAAAAATTATCCACTGTTATTCTGCTTTAAAATGTATAGGATTTTTAATTCTAAGATTGTTATTACTAGTCTTTGAAGCCAAATTATTAGCCCTGTCTCATTGATTAATGTTTTATCTGAAACTCTGAAAAATCGGTTTTTAAATTGTAGAGGTATTTCTAAAGCTAACTTATAAGCTCTGTTGTATCATAATGTGACAATACGAGTAGAAAGCAAATGATACGTAAAATGATACATTTTGCCCATTGAAATCGCAAGTCGCCCTTTCCAGGCCGGAAGGAGACGGGAAATTGTGATCCAATCCCAGTTACCACTAAAAGTTTGAATACTGCATTTTAATACATTGCTTCAATCCTTTGTGACATTTTCCCTTTTTTTTTTTTAACATTGACATATGTTAAAAGTATATTAAAATTATTAGGCCGATAGGGAGTAATTCCCTTACCCTCTTGGGGAAAGCCTCCTCAAATAAACAAAAAATGAAATTTATAAAAAAAAAAAGGATTCTTCCTTAATTCATCTTTGAAAAACATTCTTGAATACATTGAAAGTTATACATCTCATGATTGCCTTTGGCAAGAAAAATCAAAAGATTATAACAAAAGATTGATGAAAGAACAAGACTATCAAGAACACCCAGAAAACAAAAATACCCGGCATTTTTAGCTCAGGAAAAAAAGCCATCCCGCCAAAAAAAAAAATAATAATAATCTGTGTGGTGAAAATAAAGTCAAGGATTAATATTGATCGTAATGACTGCGAAGTGAGAACTGAGGTAGTGGGAAGCAGCAGGGTGTCCCTAGTTGTCGTTGAATGTATGCTGAAATTAGCGCCTCGAAGACGCCACTGTTTTAAGCAAATGAGAGAAGTGTAAATATGTGATTATTATTATTTATTATTCAGAAGTTGATTAAATGTATCATTCAACACTGTTAAGAATGTCATTAGTGAACTTAAGTATCAATACCAGCTATGAATATTTGCCATAACTTTGTCATAGTATCATAATAAGAGCCAGCCATCATAATTATATCATTATGTTCCAACATAACTATATTATTGCTGTTGACCCTAGGTACAAAACAAACCATCCGCTTCTCAGGAAAAGCAAGAGCTAGACATACTGCTGCTTGGTAAAACCGGACAGGGTAAAAGCGCAACGGGAAATTCCATTCTTGGGAGGAGAGCTTTTGAAACTTCGACTTCTTCAACTTCAGTAACTTTCGACGTTCAGGTTCAGTGGACGGATATTGATCCTTACATAGTAAAAGTTGTAGATGGACCAGGCATTGGTGACACACGTTTGGACAACGTAGCAGCAACACGGAAGGCATGTGATGATATGGCAGAAGCCATGTCACGGTGCCCAAATGGCTTTCATGCTTTTCTTCTTGTCCTGAAGTACGGAAGCCGATTCACAAAGGAGGAACAGGACGCCATACGGATGTTAAAAAGCATGTTTGGCGAGGATATTGTCCGAGACTACTGTGTCATAATTGTTACTCATGGAGAAAATTTTGATATGAACTACGATGGAGATGAAGTTGCTGATTTCAATGGATGGATGAAAAGTCAGTCAGGTCCGTTTCAAGTATTGCTCAAGGAATGTAATTACAGGGCTGTCTTGTTTCGGAACAGAAAGAAAGATCCTAACATAAAGAGAGAGCAGGTACAGCAGCTGCTAGAGATGGTTGAAAGCCTTAAATTCAGGGACGTGCGCTACACAGACCATCACTTTCAGAAGACAACAATGCAACGTAAACGATTGATAGTCGAAGCTAAACTGCCTCATCTGAGGGAGGAGGTTATGAAGAATACAAACTTGATCATCGCTGGTTTGAGTGATCTCAGGAAAACTGAAGATGATGCGGATGGAAATGAGGGTGTTATCACAAGTTTAGAAAATAGAGTGAGCAAGCTCCTTCAGAATATTGACGAAGAGGATAGTGGAACTGGCGCCATGAAAAATTTGCGAGAGACTGTAAATCGTGTGCAAGAAAATGTACAGCTTGAAAAGGCGGCCAATGCAGAGAGAAAGAAAAACAAAGAACGTCAAGAACAGCTGAGAAGAGATTTGGAGGATGAACTTAAGATGGTCGAGAAACAGCATGCAGAAATGCAAGAGAAATTGAGTGAGCAACTCAAAAATGCGGCTGCCGAGGAGAAAGACAAAATACAGGAGAAGATGAATGAAGCTCACAAAGCTGCTTTAGACAGAGAGAGTAAAATACGGCAGGAATATAAAGAAAGGCTAAACAAGGCCGCCCAGAGTGAGAGCAAGAGGTTGGAGGACAAAAGAAAAGAGCTTAACGCCATCCATGATAAGGAAATCAAAGATTTGGAGGCGCTATACAAAAGGATGGGAGAAGAGGAAAAGAAGAGGATGCAGGGAGAAATCGATAATCTGAAAGGTATGCATGACATATTTAATTTGGATGTCCATGTGAGGGTCTCTGGGGGTGGAGAAACATGTTTATTATCTTTCTGGGCGCCAGTGCTCCGTGTCCTAAATGGAGTTTTTGCTTGACAAACAGGGTACGCAAGTAAATTATAAGTTACAAGTAGGAGAATAAGTATTTAAAATTACTGTACATATACTCAATTTGTCACCATGGTTTCAAATGAAGAAAATGAAAGGAAAGCTATTTTATGTTGAATCCAGTGGAGTTTCTGCGTACTATTTTGAAGTTGGTTCTGCGATCGGTAAAGGTGCATCCAAAATTCCTTCTCAGTTTATAGAATATTGGAAGAAGTGTTGACTAAGTTAGCAGCCTGAAAAGGTTGACTGTTTGTTACAGGTCCATTTTGGAACAAAACTTGACTCTTGTAGCGCCAGGCTTCTCGGATCCAGCCTCCCCTGGTTGCATGACAATTGTTATGAATAGTGACCGTTGCACATGTTGTCTACCGGACGGTCAGGTGGCACGAGGTGCAAAAATCTACTGCCGCGCTCAGAGCTCGGCAAGGGGATGTTATTTACTCTGTAATCGCAGGCGGACAGTAGAGTAGTCTATCACCGCATCATAAGGGCCAATTCGTATAAAGTCGTTCAAGAGTTTCTTTATATGTCAACCTTGAAACAGTATCAGCAACAAAGATCTGCTCTTTCCAAAGAGATCAACCCATGTATGTGTAAGTAAGTTAGAAACGTGATTATAAGGTCTCTTTCCTAACCGATTAAACTAGAACTATAAACGTTACTATTATTTAAAACAAATAGATGCGAGGAAGTGAGTCAAAGTGAAGGAAAGGAGTGTAGGCTACATGTTTAATTAGATATTTTCAGCTCCATCACGTGACCTAGGAAATCTTGCTCACACATTGGTTTGTTTACATGCTCTGCTCATGTATGAGTACTCGTCATTTATCAAAATAGCCTAGCAATCCCTAGATCACGTGGTGTAACTGACCCGTCTGAAAATACCTCATTTGAAACAAAGTTTGAAGCTTAAGCAAATGCAATGAGAGAAACACTGTCAAAGTGAAACATCTGTTTGCAATTTTAAAAAAAACGTATATTCATTGCCTTTACCCACCTGAACAGTGTCCACCTGACCTTACATGTTTAGTCAAGGCATTATGATATGGCGAAATGTTATGTGATGCGAATCTGTGTGATGGGAACGGGTGTGTATTTCAAAGTGAAACTTGGTTGTTTGGCATGAGACGTAATGAAACTGAGAGTGAGGGCACGAATGTCAAGTATTTGTCATGCAGCCAGTCAAAATGAGGCTTAAGTTGCTTTTTGGGTAAATAAAGTTACTGTCACGACATAAAAGCTATGTGTTTTTCAAATTGTGAGAAAAAAAATGACCTAGCTTTATTCTGGCCCAAGTTATAAGTGGATATAAGTCTGAAGAGGCGAAGGATCACCCCAAGCAGCGAAAAAAAAATAGTCTTGAGAAAATAAATTTTGAAGAACAATTTTTTTAATATATAGTACGCTAATTCATCTAATATGCCTCACAAAAATTCAAATTAAAATTTATCCACAAGTCCTAACCATTCGCCCATAGCAGTCAATGCCTTTGTGTATAGAAATGACTTTACTCTCCTTTACTGCAGCAAACAAATATCAGATGATAATAAGGGATGGTTCTCTTCAGAGCCTGATATCTCAATTCCTAGTTAAGCATACACTCTTCACTTTGACTCGCTGCAGGACATTTAGATAGATGCTGTCTCAAAATCTATTTTACAATCTGCCAGTCATATTTCTTTTGCAGAGAAACTCCGTCTCGAGCAGGAAAGAGCATTGATAAAGATCAAGTTCACAATTACTGGCAAAACTCATGGTCGCTCAGTGGTCAGCAAGTTTGGACCCTTCACCCAGCTGATGGAAGAGCTTTACTATAACAGGGGCCTGCCGGCTGGATCACTAAAATTCTATGTTCGTGGCAGAGAGATAAAGCCAACCGACACACCATACGAGCTAGGTCTGCAGGATGGAGATGAAATTGTCACCAAATAAAAAACATTCACAGCCTATTTCAAACTTTGTGACAGTACTGTTTGAATGCTCAGATTTCATTGAAATATAAATCTGCGCCTAACTCCGACGTTGTAGATCCTATGGTCAAGAACAACAGTTCGGCATTTTCAGCATTTTTTGCCTATATCTTTTTCTAAAATGCTTTAGAGTCTTGCATTTCCAACCCCCAAAATTTGCACCAAGAATTGCAAAATTTGCGTGCAAAAAGAAGTAAAATAATACGCCAAAAGTTTTGCAAATTTAATAGCTTTGTCACTTCGCTATTATTATTTATCACCATGTCGCATTGTTAGTATGGTATTGGTGCAAAATTATAGAGATGGAACACATTTCCTGTGTTCCCATTGATGTGATATTGCTACTATGACAAAAAAGTGCATTGTTCGGCTAAAACTGGCAAAATTTGCACCGGATTTGCGGAAAATATAAAAATCTACGAAAATTTGTAAAATTGCAGTAAGGCCTCGAAAATGCAGAAATTTGCAAACGACAAACTACAGCACCCTGACATTCAGATTTTATGAAATCCGTTTATTATTGTATGCAAACTTTCATGATTTTATCACAAATGCACAGTCAATTAACTATTAATGCAAAACTCTAAATACTGTATTGGCACACATTCAAATTATTTACAAAACAGACAGTATAACCTCCTCTCATATTATTATTATGATATCGTCACTATGTGCATAGTAAAAGTAGCACTTTTATCGGCGACCTGCCACAACATCATTTGTTGTGACATCAGATCTACTGTAAAGACATGGCTTTCACTGGCGGTAATTTTGGCATTCAGAAGTCAGATTTCTATGGATTTTATTTTGTGTCACTAAGAGCACAGTGAGGGGGCAAAAACAGTTGAAAAATGTTTTTTGGGGATTTTTTTTTTATTAGAGGTAAATGGCCAGTTTCACAGACTGCGCGTCGGGTAACAAGATGAGGAGTTAACATAGTGAAATTTTTCGTTATTCTCTTTGATCTTATTTTTCTTCTTTGGCTGCAGGTGTATTGCATGCATCACACGAAACCAAGTACGTGGTGACAGAGTTATCCATTCGAATGAATCAATCACCTTATGCAAGCTGCTNCCATCGCCTCGCCGTCAGTTTGGAATCAGGTAGACGTTTATACACGACCACACCGCCACTCCAAAAAAAAGTGGGATAGTGGCATTGGTCTTTCTCGAAGCCGAACAGAAGACTAGCAGTCACAGCGCTAGGCACGAGACTCACACACACACCACAAACTTCCCCTCCCCCCCNNCCCCCCCCTTCAACCAAAGGCCGTTGGCGTCATTTGGTAGCTCAGCAAGACAAACACACAGACGTGTACACAACATTAAACATAGTAAACAAGACAGGATCGTTTCATTTGGTGGTTACATAGGTGTAATACAAGGTTGAAACGGAGCACTAAGTAATAGGGGTCAAATAGGATAAAGAGGGAAGTGCTCAAGAAGACAAATGCAGAGAGAAAATGAAAGAAGGAAAGAAAGTCATGTAGTGGGAATCGAACCCGCGACCTCTGCGTCGGCACCCATCGCCTCGCCGTTAGTTGGGAATCAGGTAGACGTCTATACACGACCACGTCGTCACTCCAAAAACAGTGAGGTAGTGGGAAGCAGCAGGGTGCCCCTAGTTGTCGTTGAATGTATGTTGAAATTAGTGTTCCAAAGACACCACAGCTTTAAGCGTTCCAAAGACACCACAGCTTTAAGCAAATGAGAGAAGTTTAAATATGTGATTATTATTATTTATTATTCAGTAGTTGATTAAATGTATCATTCAACACTGTTAAGAATGTCATTGGTAATCTTAAGTTTCAATACCTGCTATGAATGTTTGTCATAACTTTGTCATAGCACCATATTAAGGGCAAGTGCGGCACCCTGTACGGGTAAAATTGGGTCAAATTGTGTAAAATGAATTAAGGCTGGTTCCTTGAAGGGCGACTTGTCCTTTATCGATTCCGTAAGTTATTTTCATGATACCTGTCTCAAAAAGTTTATTTTGATGCAAAAGGAAATGGTCATCCTGTCTCAAATGCATCTGTTGGTAATATAATTATCATCAGTTATCTCAAAATCACAGTTTTCGTCACTCTATTCCTTCGATCTGACTTTTTTTCTGGTCCAATTTACATAAAATTTTGCATAGCAACTCTCCTTGCCTCTGTTTTGAGATTATCACAGGGTTTTTTTCGATATCTTGTGTGTTTTATCTTTTATGAATTTTTAAAGCTGAACATCCTCAAAATGTTCAATGTTTTTTCGAGACATTGTTTTTTAAAATTATGAAAAACAAAAAAGATTTATACAAGAAATAAAAAAGAAAAAGCCAGTGACATTCTACTTTAAATAAAGTGATCTTTCATATGGAAAAAAAATCAGCATCCTACCATCTGTTGTTCTCCAGATCGAAGAGTACAAAGTTATGCATATTTTCCAATATCGCAGCCAATCAATTGGCGTTTCCATAGCAACAGAGGGAGGAGATTGCAAAACATCCCCGTTTATCTTCCTTCCTGGTCCTGTCTAACCCATTTTTCACCCCAAAACGACAACGTCCTGTATTAATGAAAATGACCTAGTTCTGCCCAACTTGCCCTTAAGATCCAGCCATCATAATTATATCATCATGTTCCAACATAGCTATATTATTACTGTTGATCCTAGGTACAAAGCAAACCATCCGCTTCTCCGGAAAAGCAAGAGCTAGACATACTGCTGCTTGGTAAAACTGGACAGGGCAAAAGTGCAACGGGAAACTCCATTCTTGGGAGGAGAGCTTTTGAAACTTCGACTTCTTCAACTTCATCAACTTTCAACGTTCAGGTTCAGTGGACCGATATTGATCATTATACAGTAAAAGTTGTAGATGGCCCGGGCATTGGTGACACTCGTTTGGACAGTGTGACAGCAACACGGAAAGCATGTGATGATATGGCAGATGCCATGTCACGGTGCCCAGATGGCTTTCATGCTTTTCTTCTTGTCCTGAAGTACGGAAGCCGATTCACAAAGGAGGAACAGGACGCCATACGGATGTTAAAAAGCATGTTTGGAGAGGATATTGTCCGAGACTACTGTGTCATAATTGTTACTCATGGAGAAAATTTTGATATGAACTGCGATGAAGGTGACGTTGCTGATTTCAATGGATGGATGAAAAATCAGACAGGTCTGTTTCAAGAACTGCTCAAGGAATGTAATTACAGGGCTGTCTTGTTTCGGAACAGAAAGAAAGATCCTAACATAAAGAGAGAGCAGGTGCAGAAGCTGCTGGAGATGGTTGAAAGCCTTAAATTCAGGGACGTGCGCTACACAGACCATCACTTTCAGAAAACAAAAATGCAACGTAAGCGATTGATAGTCGAAGCTAAACTGCCTCAGCTGAACGAGGAGGTTATGAAGAATACAAACTTGATCATTGGTGGTTTGAATGATCTCAAGAATACTGAAAAAGATGCGGACGGAAATGAAAGCGTTATCACAAGTTTAGAAGAGAGAGTGAGCAAGCTCCTTCAGAATATTGACGAAGAGGATAGTGGAACTGGTGCCATGAAAAATTTGCGAGAGACTGTAAATCGTGTGCAAGAAAATGTACAGCTTGAAAAGGCGGCATATGCAGAGAGAAGGAAAAACAAAGAACGTCAAGAACAGCTGAGAAGAGATTTGGAGGATGAACTTAAGAGGGTCGAGGAACAGCATACAGAAATGCAAGAGAAATTGAGTGAGCAACTCAAGAATGCGGCTGCCGAGGAGAAGGGCAAAATACAGGAGAAGATAAACTCAGCTAGCGTAGCTGCTTTAAACAGAGAGAGTAAAATACGGCAGGAAAATGAGGAAAGGCTAAGAAAGGCCAGCGATAGTGAGAGCAAGAGGTTGGAGGACAGAAGAAAAGAGCTTAACGCCTTCCATGATAAGGAAATCAAAGATTTGGAGAAGCAATACAAAGAGATGGGAGAAAAGGAAAATAAGAAAATACAGAAAGAAATCGATGATCTAAAAGGTATGCATGACATATTTAATTTGGATGTTCACGTGAATGTCTCTGGGAGAGGAGAAACATGTTTATTATATTACTGGGCGCCAGTGCATCGTGTCCTAAATGGAGTTTTTGCTTGATAAGCAGGGTACACAAATAAACAGTATATAAGTTACAAGTGGGAGAACAAATATTTTAACATTACTGTTCAGATACTCAATTTGCCACCATGGTTTCAAATGACGAAAATGAAAGGAAAGCTGTTTCCTGCTGAATCCAGTGGAATTTCTGTTTACTATTTTGAAGTTGGTTCTGCCATCGGAAAAGGTGCATCCGAAATTCCCTTTCAGTTTATAGAATGTTAAAAGTCTTGTCGACTCAAGCAAGCAGCCTGAAAAGGTTGAATGCTTGTTAAAGATCCATTTTGGAACAAAACTTGACTCTTGTAGCACCAGGCTTCTCGGATCCAGCATCCCCTGGCTGCATGACAATTGTTATGAATAGTGACCGTTGCACATGTTGTCTACCGGACGGTCAGGTGGCACGAGGTGCAAAAATCTACTGCCGCGCTCAGAGCTCGGCAAGGGGATGTTATTTACTCTGTAATCGCAGGCGGACAGTAGAGTAGTCTATCACCGCATCATAAGGGCCAATTCGTATAAAGTCGTTCAAGAGTTTCTTTATATGTCAACCTTGAAACAGTATCAGCAACAAAGATCTGCTCTTTCCAAAGAGATCAACCCATGTATGTGTAAGTAAGTTAGAAACGTGATTATAAGGTCTCTTTCCTAACCGATTAAACTAGACCTATAAACGTTACTATTATTTAAAAGAAATAGATGCGAGGAAGTGAGTCAAAGTGAAGGAAAGGAGTGTAGGTTACATGTTTAATTAGGTATTTTCAGCTCCATCACGTGACCTAGGAAATCTTGCTCACACATTGGTTTGTTTACATGCTCTGCTCATGTATGATTACTCGTCATTTATCAAAATAGCCTAGCAATCCCTAGATCACGTGGTGTAACTGACCTGTCTGAAAATACATCATTTGAAACAAAGTTTGAAGCTTAAGCAAATGCAACGAGAGAGACACTGTCAAAGTGAAACATCTGTTTGCAATTAAAAAAAAAAACCAAAGGTTCCCGAAGAAAGGTTATGTGTGTTACAGAAATTTAGGTCCCTTGACTTCGGCAGTTGAATAGTTGGATAGAGAAGAATGGATGGAGTTGGTGGGCTTAGTGAGCATTGAGTACAGCTCATATTCACACTGTGCTCGATTTCCCCGTAACTTAATTCCTTGTGCAAACACACTGACCAGTGCGCAGTGACCGTATGCATAATCCGTACGTGAATTAACGTATTGAGTTAACCACTATAAGCACTACGAATGTGTTGAGAGTTTTCCGTGGTTACCGCAGTGCGTTAACTAAAGTAAGGATTATGCATACAGCCATAGGTAGCAATCAGATTTTGCCGTATATCGTAATGCATGTCGGTAATGCTGTAAAGTTTAGAACAGCAGAGTAACATGAGTGAACCACTTTCAGTTGATATCAAGTGCTGAATTCTGAACAAATACATTCTATTGTAGAAATAGACAGAGGGGAAATCGGTTTAAAATGCTGTACATTGGTTTATGTCTTATTCATAGTATCATACTGCAAACACATAGAAAAGTACACGTCATAAAAATAAATACATAATATTACAAAAGAAACATATAATGAAGTCACTGCTGGTCATCCGCGGTGCAGCGTGTTGGTCCCCCTAGCTCTAAAGCCAGGTACTAACCTACACCTGAGTTCAGTGGCGAAAGGGGAGTGATGTGTCTTTCCCAAGAACACCACAATATAGACTGCCTGGCTCATGAGTCGAACATACAAACCTAAGACTTGACAGTCTTCACTTTCTGAATACCACAGGCAAGCCACAAAGCCTCAGAATGTGGATAATATGAAAACAGGCTAGCAAAGCAGAGCTGTTGACATGATTTAAACATTCTAAAAGTCTCATGAACATTGTAATGGCAATCAGTGACTAATACTGAAAAAACTTCTTTTCATTGATATGTAGAGGTGTTGTTGTGACTGACAGCAGTTCGGTGCATAGTTAAATAAATGAACCTTTAAAAAAGTTAGACCTAAAAATTCAAAAGCTTATGTTGCGAAGAGAAAATGTATTCCGCCTAAAACCGAGTTGTAAAATCAGATGCTGAATTCAATTGTAGTAACAACAAAACTACTTCAAATGTCGATGCCTAAATGCATGAATACAAGCGATATATTTATTGCCTTTACCCACCTGAACAGTGTCCACCTGACCTAACATATTATTATGGTATGGCGAGATGTTATGTGATGCGAATCTGTGTGATGGGAAGGGGTGTGTATTTCAAAGTGAAACTTGGTTGTTTGGCATGAGCTGAGAGTGAGGGCACGAATGTCAAGTATTTGTCATGCAGCCAGTCAAAATGAGGCTTAAGTTGCTTTTTGGGGTAAATAAAGTTACGTCACGACATGAAAGTTTAATATGTGTTTTTCATATTGTGAAAAAAAATTTGACCTAGCTTTAATCTGGCCCAAGATATAAGTGGATATAAGTCTGAAGAGGCGAAGGATCACCCCAAGCAGCGAAAAAAAAAATAGTCTTGAGAAAACCAATTTTGAAGAACAATTTTTTAATATATAGTACGCTATATGCCTCACAAAAAACTCAAATTTATCCACAAGTCCTAACCATTCGCCCATAGCAGTCAATGCCTTTGTGTATAGAAATGACTTTACTCTCCTTTACTGCAGCAAACAAATATCAGATGATAATAAGGGATGGTTCTCTTCAGAGCCTGATATCTCAATTCCTAGTTAAGCATACACTCTTCACTTTGACTCGCTGCAGGACATTTAGATAGATGCTGTCTCAAAATCTATTTTACAATCTGCCAGTCATATTTCTTTTGCAGAGAAACTCCGTCTCGAGCAGGAAAGAGCATTGATAAAGATCAAGTTCACAATTACTGGCAAAACTCATGGTCGCTCAGTGGTCAGCAAGTTTGGACCCTTCACCCAGCTGATGGAAGAGCATTACTATAACAGGGGCCTGCCGGCTGGATCACTAAAATTCTATGTTCGTGGCAGAGAGATAAAGCCAACCGACACACCATACGAGCTAGGTCTGCAGGATGGAGATGAAATTGTCACCAAATAAAAAACATTCACAGCCTATTTCAAACTTTGTGACAGTACTGTTTGAATGCTCAGATTTCATTGAAATATAAATCTGCGCCTAACTCCGACGTTGTAGATCCTATGGTCAAGAACAACAGTTCGGCATTTTCAGCATTTTTTGCCTATATCTTTTTCTAAAATGCTTTAGAGTCTTGCATTTCCAACCCCCAAAATTTGCACCAAGAATTGCAAAATTTGCGTGCAAAAAGAAGTAAAATAATACGCCAAAAGTTTTGCAAATTTAATAGCTTTGTCACTTCGCTATTATTATTTATCACCATGTCGCATTGTTAGTATGGTATTGGTGCAAAATTATAGAGATGGAACACATTTCCTGTGTTCCCACCGATGTAATATTGCTACTATGGCAAGAAAGTGCATTGTTCGGCTAAAACTGGCAAAATTTGCACCGGATTTGCGGAAAATATCAAAATATATGAAAATTTGTAAAATTGCAGTAAGGCCTCGAAAACGCAGAAATTTGCGAACGACAAACTATAGCGCCCCGACATTCAGATTTTATGAAATCCGTTTATTCAGCCACTTGTATGCTAACTTTCATGATTTTATCACAAATGCACGGTCAATTAACTATTAATGCAAAACTCTAAATACGGTATTAGCACACATTCAAATTATTTACAAAACAGACAGTTAACCTCCTCTCATATATATTATTACTGTATATCGTCACTATGTGCATAGTAAAAGTAGCACTTTTACCGGCGAATGCCACAACATCATTTGTTGTGACATAGATCTACTGTAAGAGCACAGTGAGGAGGCAAAAACACTAAACAGTTGAAAAATGTTTTTTGGGGATTTTTTTTTATTAGAGGTAAATGGCCATTTTCAGAGACTGCCCTTCGGGTAACAAGATGAGGAGTTGGCATAGTGAAATTTTTCGTTATTCTCTTTGATCTTATTTTTCTTCTTTGGCTGCAGGCAATTGTTTTGTATTGTACTGCATGCATCACACGAGTTATCCATTCGAATGAATCAATCACCTTTTATGCAATCTGCTTACAATGTAGACTGCTAGTGCTAGGACCGTTTAAACAATCCTGTTCATCGTTTCACGCTGCGGTAACTATTATGTTTCCCGTAGATACCGCTAGCGAGCAAAGTAAGATGTCATTATGCATAGTCTTTAGTCAGCTGAACACCTTAATGGAGCAAAACGTTTGGATGGCTTTTTATTTATACATGTATGTTGATAGCGTTTGCATTGAATTTTGCTTATATGTTCTAGAAACACAAGTTCAGAGAGGAAGCTAATTATTCATCTTTGTGATTTGCCACCTATGGAGATTTTATGAGTTGTATTGTATCTTTATGCAATGAAATGTTAGAAATTAAGACAATACTAGTTCTATGATTTTGTTGAAGTTTTCTCAATGAGCTGAACAAATTAATACAAAATTGTACACCCTCATCATTTCATAATTACAGCAGGTCATTTCTAGTGAAAAGAATAGAAAGATATTTAATGTTAACTATAGAGGAAATCAGAGTTGTTTTTTTTAAAAATAATTTCAATAGGTTATTATGTTCAGTCCACTTTGAACGGGCACTTGGGACAAAAATATAGCATCTACATCTAGATCAATGAAACTTGCAATAATTATATATATAATATTTGTCTCTTCATGTGCTTACAATCTTATTCCAGTTCCTTTTTAACTCTTAAAGTTATTCGGCTTTGAATTAAGTAAACTTACATTTTTTAATCACCCTTTATAATGCTTTGTTTGAATAAATAAACCTAAATAATTACTTACTGGTGAAACGACATCTGCGCATGGGACCCGACGGAACTGACTGGTGGCGCGTGAACAACAGAGATGCAATGACACAGGAGAAAAATCGACAAGAAAATGCTGGTTACACCGATATGCAGGTTACACTGTAATGCATCCACTCGTATTCCTTACAAAACTGTTTTGTTTCGCCGTAACGGTTTTGAGCTCATGCATTATCATTAGCGGCTTAGAACCTTCAGAAAAATGGTGCTATAATTTGCCTGTGTAAACACAGTGTGTGCCTGATACTATTCCCTGCTTGGCATCCTCGCACTCAGCAGTCTCAAATTTTGTTTCTTCAAACAAGCAATTCTTTCCAACATCACACCCTAAATAGGTTGGGCCGAACGTGTATAAAGATGCCAATGTTTTTCTCATTGATGGCTATATAAGGTTTCACACCTCTCATTAATTTATCTAGGCGTCTCATGCCAAAATACTTTCCAAACATGCTGTTTAGCTATTCTTCCAAATTTTGACACAGATAAAAATGCCCCTAAAGTAATAAGAATTTGAGAAATAAAGCAGTGAAGCAAGGTACCTAGTATTTTAGGCCTTTTAACTCCGTAAACGGGGTAACCGTACCCATCTGGCAACAATCACAAAGTTTATACCTGAGTGGCTAAACCTCAACCATATTGAGCCTACAAAATGTAGTTGCACCTATCTAAGCTTTTGAAATTAAAATCCAACCGCTTTCCCTCTCCCCATGGCCAGTTTAAAATTACCTTTTTTTTTTCTTAATGCCAAGTGCTGTTGGCATCTTTTTACCTAAAGATGGGTGTGTGGGTCATTTTCCTCAAATGTAAAAGAGTGGTAACTCACGCTCCTCACTCTGGGTGAAAAGGCTTTCTGGCCGTTTTCTGCCTTTTGGTTTTGTAAATCTGAGAATCAATTGTGAACATATTATTAACTGTAGAGGCATGTGCTTCCCCATGGTTATTCTCTATGGTATCATGAACAATTTTCTAGCGCTTTCAGAGTGATGTTAATGATGAAGACGGTCATTTATAGCTGTGAATTGTTTAACAGTATTAACTATTTTATACATTTTTCATTCAGTTTTAGCTATCCTATAATTTTTATTATTAAACAGATATCAGTTTGAAGTAGCGTTTGCTTATTTTAATGACGATGATGATGATGATGATGATAATGATGATGATGATGATGATGATGAAAAAAGGCAATAACCAATTAATGCATTGGTACAATATAAAAATTAATTTTATTCATTATGTTAATTATGAACAAGTCAGTAATGACAACACTCTGAAAGACATTACATTAAAATCATCTTATTTGTTTTGTCATACGGCTTCATGTAACACACACATAATTAAACAATTACAATGGTCATGTTTGCCAAATGCATGCACACACTCAATATCATACTGGTTTAACACAGGGGGCATTTTTTGACAGATAAAACAATAGGATCCCATGAACGTAGTTTTTGTACAGGGCTTAATTATTCTGGGCTTGTTTGGAATAGGACACCGCTCTAAGGCCCTGCTGTAGAAACTGTCCAGAAACCAATCGATCAATCAAATACAGGGTTATAAGAGATGCCAAATATCCAACCAATCAACCAATCCAACAGGGGATTATAAATAAAGCCAAATAGCCAACCAAGCTACCAACTTCATGAACTTCATTTCTGGAGACAAATCCAAAATTTGGAGTTTCTGGGAAATTTAAGGTTATGAATAATGTCCTATGGACCAATTAACATAAGACTGTGAATTAAATCTGACATAGAAATAAGTCGATTGAACATGTGGACTGTAAAGCTAATGAAGTTTGAGATCATAAGGTCCCACTCACTGTATTGTCAAAGAAACTTGGGCAAATTCCCAAGATCAAGTCATTTACTCAATGAAATGTTATTTTGGAGAAAAATTTACAGATCCGTGTAGCAGAGCAGTATTCTGAAGTGAAACATTCCAAGGTTAGGAATGGATCAGATTTCCTGAAAATGAAGTCTTGATGGCAAGAAGCTTACTGAACATCATATACATTCTAGAAGCTGCATCTGTTATCAACTTACTTTTAAACTTGATTTGAAAGTATATGCATTGAAAGCTACATTCACTGATTATTTTTTTTTTTCAGCAGTGCTTGAAAGAAATGTGTTGATGGTACAATCTAAGAAAAATCCAAAGTTTTGCTTCACTAGTATAGTATTACTGCGGCATTTCCATAAGACATTCAAGGCATTCAAGTTACTGAACACTAAATCAACTGTCATCAGCTTGTACCTTTCTAGATATTCCTCTTGTTGTAATACTCTTAAAACAGAGAATGCTCTAAACACCACTGCATGCAGCCTAAAATTTCTCAAACTTAACCCAGTCATGCCAACAAAAGATGTACTGTGGCTATATCTATATCTGTAAATGACTGAATGCGAGATAAACTAACTCCTAAAGTGGTATCACTCTAAAATAACCTGTGTAAATATTTACACCTCAAATGCCACTTTCCGTTCACAAATCCTGGAAGACTAGAACCTTTTGCACAGGAAATATTAACATAGAGTTACAACATCTGTTGATAAGATCCATAGAATTAGAAATTTCAACATTGCATTGAATATTTACAGTGGTGGGTAACAACTTGCTCTTGCCCTCTTAATTCAACAGACAGAAATCGTGCCAGGAAAGTGAGATGCCAAACACGTTCTCCTCTGAGATATGTAGACATGTTAACAATGGACCAAGATGTCCAACATTCGGTCTGACAAGAATCTGTATCCTGCCAGACCGAATCAGATTTTGTCTGAGGGTAAAGACGTAACAGTCTGGCATAAATATCATGTAGATGTTACGTCTGTCCCACAACTGGTTTGGTACACTCCTCTGCTGGGCTGTGTCAGTCTTCAGGACCACCAGTCTGGCATTTGTACATAAATCTGGGTATGCATCTCTCTATATAATCAAATATATGACATGACAGCTGTGCCCTGAGCCACCATAAAAAGACTAAATCTTTCAGGGTGGTCTCTGGCATTCAAGCATTTGTTTTCTTCACGTATTTGATCAAATGACAAAAAAAAATAAAAAAGACATTCAGCTAAGAAAATGTTTTACTGAGTGAGTAATTCACTTATCATGCCTTGCAAAGTCCACAATTATGTAGTTTTGCACCAACCTTATACATTAGCAACAATACCCACATTATAACACAAGACTCAGGAAAACTTTGGGGTCACAGAGCAAAATACACCTAAGAATTACTAAGATAAATGTTGAGCAAAGATAGGCCACGTTCACTTATCAATAAAAATCAGCTGTGGGTTTCATATCAATTCCATGACAGTCACTGGTCAATCCTACTACAAGATCGCTGACTTATAGTGAAGCTTCTCTTCTTTTATGCTTTGCCTAACATCAAATAAAGAACATCATGTTCCATTTGAGCTACTTTTTGTTAAAACAACATGCCCAGCAAGAGACAATCAATAAACAAGAGACAATCAATTAATGCAAACACTTCTCAAAATCCTATTTTGTAGTCCTAACACTAGCCCCATAAGATGGAGCTTGGAAATGGCTTCACAACAAATGAGGACTTACAACACGTAAACAACAATGAAGTCTCGTCCAAAAAATAGAAGGTAAGGAGCAAGGCTGTTGGGATAGTGATTACAGATGATTCTGCATAACCACAATCATATGGCAGCATGAAAAATTGCATTTAGGCTAAGGTCCAATTAAGCAGGAATCTATTTTTAAAGCAAACTTTCCATCTTCCTAAATGTATTGCTTATAAACAAAGGATTTAATTAAGCAGATGGAGTTTAAGCAGAATCGGCTGTTTTCCTGCTGAGGTTATGAACTCACAATAGGCACCATGCATAGAGAAGGATAGAATCTGATATAGTGGAACCCATCTGTAACGGCCAATATAGACAGAACCTGTTATACATGTGATGGAATTCAGTCATGGTTATAGTGAGAACTCAGTTTTATGGGCAAAAAGCTAAATTATCTCTTGCTTTACTTGTTAGAATAACTTTATTATACAGATCAGGAAGAATGAAACACTCAACTGCTACAGCATAACTGCCTCATCATATAAGTTTTGGCATTAGTGTGGGTTGACAGCTGAAGTATCCATAGAATCAAATTGAAATCATTGTTTTTTTGTGGCTTGCACTTTGACTTCACAGCATGCAACAACTGACAAGAGGACAAGGTCTTGGATTTAAAACTGTTGCCTACGGCAGACCTCGCGCAGTGTTAATCTTGGTTATTGCATTTCAGCAGTGACTGTATGTTAATATAATCAGACCAATGGACTGTCTAGTGACAAGGCTGTTGTATACTGCTTGTTAGCAATGACTTGGCATAATAATTTGCTGAAATACAGTAAACAAACAACACAGCAGCCATAGACAGATGACTGAAACGGTGCCAAGATAAAAAAAAAAATTTCACACTTTAGCCTTTCTATCTAAAAACTATCCCAAGTGTCTGTAGGATGTCACTCATCAAAAAATTATTGTCAGATGCTAGTCTAGACAAGCAAGGTAAACCATTTGAACACAGTAGACCATTCGACCACAACAATCAGGCCAGTGCAGATCAAGTTCACCCGTACCAAACTTTTCACACCATCCCATCATAAATGAGTTCCATGGTACATAATATTAACCCCTTAACTCAAGCGTAGCATCTCACATCTCCAACAAAGAGCAGTCAGAGTATACTGAACATGCACTACTCCATTTTTGTTTCACTCAGAGAATGATAATTGAAAAAAACAAAAGAACAAAAAAAAAACATTCTAAGTATCTTTGAGATTGACCACTTACCATTTTTTTTCTCCAAACAAGATAACAGAGGGATTGACTCCAAAATCATGTGTTAGGATCATAGATTAGAAGGATAAGCCAAAATCAGGGACAGGTCACTTTGCTGGCAACACAACAGTGTTTGGAACCAAAATCCACTGAGTACAATATGTTGATGGCTGTATGCTAACTATCTTGTTAACAAGTCTGACAAAAACATACAACAATATTAGTCACTTTGTAATGATACAGAGTAATGACAGAAAATTACAGCCAAAGAGATAGATAACAGATAGACATGGGGTGGATTCACTCAATTCTGCATTATCGCCCCAACATTGGAGTCACCCACTATAAAAAAAATAATGTCTAACACTGGTGCTGTTTGCACAAAACTTCTACTTCCAACACTAGTGCATAAACATAACTTCCAACACTTTCATATGGCAAGATGATATGATAACCAACAAATTAATACAAACAAAACATATTATTGTGCTTCCATCAATCATACTGGACTATGAAATATGTCACAAGTCAGTAATACCTAAGAGCTAATGAAATGACATGAAGAAGAAAGATAATTTATGATGTGGCTAATTTACAGATGTAAATAATATGGAAACTGACAGCAGTGAATAGATGCTGTCAATAATGAGGACTCAGCAACAAACACGGGTAACTTTCTTGGACCCAGAGTCCAATGTTAAAGACTGATCACCTGAAAGTTAGTCACAGAAAACTGATGTTCAGTTGCTATGGATGATCTCCCATTTCTCCTCCTGTCATTTAGTAGCACTTAGGCACTACAGATATAGATCCTTGGTGTCAGAAAATAGATTGTTGTTCCCAGCGCAGAGTAATATCTCATCATGAATTTACAGAGCAGACTGGAAACTTTACTGTATGAGAACAACATGTTTACCCAGAGCTAAAGAGAGATTGTGATTTTCCTGTGACTTTTATGTAGAAACTAAATTATCATCCATTTTTTTATTTAAACGATGTGATTAACATGGAAGCTAATTTTTTTTTTTAATTGTAAAACTACTATGACAAAAAAAAAACAAAAACAGCTGGAACCACAATTGTGAGAAATCATTTCACAGGAGAGCTAGCCAATAATTTTGAGTCTGAGAGATGCTTCAGTTGGTTATTAAAATCTAATATGCACTGAAACACACTGATTGTAAAAACAGTATTCAAAAACAATTTTCAGATTCCAGACTGATATTTGGGATAGACAAGTCCAATGGATACAAATGGATATGCGTGATACAAAACATGTCCAAGTGTGTCACAGACTTCATTAAAAGCAAATGCTAGTATAGCAAGTGGACCTAAAAAAACTTTACGTACTTCAAAGTCTAATAACTTTAGAAGTTAAAAGGAAACTTCAATAAAACTGTAAATACATTTACTCACAGAAACTATATTTTTACCACAGCAATAACAAAAATAGATGTCAAAATAAGTCATGCAGGGGTACTTGTGAGAGACCAGCTATTGTAGGCATGTAGTTTTTTTTTTAATTTTTTATTCATCACATACCCATAGCACCAAGATATTTGGAATTCACGGCATCAGCAGACAATATCAATCTGCAGATACGTGCCAAATTCCAGCTGTATACGATCTGAAAAAAAGAAGTTCTTTAACTTTGAAATAAAGTAAAGTTTTTCTGGCTCACCTGATATACAGAGAAATTAACGGACAAAGCATCATAAAGAAAATATGGGTTTCTCTTGTACATTTAAAGGTTCATGACAATCTACTCTAGCTGACACCAAGACTCTGTACCCTTTAAAAACTGTTGAACTCATAAAAACAACAAAGACAAACAGCAACATAAATGACATAATGCTTATCTAACAAAACTTATTATTGCCAAAATTATGTAACACTTCTGTAATATACAATCTCATATGAAACAATAACAAATGAGCTTTAATTGCAGCTCAGAATATTGAGAAAAAAATAATCCCTTCATTACACACATGACCAGTAGTGATGCTGGGGCTTTAAACAATAAAATATCTTTCACAACTTCCAGGAGGCAAATCGCAAATCATACATCCTTTTAAGTTCCCTGCCTAGTTAAGTGGTGAAATCGTGAAACAAGACTGTCACCATAAAACATTTTTTTTTTGGGGGTCCTTATCTAATTTGCCTAACACACATTCTGTTAAACCACCACCACCATATGTGCTTGGAACTATAAACGGAGGCTTTCTTGTGAAGCAACTCTAAGGTGTCTCTCTCTTTGTCTTTCTCTCTCTCTCTCTCTCTCTCTCTCTCTCTCTCTCACACACACCCACACACACGTGCGCGCGCACGCGCGCCTTTGCACACAGTGACATGTATAAAATGTTCTAGATGAGGAAAGAGCCATAAATCTACCAACAGCAAGATAGGAAACTCTCATTCGGAGAAAGAAGCAACAACAGAGGATCTAAAGAGGACGATACCCCTGTATAACAGGTGCTTTGGCCCTTTGACTCCAAAGGCCTGGGCCACACTTGGGTCATGACTCCGACTCCCAGGTGTCCTTCTGCTGATCGGTTTTGTTTTTACTTAGGAGATTTGCGACCGGTAAACAATGGGCCCTGATATATCTTCTGCCCATAACACCAAGTCTTTCCATACATGTCTAGGCACAGGACACACTTTTCTCTCATGTAGCTTACTCCATCAAAGATGTTATAGACATAGGTTCCACTTTATCATTTTATACATCGAACTTCGCTTCATGATCACATCTCTGTCCCTCCAGTAGATGTAAAAATTTCTTCACTATTTCAAAACATGTATTGTCTCAGTGCAGACTCTGATTGACTCTTTATCCCTGTGCATGGGCACTAACAGCTTTTTTTTCTCCCACAGGCTCACACTGTATTGAAATACAGGTAATCCTCGTCAGCATCTCTGTTTAATGGAACAGCCCATCAAACAAAAATACTAACGAGGATTCCCTTTCTCATATAGTAACATGATTATAGAAGAAGACGCTGCTCATTATTGTTATAGGTCTCATTTTGTCAACTCCTCTTATGTTTTAACTCTGGCAGTCAGCTGTGCTGCCTTTGACATCTATGACCCTCGGTTACTCTATCAGTGTAAAGAGTGTGTGCCTTTAGCTCCTTAATGAAAGTTAATGCACCAGTCTTGAATGTATGAAAATCAGGTAATTCCAGTGACTTAATATATTTTACTGAGGTGAGCAGTTACAAGCTATTGCTTGTTCATGCATAATCAATAATAATGCCTTGGGTGTGGGTAATGTCCTTTACCAACTTGACTGCTGTGCATTTTGGTGACATAATTTTCAGACATGTAACGTAGTGTAGTAGACAAATCACTACTTAGTAGACACAGGAATGTGGAAATCCCATGCAAGTAGTGTAAGCAGTTTTATCCTGGGTTAAAAAGGAACATCTCACACTTTGGTAAATGTAGAAACATAATGCCAAACTCAACTGATTACCTGGAATTTTTATGAATGCCTGACTTAACACCTTAGTGACCAGCCCTATACTGACCACCCTCATCCCCAGGATGGTGGCCACCGCATACTTTTTTTTATGAGAAAGCATCCGGTTACGTTTTTTTGACATTTTGTATACACTGCGTTTAGATCAAATTGTAAACACCATTTGAAAATGTCTACTTCTGTTTGGGCAGGAAGTAGAAAACCTGTATTAGATTACCGAAACACTGGACTGGTTTGTAAATAGGGACCGTCGAATGTGAGAACTCTCGTCATTGGTCCTGGGGCGCTAACCTCGGCGGCGAGTATATTCGTCGCTGGTCCCTAAGGTGTTAATTACCTGAACTCAGATCAGAGGTAAGACAAGTAATACTTCTGGAATCTGTCTGTTTAAGATGTATACTTTGAAAATGTCATTCGTATATTATGTTGGAAAGTAAATATGTTAAGATTTCTGCTCAGAAATGTTTTGAATATCTTGCACTCAGAGAAATACATCACAAAAGTTTAAAGCAGACAGTGTAAGGGCAGAGAATCAAAAGGTTCTGTCTATAAACATGGTATATTGAACAAAGTCAACCACAGTGGAGTCTGGTCTTATAGCACTGGGATTTAACCAGAAAAAACAGAGACAACTGGTTCTTTGCTCGAACACAAGATACCAGTAGTCAATACTAAGGACTTTCACCTGGTACCTCGATCTCAAAATCATTTTTGCAGATGGAACCTTTTGATTCTCAGCTCCCAAACAGGTTTCATACACAAAAAACAAAGCCATAGACCCAGCACACACTCTCATCTTTGCATGGCACTATGCAGCAGATTATCAGGGCCGCGTTTGTTTGGTCTCTGCAATTTTGACCATAGTGCGAGTCACATCTCTTCCTTAGGAAAGAAGATATCAGGGGTACATTTTTGGTTGGCGCGCGTTAACACAGGGAGGAAGGGTGATCACGCACTAGAGGTTTCTTAGAAATGTGATGTCTTTTGGAAAACCAGAAGAGAAAGCTAAGTTTGGCAACACGATGGCAATCATCTATTGATCTCAGATTTGTTAGCAGAACATCTTATCAACATCCTTGTGTCGGAGGAAGATGTGGCAAGAATCAACGGTGGTATGTTTGCTAACGAATGAAATAAAGATTATATTAGTGCAACAAATACCACTCACAAGTCAGTGCATTATTTTCTACCTCTTCCACATTAGTAACAGCCATCTTGCTTGCCTAGAGACTGGTATTCTTTGCCTATGAAGGAGCATGGCGTGCCTTTCTGTCAAATTGCAGGGATCAAACAAATGCTAACTAGAATTCACTGAAACCTGAATGAGACAGGTACATGGTGAGTGTTTTGATCCTTAAAAGTTTAAACTTTAAATTTCTGAACAGGTGTGCCCTTCACACATTCAAATATGTACAAACAATGTACTGAATACAATAAAAATCAATGTATTTTAGATGTTAATAGGCAAATTGAAAAGAGGCATTAACATCATTATTATTAATTGTTCAGATATATGGAGTTCAACTGTGCCACAACATACATTTCATCACAACTTTTTGAGTCTCAAGGCGTAAGTACAAAATGTTTTAATAATGGCAATAANTGTACACATGAAATTAACCAGAGTGAGAGTAAACCGTTCTTTCCTCCTGTCAGCTGTCTCCAGCTCTACTTGCCATGCTCTCCCCTGTCTTTGTCATCGTGTTCACATCAGAGATAATCATCTGAGCAATCCGCAAAGCCATCTCTTCCTCTTCCTGTACACAATAAAAAGACAGAAAATGATTGTGAACAGAGTAGAATCTCATATTTCTGATTCTTAAAGTACAACTATGCTAAATAAAATTGTAAGAGCCAAATTGCACATCTGTGTTTTTCATCAAAGCACTGATTAGTTACTTTAAACAGTTTGTTGCAACACTACTGTAAGCGCCACTGCAGGATCATGTGCAATTTAATGTTAAAAGCCTGTTACCACAGGGCTCAGTATCAGCCGTCTTAATTTACATTTGCCGTGAAGACTGCCACTCTCCCACCTGTGAGGCAACTGCATGAGTTCAACACTACAGCATCTCTCAGGTCACAAAAAAATTTGATGCTCACTTGTAAGGGGCTAGCATATCAGGGAAAATTGATCAGAAACCTGTTCCACAAGGGTTTATGATATATTCTTGCAATATTAATGTTGCCATACTGTCAGTAGGATCAATTTTTGTCATTAAATTGACGCGGATTTAGCCACCGAGGTCTAACATTGTCTAGCATATGACAACTAAAGCAAAAGAGTGAGCTAAAACATTACGAACTACCATCTGATTGAAATGTCAGAAACTTGAGTGATGCGACAAGCACTCAGCATGAAAAATTGCAAATTATAAGGTAGAGCATTAGATATATGCATTTACTACATCAAATTTATCACATCTGATTGTACATGGGATGAATCCAACATCCGTAATTTTGTTGCTAGTAGTGGTGCAACACAAAATCATCAGCGTTTTCCAACTCTATGGTGACCATGGCTGTGACACTTGCCTCTGGTGCAGATGGTTGCTCATTACAAATATTATACGAACAAAGTGACCGTCTGTATCAGAGGTGAACATCACATTCGCCAAAATATTGCATAGAGATGGCTTCTTTAATTGTCCCCCTGAAAGAATGATTTTGTTAGAAACCACATTACCTTTTCCTTTTCTTTTCTCCTCTTAAATAGCCCTGGACCTGGGGAAAGCAAATGGAACAAATAATAGCCCCTGCACTGAATCAGTCATAACCATAGGTGTCAAACATTAAGTGCATCTCAAGACAGACTCATAATAAAAACCATCAGTATCAGAGGCAACTTCTCAAGTCAAGATTTCCAACTGTTTCTCGAGAAAGGGGAAAAAAAAAAAAACCTGCAACACAAGCAGTGATGAAATTTGCAGTTGGCCTCTGCTTCCATAAAGTACAAGGAAGTCAACTTAAATTTTTCACTAGTCTAACCCATATCTGCCAGTGACAGGAGAAAAACTTGCTTTTTCAAGGTCTTATTCATGTCTATTTTTCAAAGTAAAATCTGAAGAGATTTGTATTCTAGTCCCAACATTTTCCTGAAAGTTCCATGTTTACTGGGAAGGAAAATGGGCTTCCCATGTGCAAATGGTCTTTCAGTGCCATCAGGAAATATGTAAGAGTAAGACAGGGTATATGGTAATTCATTTCTGGTGGCACCGAACTGCCTTCAAAGGCTGAAACAGTATCTTCTCATATTCTTCCTCCCCCAAACGAGTATTTCTCATAATAATAACATCATATAACAAACCACAACACAACAAATTCACTTTCTTGACCTCTAAATATCTATACTTTTTCAAATCAGAAAGCCTTATGACTTAAAAAATGGATCCCACTTTCAGATGAAAAAAATGTTTCTTCATAAATGTACATGAAAGAGGGGTGTACTTTCACCAGAACTTTCTGAGAATATCAGTAAAATTCATGGGAATTCTCAAACTTATAACACATCTCACCAGATTCCACCCCACCTGACCAGTGTAATTATCTTTATTAGCCTTTTACTTCAACTTGTGAAATACATTACCCTGGCAATGTTAGCAGTAATTATCAGAAAAGAATGAAGCTCAAACAATAATTGTAATAAAACCCTCACATACTTAATCAAAAGCCAATGAAGTCGATAACCAAAGTATGACTGAAGGTATCTAACTGATTACTGTCAGTTTCTTCCTCTCCTGTGTATAACTATCGCTGTGGCTACCTTAGAAGCCATTATTCAGGGTAACTTCATATTTTTTCCCTACCTTTCTTCTTTTCTACTTCTGTGTCATGCTCAAACTTGGAAACAAACTGTCCCAGTTCATTAACACTGCCGAGACTCAGCTCACTGCCAATGGAGGAAGGAGATGTTCTAGATGAGAGAGAGTGTGCATGCACGTGAGGAACATTAATAACAGCATGCTGCCTGCCTCAACTCTGAAAGTTTGATAAATTCCTTATTCACACAGCCCAGTAGAGGAATAATTTCTTCATTCTTCATCCTGATATATTAAGCTATCTGCTGAGCTACACTAAAAATGATTTACATGTACCCACACTGTTCAGCAAAATGTCAACAGCCAGCACATAACACACATGATTGTTGATACTTGAAAAAGAAATGCAGGTTAGGAAGAAAACACAGTGGAAACAATAACAACCCAATAGGCAAAGAATGTTAACTCACTTGGCACCGGGTCTTTTCCACAAATCATCAGGATTTAACATGTCCATGTTCATACTAAAATCTCCCTCGAATGTGCTGACTTTGCGTAGTTTTCTTGTATCAACAGCCAGCAGTGTGTTACGTGAGACGACACTCTCGGCTCCTGTGCTCTGACTGCCAGCACTGTGCTCCGAAGAGGCATCACTTGCTGGAGAACAATTAGGAAAACGACATGTAATAAGCAATCATGGGCCAGTTTATACGTACTTTCAAATTTCTCAATCAAGAGTCTGGACCACCTGTTTTCTCAGCTGCCAATTTTCCATTACAGTGTAGGCCTACCTCTTGTCTGATTGTTCTGGGTTTGAGTCTTTGACATAGCCCCTCATAGATCTGATAACATCAGTTTCCAACATTATAAATGTTGGCACATTTTTTTCAGAAATTATTATCAAGGTCTTGTTGCCTATCAGTTTCACTGTTTCCACAACTGGAATCAGTCAAATCAGGTGCATGTACCACCAGACATTATTCATTACACTTGTTAATACTTTTCACCTACATCATACACACAAAAGCAAAATCTGTTACATCAACATAAAAAAAAAAAAAAAAATGTAGAGAGAAACAGCCTTTCCTATTAATACCAATTCCCATCATGTTATTTCCTGAAAAGGCAGAACCTCATAGTGCAAATCTGGTTTCTCATTATATCAGAATAACATGGTCAGTCCAATCAAGAGCCAAACCCACCTGCTCGTCTGTGGCCTTTCTGAAAGGATTTGTTGGGCATGTCTTCTGACATCTGGACTGTGCTTATGAGATCAGACAGGTATCTGTAGTAGACCTGGCTTTGCAGGTAGTTGGGAAAATACATCTGAGGAAGATTACGATGAAAAGGTAATGGTAAAGCTATGTGCTCCATATGTGAACATTGTATGACACATTTCAAGGTGTAGAATTCTGTCAGTACCTTTGCAAGTATCTCTGAAAGTCGTACAGCCAGTCAAAATGAGGCATATGTCATTTTTTGGCTAAATCAAGTTCCTCGTATGACATGAAAGCTTAATAGACAAACACATCTTTGAGTTAACATTATCCTTGTTCAAAACACATTTGTCTGAAGTGGCAGGGGGCCAGCCCAAGCAATGGAAAATAAAAAAGTCTGTGAAAGCTGCAACTGAAGAACAACTTTACATTAAAACTCCAAAATTCCTCCACTACAATTGACCAATAGCTCATAAAATCAAGGTTTTGGTGTATAAACACAATTTTACTCTTGATTTCCTCAACAAACAAAAATTTGATACAGCATCACCCTATTCATCTTCAAAGCCTGGCATCTCAGTTGCCAGCAAAATGATCTTAACCCTCATTTTGAGTGGTTGGAAGAAATATTTTAGATATAAGTGATTTCAACTTAGCCAGTTCAGAATACTGGAAAATAAAGATATGGCAAAAAATTTATAACCATGAAATGAACTTTTGCTCAAAGCATGAATAATTTCACACTCATTTATTTACTATGTCAAAACGGCTCAGCTCATGCTACTGAAATGTTCAAGGAAATTTTTTTAATCAAAACATTACATTACGTACATGAGAAGAATAAAATTTGGCTCAATGAGCACAGTCAGGGATACAAGCCTGGCTTATACACTACTATAACTGTGGTGAGTGTATTAACAATGAGAGAAGAAATGTCACTTAACATCAACTTTAAAACATATGTTTCAGATATCCCACTGGGCACAGCACCACATGTTACAAATTATGTCTGGTCGGTGAAGTAGTAGTAAAGAAACAGTTACATAACTTTGACTTGCTTTTGCCCTTTCCTCCCTCTCTGTTTTTCTCCATTTTCACTTTTTTTTTTCATCCTTTTTTCATTCACTTCCTCTTCCTGTATTTATTCTTCAATTCTTACTCCATCTTCATTCCTTCTCTTCCTTGTTCAATGTTCATCTTCTCTCAATCCTGCAGCCTATAGTCTTCTCTTCTGTTCATTCTTAATCTCTTAACCTCTCATACACATCAGTCTTCAGCCTTTTATTCTTTCTCTGCTTCATCTTCTTTATTTTCTTCTCCTTCAAACCTGTCTGTCATCCAAATCTCCTTTACCTCCCCCCTAATATCCCTTAATATTCCACTCCATACAAGACACCAAAGCGTTGACTAGTAGCTTAGCAGTTATTACTAAGGATCTCAGAGACTAGTGATTATTACCCTTTTGATTTCTTTTATGTTTCTTGATTTTATCTTCCATAACCTTTGCTATACAATATACCAGTCTTCTAAATTCAGGGACGGCAGCAGACAAAGGCAAACTTTTCAGAAGCTAAAATCAAAATAAAGATCTTTTGTCAATGTGAAAGTTGCTTTGTCATTTATTCCCCTTTATTCTCTTTACTAAAATGCTTGCTATTTCAGGTCTAATATTTGGTTTTCTGAAAATGTGTGGCATTCTGTCCTCTCTGTATTTTCACAGGCTTTTCAAATACTGATCTCTTTTTCCCTTTCTTTTTATTCATCTGTTAAGTAGCTTTTTCATGCCTGTAATCTCTTGTCTTTCTACACAACTTTACCCCTGCTTTGTCAGATTAGTTCATCTGGACTTCAATCTACTCATCCATGTCTAACCAATGACAAACAGGCTAGGGACTTTACCTTTTCTAGTATTTTGAGCACAATGTTCTTGGCCTTTGTGAAGCAGTCTGGCAGGGGGCCACCCTCTCGGCAGATGTTCCCCTCTATTTCAAACCTCAGCTTGTCATCAAAGCCAATGGGGTTGGTGGCTTGAAGGGAAAAATATCTACCAAAGAGAGTAACAGCCATTAAATGCTACACATTGTCACTGTGTTTTGAAAACGGCCTAAGTTTGACACTTTTTTTTGAAATTCTGAGAAAAAGCACGGGAAGTGTTTATATGACAACGAAAAAAAAAGCGTCAGCATATCTTTGGCAGGGAAATATTGACACCTTTTACATTTTTTAACATATCAAGATGGGTCTTGATCTAATAAACAACATAGTACCCATATTCAATAATGATCTAAAGTCTGACATAGGCTATTACTGGACCACAAAGACCACAGCCTTTTATGAGCTTGTGAGTATTGTCAGCATGAGTGTAAGACAGAATACATTTTTTTCATTCACTAAAACAGTCTGTTTACTTCTTTACCTGTTGATGGAAACACATCACTGGTTTCTGGATAGCTCTTTACAAGTTCTGTTCCCACACTCAAAACGTAGCAAAGAATTTCGGCTGAATGTCCCTGTTGTTGTCTGACAGTGTCACTAAAACATCACCTCCAAGAACCTCCAATATATCACATTTCATCAACTATCTACTTTCACTTATAAATGGTTATCAGTAGTGTTGCAGCCAGTCAAAATGAAGTAAAAATCTAGAATTATTCTTGATTATCTGATATCAAAGGTGACACTGGTATAAATAGCCTATATTTAGTTGTTTACACTGATTACCCTAATCTTAAGCCAATATATTTAAATATAACAATGTGACTAGCTAGACAATCCACTCAAAGAAGGATGAATGCACATCTCATTAATATGCCAAAACTAGCTAACCTGAGTCTCTTTCAAAGGCAGAAGATACTGTACACAGGGCTCATACCTGTCTCTTTCCTGTGTAAGCTACGAAGTGGAACAATTTTTCTCGTCCTAACCAAGGGAGCAAACCCCAAAATACATTTATCAAATCAATGTTCTGTATCACGCAAATGAAGCAGATGGCACAAAACACTTTCAATGCTCACATTTCTGCTCAACCTACAGGTGTCAGTGTATTATTTCACTGTGCAGGTTTTGAAGTTCACACAATAGAAATAGCAACTTCAAGAAATCAAGTTGGAACAGCATGTGCTTATAGTGTACAGTGACAAAGTTCAGCGTTGTGGTTCTTTATTAATCCTGTGTAACATGTTTGAAATAAATTTTGTACTAAAAAATGTTGTCTCTCACTTGTCATAGATAACCATAGCGTCAGTCTGGGCCTGGTCACCGTCATAACTGCCACTGGTTGAGGTCAACTGTTGTTGGAAGTTATCCGCTGCCAGCCACATTTGCATCAGGTCACTGGCGCCCTCTTGCTCCATAAACTGGACAATAGGCAGAACAAAATAGAGAACAACTGTACTCACATTATAATTCTACTAACATGTTAAACTTTTACAACAGACGCTGAAGACCTACATTACCTGTATTTACACAAAAAAAATGAGTATGATTCTCTCAGTTGCTTGTCCTTGTCGTTGAACCTAACTGACAGAACACCTCTACTTGGATTTCTCCAGAATTACAATATTAACCCTGTAGGACCCATTGTGCCATATTTGGCACAGGAGGTCTGAGGATGTATCCTATTATGTTATGCCATTAATGAAACGGGATTCCTCAACAAAACAGTGTATCATATAGTATATTATATCATCAGTGACCTCATCTTAACAAATGCACTTAAAAGTTAATTTTTTCTGGCTCTGTGTTCATCCTAGCCATGCACAATTTTTACCTAATACATAGAAAAATGTATTTTCTAACAGTATGTTTAATCATGGGTCTTAGAGTGTTAAATGTTCTTTACGTGTCTGAAATAGTTCCCACAGGTTTCCACATTGCAAAATGGACTTTAATTATAACAGTTTGGTAACCTACTATAAAACCCTCATATTTCTCCCCTATCCTTTTACAGAGAATCAAAAGTGTTGGTCTGCTTTTTTCTATGTGCTCCACACTCATGTTTTAAATACCCTGAAGGCCAATTCTAAAATCTGAGATATACTAGTAAACTGCAGATAAATTCACCTTCAGGCTAAGTCCCTAAGACTAAAGATGTAAGACAGCTTGACTGAACTGAGATGACTACAGATCTGAGATGGAAAAAAAAATTGTCATCATGCCATGCAGGCATTTAACGATTGCCTTAAAATGTGATCTTCAGCTCACCTCCATAAAGTAACACAAGGCATTGTCATTGAGGNAAAATTGTATTTTCTAACAGAATGTTTAATCGTGGGTCTTAGAGTGTTAAATGTTCTTTACGTGTCTGAAATAGTTCCCTCAGGTTTCCACACTGCAAAATGGACTTTAACACTTATTCTACCATACCGTTCGCTTCCGCTCATGCTTCGGATTCCCATACCTCTCGCTATCCGCTCACATTCGAGAACGCCGATTAGCGCGTAATTTCAATGTTAAATTGCGAATGGGCGGAAGTACGAATATATAATAATACCGGAAATAGTATTTAGTTGGCGCGTGGGGGCAGTTGGATTGAGTTTATCGACGAGTTTCGCTTTCTTTGCACTTTGAGTTACACGATGGCTGAATCAAGACGAAATGGTGGTGGAGATGCGTTCGATTTCATGCAAACTCTTATCGCTGTTTGGCCTCTTGCAAGGCAATTTGCAGAGACTGTTTTGTTAAAACACACCAGGAATAATGTGATAAACTTTTATTACTTTTCACTGCAAGTTGGACTGTAAGAAAGGCTAAGATTCATGAGAGTGGAATTTTAAACATTTTTTGTGTTCAGAAAGCGAAAAAAACATTCATAATAGGCGTACTTCGGAAATCGCTCAAGGGAAATAATACACCTGAAAATTTGACTCCTTTAGAGTTATGCCCCCTTTTCCAAGCCCACACCCTTTAGAAGTCGGCCATTTTTGTTTACTGAATCGTTCTCTGTCGACCCTACGTCGAGCGTTTTGAATTTGGACCGCTGTTTACTGTGATAAAGTTGGCCGAGTCTGCGATACCGGCATGTCTTCCCGTACTGCTCTTAACAATAATGTATAGTATACCGAATCTGTTTTCACTGTCCTAAGAGAAAATAGTTTGGTTTTTGACGTGAAATTCGTATAAAGGGTCCGGTGTAATCACAGTCCCAGCTGACCAAAATCCCTGTTTCGAAACTTGAATACATTCTCATTTCCATCTTCATCGTCCCTGCGTTTTGGGTTTTGTTTGTTTTCTGCTGAATGTTGTCATTGTGTTTTGTGTGTCTCAGAACTGGTATGTATGATTAGACTGCATCAATCTGAATATTTTTTATGTTCCTGGTCTTCCAGTGATAACATCGAACAAGTTTCATGCTTAAAATGGCGATCTAAAAAGAGTTCTCTGTGCGCTTGATAGACGACGATGAAAGGACTAGTGTCTAGGCTAGACTCAGTCAGAAAACACAATTACACATATACTTCATCATACCACTGATTCTTCAGATTTTACAGTTTCTGAAATATTATATGAAAGATATCAGGTAGGTCTAGACCTGGACACTTTTGAAGTTTTGTCACGAGTTAAAATTTTTGTTCAAGGATTCGGCGTTTCAACAGTTTACAATAACTCTAAATCTGTGTGATAACATTTTATCGATGTGTCAGAATGTTGTCATGTCCAACTTTCAAAGATTTGGTAAAGTACGGTGTGTCATGATTTAAATTTTTATTTCTAGGATTAGGCATTTTAAGAGTTTACGATAACTCTTAATCTGTGATTAAAACTTTTATCGGTGTGTCACTACAGAATGTTGTCATTTCCAACTTTCACAGATTTTGTAAAGTACGGTGTGTCATGATTTAAATTTTTATTTCTAGGATTAGACATTTCAAGAGCTTACGAAAACTCTTAATCTGTGATTAAAATTTTATCGGTGTCAGAATGTTGCCATTTCCAAGTTTCAAAGATTTTGTAAAGTACGGTGTGTCATGATTTAAATTTATATTTCTAGGATTAGACATTTCAAGAGTTTACGAAAACTCTTAATCTGTGATTAAAATTTTATCGGTGTCAGAATGTTGCCATTTCCAAGTTTCAAAGATTTTGTAAAGTACGGTGTGTCATGATTTAAATTTATATTTCTAGGATTAGACATTTCAAGAGTTTACGAAAACTCTTAATCTGTGATTAAAATTTTATCGGTGTCAGAATGTTGCCATTTCCAAGTTTCAAAGATTTTGTAAAGTACGGTGTGTCATGATTTAAATTTATATTTCTAGGATTAGACATTTCAAGAGTTTACGAAAACTCTTAATCTATGATTAAAATTTTATCGGTGTCAGAATGTTGCCATTTCCAAGTTTCAAAGTATGGTGTATAACAATTTAATTTTTTTTTTTTAAAGAATAGGCATTTCAAAAGTTTACGATAACTCTTAATCTATGGGATACATTTTATCGGTGTGTCAGAATATTTACAAGTTTAAGTGATTTTGAAAAGTACGGTGTGTAACGATTTAATTTTTTTTTCTAGGATTAGGCTTTTCAAGAGTTTACGATAACTCTTAATCTATGATTAAACATTTAATGGTGTGTCAGAATGTTTACTGGGTGTTCCTCCCAACACAACAGACACGCCATAACCGTTATTTATGATTTGATTCATACTGAATAAGAAAAAAAAAGTGTCTTTGTGGAAAGGGTTATAAGGTTCTATATTTTCCATATTTCTTCATGCGTCTGTGTCTATTGTGCCTCCATGATCCATCGTTCCCCCTCCCCACACCAAAAAAAAAACCAAACACATGCATCAAACGACCATTTGTGCTAGACTAGGCCTAGACTTAGTCTAGTATCGCAGAATACACCCTTTTTTCTTCGTTCGATACAATTTTACTTTTCAAATTTCTCACTGATATTAAATATCTTAACAGATCTGCACTCTGCACAAATGTTGGGCCTAATTTTGATGTACAATGTGATTAAGTTTATGCATCGAGCTGTTACGTATTGGAATGTACTGTTACTGATATCAGTGGAAATGATTGAGCTTGCTAAAAGTTATGCGAATAGGCCGAGCGGTCAATAAGTTAATAGCGGCGTGTAAAATTGTATAAACAGGTCCGTATGTCACGTTCACCAGTCTGTCTATGCGCTAGGTACCCTTTCTGCAACACGCTTTCCTCACATTGTGTACAACTCGGGGTATTGTCGAGTGGGTCCAGGAAAGGGGACATAACTCCTTTAAGTGTTAACTTTCAGGAGTTACCTCCCGCAATCGGATTTCCGGATAACGTCTATTGGAGTAAATGTCCTTGAAATTGTGTTTTAATTAAAGTTCATCCATTTTTACAACTGCTGTGTAAGTTTCAGGTATGTGAGTGAAATAGATATTGTTTGGTGGTGTTTTTTTGTGTACCCACTATAATTCTTACATTTAATGGGAAAGAATTTGGGAATCAGGGGACATAAGAGGAATTTCAATATGGGAAAATAAGTGTTAATTATAACAGTTTGGTAACCTACTATAAAACTCTCATATTTCTCCCCTATCATTTTACAGAGAATCAAAAGTGTTGGTCTGCTTTTTCTATGTGCTCCGCACTCATGTTTTAAATACCCTGAAGGCCAATTCTAAAATCTGAGATATACTAGTAAACTGCAGATAAATTCACCTTCAGGCTAAGTCCCTAAGACTAAAGATGTAAGACAGCTTGACTGAACTGAGATGACTACAGATCTGAGATGGAAAAAAAAATTGTCATCATGCCATGCAGGCATTTAACGATTGCCTTAAAATGTGATCTTCAGCTCACCTCCATAAAGTAACACAAGGCATTGTCATTGAGGAGAATATCTGGCAGGTAGACCTTCTCTGTGGTTAGTACATTGACTTGATGGCGACAGTGAAACTCACTATCCATGAAAGACTGAAAGTACCTGTGAAACAAAACAAACCTCGATACAGCTGATCCTACATAACAACCTCTCAGCAACATGGCAAAATTGCAATTAAATAGAAGTGCGATTGTCCAAAATTGTTTACAGGCATAATATCATTTTGAAAATTCTTGTGATGAAGCAGAATTTATGACTGAGCAGAGTAGAGTTCATCATTATCTAATAAAAATGAAAGCAAAGTCAGGGTGATAAACAAAATTCAAGGAAGCATTTCACACATTTCAGTCATCTGTAGTCCCATATGGCCAGACCTTCAGAGAGGCATCAGAAATGGCCAAAGAAACACAGAATTTCAGTTTCCCATAATACAAAATCTTTCTCACAAATGGCATTACAAGAAGCTTTAAGTGAATTGCCAAGACGTAATGAGCTTCTGGATCATAAATAACAGATTCTAAGATATTATAAGAATCCTTTGAACCGCTCTAAAAATGGTAAGAATTAATCCAAATATGCAAGGAAACTAAAAGTTCCTGCAAAGTTCCATAAGTTCAAAAGCTCGTGCTTTCTTCATCAGGCAAATGTATAACCAAAATGAAAATTAGATAGCAAAGTAGAAAGGCAAAAATGTAATGTGCCATTCTTACCCTGATTCTATTTTGTCCAAAGCAAATCTTTGGCAACTTACAAAGCACTCGGGATCCACCTCTCCATCCTCTTTACAGATTTTACCTGCCAAAGATCATAAAGAAAACTTGCCAAGTGTCCATCATGCAGTATTTAGCTTCATAAAATCTTCACTATCACAAACAATGATATCCCCTTCTCATGGACTTCCTATATCAACCCTCTAGTCCTCAGCCTATCTATTCACCAGTCAATACATCAGTTCACCCATTCACTCATCTATCCTGCAACTTAGTGGACTTCAACAATACCACAAGCACACTCATCTTTTGGTTTCATCCACTTTCCACCCAAAGATCCCCAAGAAACCATCTACCGCGTAAACATTTTGCTACATGTGAATATACATCTGCACCCTTACACATACTAGCAACATTCCATGACTCCTCCATGAGGTGCTTGGTTCAGGGCTAGCGGCATTATCAAACGGAAGAATTTAAGAACCCAGGATGCAGCCAAAGGTTTAAAGAATTGATTCAATATGTCACATATCAATTTGTCACTACCGTCATACCTTTCACTGATCCATGAGATGAGTATTATCTACTTATATGGCCGATTTCTCAAAACTATATTTTTTATAACAAATTTCCTATCTCCATCGTTATTTCTGGACCAATCTATGTAATTTTTTATATATATCAACTCCAAATGTGTACATAAATAATCATAGAGAGATATTCGCTTTATTTTTTCAAATTTTCTGAAATTCGTGGTGTTTTTACCAAAAAATTGTGAAAATTAGTTATTAGTGGAACCCCAGTTTTGAAGCTGTGTCAAATAAAATTTTACCAAGATATTCAAAAAATCTCTCTATTAGTGTTGAGAGAGTATCTGTGGACATGTCTGTGTAAAATTTCGAATGGATAGCTTTTCATTTGACATAGGAGATAGTTATTGAAAATGACATATTTTCACGTAAAATTTCAAGATGGCGGCCATTTCCATAGCAACCAAGGAATAAACATGACATTATTTCATTGTCATGGTTGTGACTGACTCTCAGAGCATTCTGCGCAGAGTAGAAATTCGCCGCCTAAGAAATGAATGCGTTCAGAGCCTGAAAGCAACAGAGGTCAGATCAGTGACCTGGATTTATTCACCTGGACACTCTGGGGTCAGAGGGAACGAACTAGCAGACAGACTGGCTGGGAATGCCAGGATCTCTGGCCAGATCAAACACGACAAAGAGGACACTCTGAAAGATCTGATGAGGAAGTTGACGGAGGATGATGAGAGGGAATGGGAAAATTACCACCACCTGCAACAGATGATAGCGATGGGAATAAAGAAAGGGGAAGGCATACAATGCAAACTGTCTGGAAGGGAGCGAAAGGCCCGCAATCAAATAACTGTGGGAACTATCAGTAGATGGACTCTTCGCTGGATCCTGGATCGGGGAACGGAGCACCTATGGGGTTGCCCGGAGTGCAGTGATGTTGCAAACCCTGAACAATGAACAATGAACAATGAACAATATTTCATTGTTTTATACTAATTCAAACATGCTGAATTCAACACCCCTCCTTAAAGAACATCCAGAATGACATTCTTTTCATTTCTATCTAATAGCTGATTATAGTAAAACCATTTTTTGCTGTTCAATTTCAATTGCAAAGTCTACTACATGTAATAAGAAAGGACAGAGCACACCACAATAATGCACTATGATTTACAGGAATAGAGCTATACCTCCCCTTAACTAAAACGATAAAAAATCTTTTATTCAGATCAGTCCTTGATCGAATACTCACTGATAGCCTCAGATCTAAGCGTGTCATCAACTCCTAATGGCTTTGGTGCATCTTTGGCAATGTAGGTAGAAAATATTGTTACAGCATCTCTTTCTATACCTGACAGAAAGAAAGAGCAAAACAGATTTGATCACAGCTTCTCAAGGCATTGTCTTAAGATAAAACATATTTTTTTTTAATTCACTACAATCTTTGTGCAATATACAAATAATACTTTAAGATCTTTTGATATCCAAATCCAAATAGAGGTAGTTGCGCTGAAACAACTATTTTTCTTTGCACAAAATGGTATCATATGGTTTACTGTAGTCTGATGGAATGATTTAAATGACCTTAAAAAGGTGGCGAATTCTTAACCATAATGCAGTCCATATAGTGCACTGTAAGCAAATATTCATAAAAGCTGCGCAACAAATTCAGTGAACTCAGCACAATTTCTAAACACATTGTAATGTTCTAGTAAAGTGATAACTGGCCACCCAATGGAACACTGTTCTTGATGATACCTAAGAATACATTGTCCATAATGTTCCACATAAGGGAAATCCCAAAATCTAATTCTGGTGTGCTATAGATATAACTGCAATTACCACTGACCTTTAATTACAATCTGAATACTATGCACACATTTTAATTTCACATTTGAACTTACTTACTTACTTGTCAACATATAGGGCCTAAGACACCCCAAATTTCAGCTAATCTTTTAGAGTTTTTCTATGCTTGAAAACAAAAATAAACAGTAAAAGATTGCTTTACTCCTCATACTTGAATGCCTGAAGAAAATGATGATAAACACTTACTCTTCTTAAGTTTTAATGCTAAATCTTCTTGGCTGGGCTGTGGACTTTTCAAGTTACTGGTACCAGTTGTGGTCTGTTCGTTGATATCCAGGGTTGAAGGCTGTTGAGGTCTAGTAGCTGCCAATCTTGAATGTTCCTTACCATCCCTGCTACAAACTTCTGTCCCTCCCAGTGAAGAGGATGAAGTGTCAGAAATGGTGGTATCACAAGATATATTAGATGCTTGAATGGCTGAAGATGTAGCTGATAATGTATCACAACTGGAGACTGCAAGGTTCAGGGACTTATAATTTGGGTCAAGTGACGGAACCTTTGGCTGATCACCGGTCTGCTTTTGATGTGGAGCTTCTGGGTGAGATGGAACATGATGGGTAGAATTAGAATCCACCGCCCTCTCACTATCACCGCTGGCTAATTGCTGATACTGTTGTGGTATATTTGCTACACTGTGATCTTCAGAATGTGATGTTTTGATATCTTCTTCTTCATTTTGATTTCTGTTATTGCTTGAACTGACTGGATGTGTGGTTTCACTGGACGGCACTTTATCACTAGTCATACCACCAACACTTTCTGGTGTCACTTCACTGCCCACACTACTGCCAGAGTCAGTAGCTGAGTGTCGCGAGGTGTCACTCCTACGCTGATGCAGCGCACTTTTGGAAATATTCTGCAATGAGTGGGTGCGCAGTCTCATCAGCGTTGAAGCATGAAAAGATTCTGCGTCACACCAGAACTGGATGATATGCTCAACTTTCTGGCTCTTCATGAAGGCTTTGAGGCAGGATAGAGCATCTTTGTCCCTCACAACCTCAAGCAGGGTTTTAGACAGCCGAGAAGAAGTACGCAGGGGTGACTCCAGAGAATTTTCAGGAATATCTGCGCGGGGAAAATTAATTATGCTGCTTTAAAATAAAGCTGACAAATTTTCTGGCTTAAACAAAGAAGACCGTCATGCAAACTGGAATTTAAACTCAACAATTCTCAGCTTCATAATATTTTTTTTCTCATGTAAGTACTCATGCAAGTTTATTTCTGCATAAAGTTTGCTCACATCCATTTGAATCCCAAATTCATCTTAGATGGTCTTCCCTGAAGCATAAGAAATGATGACTTCAATGTTTTCTGGTGTAAGTGCTTTCACTAGGGAGGTAATCCACCAGGAGATTTTTCAGAGTGCTAAAAAATACCTTTGACTACCAAGGGAGATCCTGTCTGAACCTCCTTCCTTCCCATCCCCTAATTTCTCGAACTGATTTAAAAAAACTAATAACATACTGTTTCAGACCAAGATCTTTGCCAGAATAGCTCACCTTTATCAATATAACCAAAAATATGGTTCAGTTTTTGAAAAAGTACTTTGACACAGGCTTCAGTTTATCCTAAATTCATCTCACAGAAAAAGCACAGCACAAAACCATCACTTCAACATTCAACAATACCAAATAATTTCAATAGTCAATCAAGCATACCAAATTTCTATTATAAAAAAATAAAAACATAGAAGTTCCCTTCCAGAAACAATTATCCTTCCCACTACTTTGCTCTAACCTTGTCCATCCTGCAGCACAGATTCTGACAGCATCAATGTGTGTGGCCTCTTAATACTGGATGGGTTACCATTCAGGACACTCTGAGGTAGACCTAAGGATTGAAAACATTGTAGTTCAGGTTGAACACAAAACTGAACTTTGTTCAAATCATTACTTTCAATTGCCTAAAAGCAAGACTTTCGATTTTTATGTGAGACCATGTGAATGTTCCTTCACCAATAACATTATTTTTAATTTTTCTAGCTGCAGAAAATCGCTCAGCACTATCTGGTATACAAGTTGCAATAAAGGTGGAGATTCTGGAACAAGAGAAAGTTATTTTCCATGAGCACAACCTAATATCAGATTTCAAACCTACTGCCACCTCCCACTGCGGCTGTGATTCTTCCTCACAACCACTGGTCCGCCTGTGGAACGAGGCCTGTGAGTTTCTTAACAAAGAAGACACTACATAATGGATAAGACTGCTTAACAGATCACATGTAAAGATGTGATAATCTTACTTTAGGCCATCAAAGTTTTGCATATCTTTGTAAAAATACTGTCTCTTACAATAAATCTATCTGTGAGATGACAGATCACTAAAACTGAGTGCATGAAGGGTTTGAGGGCAGAATGAACTGGTCAGAGAAAAATAATGCACAAGCCAAGGGATAGTCTACACTTGCAAAGACTTGTGTTCAAAATCAAGTTCAAACATATCTACAAGATGCTATTAAGTGAAAATTATAAAGATAAAAAAAGACAACAAAAAATGATATTCATATTTGCAATATCATGCATATAATTGAAGTGGAGTTCTGAAATTAAAATTTATAAATAAAGTAATAAAACTGTCAAATTATTACTTTCATGCCACTCTTTTTTACATGCCATATGAAGTGTCAAATACTACATGCTCCTGTGTTCAAACTATTTTACAGAAGCTACTTCATTCAATATAATCGATATAATCTAGTATAAACAACAGGACTCCAGTTTGATAAAAAAATCTAAATTTGTGAATGCAATACTTTAAGGTTTATCTTTCATATGAAGGTAGGTGATAATCTCCTCAATTTTACCATGAAAACACAGGAAGGCACACGCAACGCAAACAGTCCTGAACAGACAGGCCAATATATAATAGTGTGAAAAATACCAGCAGTGTATTGAGTGTAGGGGACAAGGTTTGAGAAGGCTGAATGCAAGACATGAATGCTGAATGCAAGATATGAAGGCATTTTTAACTTCAAAATAGTTTCTAAAGAATGAAAACAACTTTAGCAAATTTAATGTGTAAAACAATGCTTGGCTTCAAGCTGGTGAAATGTTTAATTGCACCACATCATATATAAAATCTTTTGAGCACAGCTTATGTCACCCACTTCTCCTGATGAGCACTTTACTCCATGACCTGCTGCAAAATGAAAAGAGACGTCAATTACACAATTACCTATGTCACTGTCTTCACCCCATGAGTCAGGTGTGCTCGGGGAACGTGGAAGACTCCTGTTGGACCGATTGGATGGGGTCCTCTTCAGGCCCGAACCTGATAAAACATTCTGTATGGATGCTGGTGGCTTAGCCTGCCGCTCAGCTGCGGACAGGGAAGGAAATGATATGGGGATATATAGCAGGCACAGCAAACAATGAGAAAACAGGGGAGGGAAGAATCTTTCCTCGTGTCACATATTATCTATAACCTGACAGTGAGGAAATACAAATATCTGATAAACACCACAGCATGTAGTATCAATGATATCATTATTCTCAGTACTACAAGTGTGCTAGTGTGTTATGGAAAGTTCACTTCATATGTGAAACACAGAAGTTCTATAGATATTAGAAACATTTTCAGATGCAAGACTATGAAAATAGCATCTAACATATATAGATTAGTAGAAGACTGTGACCCTATCACCTGAGTTTTTCTGCTCTGACCTTACTCCTATGTCCATTGATACTAATATCCTGTTTACAAATATAGCTACGACCTAACTCCATTACAACTGGTGGTAAAATGTTGCACAAAATGAACACCTGCAAAGGCACGGAATCCCGGAACCATAGTCCTGGCCATGCGCAACTAATTCTTAAAATACTATAACACTGAAGGCAGCTTGGCTGTGCAGTTTGTGAGTCGTACTCAGAAAATGAAGACTATCAAGTCTAAGGTTTTTGTGTTTGATTCGCACACTGGGCGGTTTACGTTGTGGTGTCCTTGGGAAAGACACTTCACTTCCACTACCTCACTCTACTCAGGTGTAAATGAGTAGCTGGCTTTAGTAGAGCTGGCGGACTAAGGCGCTGCACTGCTGGCAATCAGCAATGACTTTGTTATGTAATTCATCTGTAATATTATGTATTCACACGTACCACATGTTTTGTTCTATGTCTCTAAATTATGTATTATGAATGAGATGTATAACACTGTATAACATTGTAAATCAAATTCCCTACGGGGTAAATAAAAGTGGTATTTCGATTTTTTTTTAAGGTCCAGAGACAAGATGCAATTCTTTACAAATCTGATTTTGAACTGAAAGAAATATCTTGCAGTTACTAAAGGCACTGACGATCATCAGTTCCTGGCTGGCCCCAATTATATTTAATTCATAATCAATTATTTGCACTTAGTTGAAACACGTTTTGCCTGACAGACATTAAAACAAAGCTTGTTCAGCAGTGATAATGAGGACAGGTTTTGCTTACTATGCAGCAGTGGTAACACCAGATAAGTCTTTTATGCATTGCATGGGGAAAGAGCAAGGGCAAAGCAAGGGATGGGAGTTGCAAGAATGATGCCAACAAAGGTGAAGGGTGCAACCTACAATTTGCTTTAAAAACCAAGACTGTGCCACAACCATCTTGCTCTTCGACATCAAAACATTAAATTAATATAAATCTAGGTGACTTAGTGCAATCACAATGCATGCACGATGCACATCTCTTGACTAATTTTTGACAGTCTCGCGTGCAATCATCGAGAGAATAGGATTAGGAGGGATACGCCTACTTTTTGAGTTTCTTCTTCAGTTGGAGAAGAATGCGCCATCTCATACCTGTTTTTCGTCGGAATAACGGCATTTTAAAGTTAGTGTCCTATTCTGCTGGAAGAGAGCAAAACAGGATCAACAAAATGTCGCACACATGGAAATACTTTGAGCATATTCATGGTTTTACATAGTCCTTTGACTATGGAGTTGCCAGTTCCCGGACACGGAAATCGCCATTTTGTTTACGTTTGTGAATGAACCGGTGTTGAGGTCAAAAAGTATCTGCCTCTTTATGGTCTTTTATGAATATGCATCCCTTTATTTCCAACCTATCACTAGAATGTGGTTGCATTGTAAAGAAGCTTGAGAATTAGGAAGGTAGAGTAAGTATATTGCAGTAGGCTACAGGTGCTAACTAGAAGGGCTCTCAGATGAAAGCAGACCTTCAATCAAATAAAATTACCTCTTACATGACAATAATCATTATTGCCCCACGTGGCCAGAATACTCATTTAATGTTATAGTAGGCTATTTTATAGGCTCTCACTAGTCTTTAACAACAGTTTTCACCGTCTACAGCCAGGTAACCATTTTACAGATAGATGGACTAAACAACAAGCGAAAGAACTCCACC
>JAWQUT010000239.1:385155-407073 GCA_033807755.1 Ellobium chinense
TGTAGCCTTTAAAAAAAAATGAGGGTCCCGGTATCACTCGCACGCTGATACAAAATTCAGCAATCCAATGACTTTAAAGCATTTTTGAGTACATATGGTGTAATCGCTTGTTTGAATGTTGAGTGTTTGACAGCGGTTACAGTACTTAGTGGTGAGTGTCTGGCATCAGTGCGAAGTGTTGAGTGTCTAGCAGTAGTAAAGTGAATATGTGGGATCGATGCTTAGTGGTATCTTGATAATGGTAATGAGAGGGAAGATCTGAAAGAAGTAATGAGTTGGGAATGTCTTCAAGCACTGAGGGGTGGAAGTCCAACAGCAGTACCGGTACTGAATGATGAATGTTTTACAGAAGAAATGAGTGGTGAGTATCTAGCACCCACTTAACGCTGGTGAGTATTAGGAAACAGTGCAGAGTGGCTAGTCTTTTTAAACACAGTACTGAGAATGAGTTTGTTTACAAGAACACTGATAGGTGAGTGTCTGCCAGCTGTATTCATATGTATGAGATTATTATGAACTAGCATGCAAGTGTATATTATTGTTTGAAATACTCTTATAATAATTATGTAAGCGTGGTGTGGACGGATGGATGGATGGATGGATGGATGGATGGATGGATGGATTGGATGGATGGATGGATGGATGGATGGATGGAGTGTGGATATAAGAGGACTTACAAATCTATGTCTGCAGGTGCCTGTAACAGAACATTAATGTGGAGAGAGGTAGCATAGAGGATTGTATAAGAGAAGAAGCGAGAACGATGACGTACGAAAGACAGTGACTTGCGTGAGATGCAATGAATGGTGAGAAAGGAAAGTGACTGGTGCATATTATTAACCATCAATTCTAGCGCATATGTTTCTTCTTTCTTATTTACTTTGTTTTTCTCTCTTTCTTTCTTCTTGTTTCTTCCTTTGCTTCTGCTTTATTATTTCATTTTTTTCCTTCTCTCCCTTTCATCACTTCTTTCCCTTTGTCTCCATTTTCTTTGATATAGGCCTAACTAGATTTTGTATTGAATTTGCGTTCTTGGCCCAGAGCCTAATAAAGACTTTGAATCTTGTATACTGTAAAGCTGTTAGATTGTGTGAAGTGGAAAAGTAATAACTGTTCATCTGTTCACGTGCAATGTGCAATGTGCAATGTGCAATGTGCAATGGAATGATGAATTGATCGATCGATGGACTGATGAGCTGGCTGGTTGATTGAATGATGTATTGATTTATTGATTGATGTATGTTTGTTTGATATTTGATCTTTCCTGTTATTTGTCGTTTGTAAATGTGTGCCCACTTACCAGATTGTGATCAGGGCCTTTTTGTTTAGTAAAGCTTCCAACTTTGTTGTCCTGTCGAATCTATGCACTACAGTTGTGGTCTGGGTTTATAGCCAATAAACTTGTTAAAACTCCTTGAATGGCCCGCATCTGCCATTAATGTTGAGTGATTAGTTTCAAATGCTGTGGCAACATTGAGTGGAGCGGTTCTAACAGAATGACATTCTTGTTTTCTGTATTGTGTGGTGAGTGTTTAGCAATTGCAGCTTGGTTTCTGAGCATCTATGACAAGAGTGATTTGTATGAAATACTGTTATAATATGTAAGGGTGGTGTGGATGGATGGATGGATGGATGGATGGATGGATGGATGGATGGATGGATGGATGGAATGAAGGGATTTGTAAGGTCAGACGGGATTGTCTGAGAGCACATGTGAAAGAGAGACCATTTGTTCTCTGCATCACGATTCACGGAAAGACACTTGCTGATACTTTGAAAATGTGAACAAGTCTTTCAATTGTTATTAAGTGTCCTTTGAAGTCTATGCTTTCGAAGATGGCCCTTGAAAAATGACGCGAAAACTGGTGAATGACGAACTGAATACTTCTACGAGATTTTTGACCGACAGGCAGGTGACCTATGCAAATCAAATGATACTCCTTATCCAGTTTAAAGCTTTTTCTTGTGAACAGAAGTTTAATGATAATAATAATGCAATTCATAAGTCTTGTTTCCAGGCCAATGCCCACTCATGCGATTTCACAATGTCATTACCCTAGCCGGCCTGATCACTTTATGACGTCTTCAATTCTTCGGGGAGCATACAGTGCCGCTGCCATTTACAGGCGCTGATCGCTAGCATTCTGACAATATCTATCACTATCTATAGTCAGGTATCCATTTTATAGACGGATGGACTGAGGAAAATGTAAATGAAATGCTTTCCCAAGGCACTTACAGCTAACAATTTCAGCTTTTCTTCGTTCCAGTGACACACTTCATATTTATTTGCTCAGAGAACAGGATTATATGATTTGCTCCCTTGCGTTCTCCCCCGCAGGGAAGTAGGCATAGTTTAGACATTAATAAGAAAATTTGGAATTTCTTAATTTTTACCGGAAGTTGAAGCTCGGTAACAAATGTCAGCTACTACCTACAGTTTAAAATTTGTTAGTGAAACATGTAATCACTAGACACACACACTAGAAGGAAGATGTGGCAGGAATCAAGGTGATATGAAATGTTTTAAAAAATGAGGCAAAGTCATTAAAATAGCCAACGTTACACGTAGATCAGCGCACTCTTTTCTAGCTTTTCCGCATGAGCCGCAGAGATATTTGCTTGCTAAGAGACTCACACCTCCACTGCTAAGAATCTGCTAGGGATTCTCCACAGAATGAAAAGACCACCCTTTTCACCAGTTAGAACACCCTTGCAGTGGTCCTCATACTTACCTCAGATGTTCGTCCATCCGAAGTAACAGTATCCACAGTTTTTGCAACTGTCTTCGGAGGCAGTACAATCGACTGTGCCTTCCTGAAATGATAGCTCTTTTCAGAAGGCAGATTCTGTACTGTAGAAGTGTTATTTTTCGCTAGCATATAACTTTCGCGAATTCCACAACTTGGGCCTAAATCGCAAAACTTACTATCCGTGGGGAAGAAAAAATCCTGTTCGAAAGTTTTCAAGGGACTCACTACTGCTGCATCTAGTTAATATTGGATTACCCTTCAGTATTTACACATACAGTAATTGATTATAGACTGTTTTTCTGTCAGTATGAAAAATAAGAGAGCAATTTGGTGATTTTAGTGCCAGAATATGCCAAGGTTTGTTTTTTGTTTTATTTCAGTCGGCAGCCCTGTAATTTTACACCGGACTACCCGATACTTCTGCGCTCATACATAGATGAGATAATCATGTAGAGCTCACGAAAATTAGATCCTCGAGAGGGAAAAAAAGTCTACATTATTTTATATCTGAAAGTTGCTTGAAAGTCACAACTCTCTTTCTAACTACAACTGTTTTTCCATGCTTCCCAGCAGCTGCGATCAAGGGAAGTCGAAAGAATACAGTAGACGGTGGAAAATAAGCATCTGAATGCAGGATAATTATATATTTAAGCAATATGAAAACTATGACTTAAATGATGGTGTTATTATTGATGAGAATGGTGGTAAAGAAACGTATCTCCTAACCAGAGTCTGCACTCTCGCCTATGATTTACTATCTGATCGTGGTCGACGGTTTTTATACTGCACAAGGTCATCAATTTCGGATTCGAAATTTATACGCGACTTCAAAAGTTGAGGAACAATGATGGCGTCATGAATCTTAAACTTTAAAGAATTAAAGAGGATTCAGACAAAAACAGCTGTAGAGTTGGGGGCTCAATTAATGTACTAGCTATCCCTTAAAACTCTTATAAGGAAAGGTGTAATACGTACGGATTGTCGATGTGGTTGTTGTTGTTGTTGTTGTTGTTGTTGTTGTTGTTGCTGTTGTTGTTGTTGTTGTTGTTATTGTTGTTGTTGTTGTTGCTGCTACTGTTGTTGCTGCTGTTGCTGTTGTTGTTGTTGTTGGTGGTGGTGGTAGTGGTGGTAGTGGTGGTGATGATGATGGTGATGTCGTCCTTGTGATCTTTATGGACTTTGTTGTTGTAATTGTTGTTGTTTGGAAATTATGGAGGGAATGAAATTTATATTACCCCCCCCCCCCNCACACACACACACACACACTTTTGCGTTGTTTAAAGCACCATTATAGGCTAACACACAGTTGGATACCAACTCTCCACGTTTGTTATTAGATCTATATTAGAATATTACAGTCCGCCTATTCTGCAAACACTCTGTCACAAGGTGATCATTCTGGTAACACTATATCGACAAGGAAATCAGTGCCTGACTTTAAAGCTGGAGGAGAGGGTGGCCGGGAGCTGCACTGCAGTAACGACTGATGACTATTTTATGCACTTTCATTTTTCAGAATTATGAGACTGTTATTGTATATTAATCAGGTATTTTCAGTTTCGTCACGTGACCAAAGGATTGTCGCTCACATGTTGGTTTGTTTAGATGCTCGGCGCATGCGTGGCTGCTGGCCTTTCATCAAATGCATTCCGGCATGTCCAGTGGGCATATACGAAATCCATAGTTAGTTACCACAGTGAACACTGCTGATGTTTCGGGAGTTTCCCGTGGTCATCGCACTGCGTTAACTAACGTAAGGATTATATTGTGTTCCTTCACTGAGCACGTAACCAAACCAGCGTCTGAGCGAGCGACAATCTCTGTGCTTTGTTGCGTGTATATATGTCATCATGAATGAGATATACACAATCTACAATGGAACCTCGATATTAAGTACTCATTTATTAAGTATACCTTGTTATTACGTATAAAATAAATGTCGCATTCAAGGATTCATTAGTCTTCTATTATTTCATTATTTCATTATTCAGTAGATCTATCTATTAAATGGTATACTGAACCTCAATGTTAAGTTGGCCTGTACTGTTTTTATTGCGTTTTTAAGACAGTTTTTTTTTCGAGGTTCTACTGTATTGCACTACAAACAAATGCTCTCCAAGGCAAACATAGGTGTTTTTTTCACTGTTTTCATGTTTCATTCTGTTTGCGTCTTATTATGAAGCTTCATTGCATCTTATGGCCATAACATACGGATACATAAATCTTGCATCACAAACAGCAGCTGAATACAGGCAGTTTCGGCCTTACTTAACAGCTGTCATTGATCAGGGTCAGGGATGGATTTAAGGTCCACAGGCCCTCCCTTTCTTTAGAATTGAGAGAAAGTGAGAGAGAGAGAGAAGGTGAGAGAGAGAATATCAATAATATTACCTAATATTTGTGGAAGATTTTGTCTAATTAGAACTCTCTGATACAAATAGACGTCCTTATTCGGGACAAACACGGCTATAGCCACAGGTTAAACAAATAAAGGAGCATTCGTTCGTTATCTTCTTGCTCCTCTCTCCCTTCCCCTCTCTTTCTCTCTTCTTTCTCTCTCTCTCTATATCACACACACACACATACACACACACACACTCTCTCTCTCTCTCTCTCTCTCTCTCTCTCTCTTTCTTTCTTTCTTTTCACCCCCTCTTTAATTTCTTTCCTTAAGCATTCTTTTTTGGGTCTTCCGGCACCAGCCCTGTAAATGCGCGATGCCTATTAAATATACGAGTCCTTGAGCAAAGGCCCATTCGAGCCTTTCCCAAATCCGCCGCTGATTAAGTCCAATCGAATTGATGAGAACTGTAGTCTATCTTCTGTCTGTACTCTGCAATATTATATTGATTTTATTTATTTTGATGGTTATTAAGATGATCCACTACTCTACCATTGTAGAGAATAGTGCATTACTGTGGTGCGCACTGCCCATTTCCAATTCAGTTATGTTACATGCAAAATTGCGCACCAAAGTGTTGAACAATGCACTTTTCTTTGTTGTGTGTATTGATCTTAGGAAAATTGTATCTCAAACTGCAGCTGTATCTGAGACAATATAATGCACGTACTTATAGAAGCATTTTATATTGGCAAGGTTCATTCTCGCTCTGTTACTTTGAGAGACAGCGTTTTCGCTTAGTTTCAGCTAACGTTTTCTGGAGAAACACATATTGAAAATCTCTCTGTAAGTATGTTCCTTAACGTGTCTTTGATACATGTGTGAAATCTGGTTGTGAAGTAACGAATGTAATTTGAGATTCGTTATCCTAAGATCACTATCCATAACAGAAAAAATGCACTGTTCAGCACTCTGGTGCACAATTTTACATGTAGTATTGAATTGGAGCGTGCAGACCACAGTAGTGCACTGTACTCTTCAAGGGAAGAGTAATGGATCGCCTTAATTCTATACTGAGTTCATTAGGAAAGTTTCCGGACTAGAATAGAAACAGTGCAGCTGTTATCTGTATTTCTGCACACCGTCAAGAACATTTTGTTTCGGGAAATCCCACAAAGGTTCATTGTCATGGCAACTTTCAAATATCTGCAGTGACCACGATGTGACGTCATCTGCCATGAATTCGTATGGTTAAGGAAATTATGATGGGCTAGGATTGTCATTATGGGTTAAGTGACTCTTTGGGAGTGGGGATGGTGGCGGGGGTGAGGGGAGAGAAGAGAAGAGAAGAGTTGATAAAGGAGTGGCTTATTTGGCAAATTCCCAGGTAAGTTTTATTTGAAGTATTGTTATTCATTCCTTCCAGTCAAATGTGCATACAGCCATACTGGTACATGGTTATTAAATAACATTGGAAAATTGGTGTTGTGCTCTTAAATTTCTATGAGTGTATATGCTTCTTAAGCAATAGTGGGAATCTTCAGGTCACAAATTTTAGGTTATACTCGTGTTGGGTCAGTTTTTTTTATCAAATTCAGCATCAATTACCATGCTACATTATATTTCCTAATGTCATATTGTCCGGAGATGGCAACTAAGGTCTCAAAATAACTTTGAAACACACCGAGGGAAAATACCAACATAATAATGTTTATTAATTACTAATGATGATTTTTCCTTTTCATTGTTTTTCACCTTTAAAATCCTAATTCACAGCCATTTCTCAATCTACATATTTTCAGTAATACTTCTTTAACATAAGGTACTTGGTGAGATAAGGACAAATTTTGAATATCATGCCTTTGGGTGTTTGTTTTTTTTAGTTTTTAGTGTGAAAAACTGCATTTTTGCTTATTCAGTCCTTACTGTAAAGTTTGCCCCCTCAAAATAACGGCATCTCTAAAACTGCACATCTGGCATCATTTCATGCTACAGTATGTATAAAAGAGTGTGTACGTGCCAGGTGTGGTCAAAAAGATATTTGTTAAGAAGTATTTTATAGGAGTTCAAATGATAGACTAAAAACTGGACGATTTTTATCTGCCTTTCTCTAGATACCATCATCTTAGTACTCGTATAATATAAATATATTTTTTTATAATTATTTATTGTACAACAGTAACGGGTTTCTACAATTAGACATTTGACCAGCAGTAAAAGTATTATATCCTTCTGGTTGGTTGACATCGGTTGTCTTTAGTGATTGTTTAAATGTTTAAATTGTTTATTTTTCTATGACTGTGACTTTATTCTGCTTTATTGGGGTAATCTTACTAACCATGAGATTCTTGATAGAAAGTTTTTACTGTGCAAATGATTTACCGTAAGGATCATAAATGTCCTGCAAGTTTGTTCATTTTAAAGACATGAATGGATACTAAATGTATTGACATGAGAGTGTAAAATCTGTGATAGAAATATCCCACTCGGACCGTCAAGCATGCACTTATCCAAACAATAAAAAAATAACGAAAAAGTAACGAGTAATTTTGTAATTGTTCCAAAAAATTTGAGTAACAATTATTGAAATTTTTCGTTACATTGGATGAAGCTTGTAACGAGTAAGTAATTGTTACTCGAAAACCTGTAATGAGTACGTGAAGCGGCGTTACTTTTTACTCGTTACAACAATCCTGCTAATGAATGAGGCCATTATTTTCTATCTCTTCCGCGTTCAAAGCAGCCATCTTGCTTGCCTAGAGACTAATACTTTCTTTGCAATGTCAGGAGTGGGGCTTCCCATTTCGTCAAATTGCAGGTGCCAAACAAACGCAGCCCTGCCCTTTATCCTACCAATCAGACCTTGAGCTAGTCCCTAGATTCTGCTACTTACTTAAAGTCTTGCATTATAATTATAATCATATTTTTTTTAAGCGTTTCTTTGTACGCAGCCGTGTGAGTTTATTTCTCAACCAATTTTGCTCAAATTTGCTGTGTGAGTCACAAATTCTGTGCAGATGGTCCTTTTTTGGTCAGTGATGGTTCATCTTCTGCCCCCGAATCAGGGGCGTAGCGAGGATGAATTTTCTGGTAATCTAGCACTTATATCCTATCGTTGCTTGTTTATTTTTTGGTGGGGGTGGAAAGGGAAAGGACAAGATTTAGACAGTAGTAACTGAATTTTTTACAATTGGTTTTTGGCTTCAAAAGAGCCAAATCTGGCACCTCTGCTACTATTAACATCTCGTAACCGAAAGGAAAAAAAACAACTGGAAGTCGTGCAGGGAGATCTTGTGTAAAAAGAAACACGAAAGACCGTCAGAACAGCGGGTAAGCAAATTTTTCTCTCAGATTATTTGCTACCTTTTTAAAAGTTTTTTCTCTTTACATTGCCTTTGGATGCATTGCACTGTGGCTATGGGAGCGCTGAATCTGTCAGACAGTATGTAGGCTCTCAGATTATCGGCCAAGAAAACTGTCTCCTGGTGACAAAAATCTTACTGTCAATGCCTGTAAATGGCTCGTAGGTGAAATAGGACGAAGGTGATGATTGAACATGAAGATTAATTAAATTGTTTTAGACAAATAGATATTATTTTGGTAATCTTAGATTCATAGATTACATGGACGCTACGTCCCTGCCCCGAATTTATACAAAATGGATTTTCCCACATCCGAGTGACCGGCTTTATTTTTTAGCGCTGACATCCAATGCGCATGACGTCACTTCTTTTTGCGTGGTCTATTGTGGTGTCTCCAGCCAGCTTAGCGTCTTGAGGCCAAATTCCTCGAATATGGCTGGTTGTTAAGGAGGCTGGCGCCAATAAAAGTCGTTTGGCGTGTTATATATTTTCTCAGTTTAACCCATATGTTTACATACAAGGACGTGTTTGAGCATACTAAATAATAAAAGAGAAGCAGTGTAAATGCTGCAGTAGCAGTTTGGTCGTTTGCTTCACACAGTAACCCCGCAAGTTTGCGAGTGCTTTGGCTAGTGAATTAAAAGAGGGTGCAGAGAGGCATCTGTTGAGTTTGGGGCTCATTTGATATAATCCCCGAAAACTCCTGTAAACAAAGGTTGTAGGTGTTGCTGTTGTTGTTGTTGGTGGTGGTGGTGGTGGTGGTGTTGGGAAGCATGCTTATTTGTTTCTTTGTGTATTTGTTTGATTTTGTTTATTTATTTTGAATGCCAGAGATAACACATACAGGAATGATAATCGAGAGCTTGCGCATTAACGATATGATCTTTCATGAACGTAAGAATTACATAAGAGCTTCGATGCTGACTGTACCCTTGGTTGCATTCAACATGCAGAGTTGATATAATTCTTACGATTCCTTGCGCAAACTCTCAAATATTGCTTAACGGGCATGCTTTTTGGGAGTAAGTCACACTGATTGGACAAACAAGAATCAAGAACATATCAATAACTTAAAATGTATGCACACCTTTAGATCCAGAGTTCTGGAACAGCTAACGTCGTAACGAAAGACACCTCTATACAACCTCAGACACCCAGTCTAGGATTTTTGAGAGCTTGTGCATTAACGATGGGATCTCTTAAGAATTGTAAGAATTACATTGGAGCATCGATGCTAAGTGCACCCTTAGTGGTGTTCGAAAACGCAGAGTAAATGTAATCTTCATGATGGTGAGAGATCCCATTGTAAATGCGCAAGCTCTCAGTTGATTGAATGAGGAAAGGGAAGAGAGAGAGAGAGAGAGAGAGAGAGAGAGAGAGAGAGAGAGATGAAGAAAACAGGCCAATAAATAGATCTAGCTATGGAAGAGAAAAGAAGAGGAGAGAGAATAAAAGAGCATTGTATGAAAATTATACTTATCCTCCTCTTCCTCCTCCTTCTCCTCCTCCTCCTCCATCTCCTTCAGCTCCTCCTCCTTCTCCTGCCTCTCCCACTGCAGCCAGACACTGATCGCCAGAGCAGCGACAGGAGCGGTGCCACGTGCGAAGGCCAAACAATCCGTTGTCATTCTATGACTGACTGTCGATACCATAAGCTAACAGCACGGCCGGGTGACAGCGAGACAATATCGTCTCGTGCTGGAGGGGGGAGGTGCTTATCAAGAACTGTGTTTCCATAAAAAGGATGAATAAGAAATTCCTACGCACGTCACAATCCGTCATTGGCTTGGGTGAGTACTGAAAACTTTAGGTTCCAGGTAGACAATCCTTTCATAGTTCATAATTCGGAGGAAAAAAAAATTTAGGAGTTTCTTTGTGCTACGAACTGAAAAGTTTGGACCAGAACTAATACATTCTGACATCGTATTTGCATAGAGTTTCAGTTCGCTTCACGAAAACAAAGAAAAAAAGACGGCAAGAAGCAGGTTATGATGTTACCATCATGTCATTTTTGTGTTTGTGTATACTTAGGTTTGAATTTTTTGGTTGTTTTGTTTCGTAAAACTTCATGCGAGCCGGATTGTCACTGACAGTCAAAGTTTTAGTATGACCACAGCACGTTGTCAAGCCATGTTTGGTAACACAACATACAAACGGGTAATGGACAAATCAGATTTATTTATCCTGTTTTTATCTGTGGTTTTAATTTGTGTCCAGTTAAATCTAAGGCCAGAGCAGAGGTGTTAGGCTTAAATGCAGAGTTTAAGAAAATTATTAGTATGATTAGGGAAAGTGACGAGCACCAGATGTGGGATAACGAAATAAAACAGGATGTTGTAAATTGTTTGTCTTTGTTAATTAAATTGATGAAAGGGATACCTTTTCACCGATCTGATCCAAGAAACACCTAGAGTTTCACTACTGTCCAGTTATTTAAACGATTTTACGCCTTCTCTAATGAAAACCTTTTAAAAACTAGACAGTGATCTTAATTAAACAAATATTAAAAGAATTGAGAAAATTGTAGGTTTTTTTTTGTTGTTGTTGTTTTTTTTGGAAAAAAAGTGGTTTTGGGGGGGGGGGGNGGGGGGGGAGATAAAAATATAATGTTAGATTTTTTAAAAACAGAATTCATCTAAATCTGCATTTGACATTGTTAAACAGTTACCCCCTCTCCCGCCTTTGCTTCCTGCTCAATCCGAGGTTAGGAAATATACGTCCGCCTGCCAATCATTCATCTGTCTTAGTGGAGACATGAGGACATTCACTGTAGATGTACTCATATGGTCTCACAAAACCTCTAATATTATCCTTACGTTACTTAACGCATTGCGGTAGCCACGGGAAGCTCCCAAGACGTTAGTAGTGTTCACTGTAGTTAACGCAGTACGTTAATTAACGTATTGTGCATACGGACACTGGTCTTTTTTTTGGCCCGTCGGCGCCCCATAATGTAAAGGGGTGGTGTTCCTTATAAAATTGTTATCATTATCATTGTTATCTTCAAATATGTTTTACTCTGGCCTTTACTGGTCGTCCGCACCTCTTGTAAAGAGGAAGTGTTCCTTAAAAATAGTACTATTGTTATCTTCAACTATGAAGGAAGAAACTTCTGGGAAAATTTACAAGTGATTATGCTCTCCATTGCCGTAGGTGTGCATTTGGTGATGAAAGCACAAAATTTACACAGTAGAAACAGCATTTAATTTTTAATAAGCTACAAATTTAATGTGCTATAGACGCACTCTGGCAGTTGCTTAGAAGCTGAGTAGTCGGTAAAAACAAACATCGTTAACTTTAAATGAGCCTACATATAAACTTTCACCGCATAACCTTTAACCCGCGTAAACGCGCATCTTTGTTCCCAAAAAGTAAATTTCACAGAAATATCCATCGCCGTTTTGCGTGTGTTGTCTTTAAATCCTTCACCACGTTGTTTCCAAATCACTGGGGTACATCATTGCTACCACGTGTTAGTCTCACGGGCAAGTGGGCACAACAACAACACAGCATAGACGTTATTTAGAAAATCTGGAATTTTGGCGCTACACCGGGAATAAATGTTCGGCAAAAATGCGGTCACCATCTGCAGTTTCAAATTTGTTAATGGAGCATTTTATCAACGGTCTTGTATTTAGGGGATCATATGGCACGAATCAACGATGGTGTGTATTTTGATAAATGAGGCAAAGACAGAAGTATAGCAAACATCACACGCAAGTTAGAGCACTATTTTCTAGCTCTTCCGCATCACTTGCGGCCATCCTGGCTTGCCTAGAGACTCATATTTCAGTTGCTTAGAATCTCCGAGGTATATTTTTACCTACAGGTAACTCCACTTAGTACATTCTCTGCTTAACCGCATACTTTCATGTTTCTATAGAGTGGTAATTAAGCTGTGACCTCTGAATGTTACTTTTATACGCTTTTGCAGATTTTATATCTTGCTGCAAATATTTTGTGACAGTTGCTGATCTTTCGTCAACTGCAGGATGCATGTGTTCTCACGTTCATCGCTTCATTGTACTTTTTATTCTGAAACTGTCTAATGAACCTGTTGTTTTGTTGTTGTTGTTGTTGTTGTTGTTGTTGTTATTGTTTTGTTGTTGTTGTTGTTGTTGTTGATGATGATGATGATGATGTTGTTGTTGTTGTTGTTGTTGTTGTTGTTGTTGTTGTTGTTGTTGATGATGATGATGTTGTTTTTGTTGTTATTGTTGTTGTTGTTGTTGTTGTTACTGTTAAGAATAATGTTATTGTAGTTGTTACTGTGTTAAGAATAATGTTGTTGTTGTTGTTGTTCGTGGTGGTGGTGTTGTTGTTGTTGCTTTTGTTGTTTTTGTTGTTGTTGTCGTCGTTGTCACTGTTATTGCTGAAAGTGGAATAAACTTAGTTTAATATAGCCATTACCGTGCTGGCGTGCCGTAACTTGCCACCAGGGTTACCAAGACAGAACGATTAACGCTTGGTGCGAAAAGCCGTTGGTGGGTTCGGATCCCGCTGGCGATGGACTTCTTCTCGGGTTTGTTCCGCAGTGATTCAAAAGCACCAGCTTGTCAGCTGCTTAACGGGTCTTCAAGTCTCGTCTTTAACATAATTAGGCTGGAAAGTGTGTCAGGGTCACGGATGAACACTAATCCCACACGTGAAAGTTAGGGAACATATTCAAGCCGTGGGACTTCCATTGCTGTGAAGTTAGGGCCTCTGTGGTGTAGTGAAAACATGTTCAGACTTCCAGGCTGAGAGACCCTGGGTTCAATTCCCGGTAGGGACAGGAAATTTTATAGTGGGAGGTTTTTTCCCAGCCCTTTTTCTCAAAATTCACATTTCACTGTAATTTTAAAACATTTTTAAATGCCCATTTTTCAGAAAAACGAGTAACACTAAAAAATTATCAGACTGGGCTCAATATTACTTCCCCTTCGTAATAAATGAAAGAATAGGCCTTTCCACCCAGTTACACATAACTATTACTATGCTGAGAAAGAAAGGTTAAAACTCAATACTCTATTCTTCATCAGATCATTTTGCCTCATTTTTTAAATTCAATCTTTCCTTTTTTAATCAATCATTCCTCTACACTTTTTTTTTCTTTCTTTCTTCCATCACACTTCATCTCTGTCACACTGTTTCCCTCATGATACGGCAACAAAATCATTTTTTTGCAGCGTCATGCTTGTATTAAATCAACAGCCAATCACGTCCTGTCTCATATAAAGCCAATGCATATGCGGATCTGCCCTGAAAAGAACGACAGACGTTGTTTTTATCCTCTTATCACCAACCTTGAATTTCCTATTCTTCATTCTCTCTCTATTTCCGGTTTGTCTATTTCCGTCGTCTGCTTTAGCCCAGATTCTGTGGGAGAAAAACACCAGGGATGGGCGATTCCACAGATTCTGAAATCAAGTCGAGTCCAAGTAGTTAAGCCCAGGAATAGGAAGAATCGAGTACGATTTTTAGTGGCTTACATGCCAGACTTAGTGATTTGTAACATTATTTAATTAAAGCTATAAGACGGGGATGCAAGATTATCAGTCTGGAATATATATTATATTACACACACACACACACACACGCACACACACACACACACACACACACACACACACACACACACACACACACAAATACATTCACACACACACAAATTCACATACATACATACATACATACATACATACATACATACATACATACATACATACATACATACATACATACATACATACATACCTCAATAACTTTATTGAACATGCTGTTTAGATTACAATCACGAATCCATCCGCGAGAGTACAGCGCGTTACAATATAATATTGCCAGCTTTCACCTTTCGATGGACATTCGCCTGCGCCAGATCCGAAACGAACCGATTATGGCGCTTATACTGAGATAGCTACACAGTCTTTTGACTTCTCTGTTCGTTAACCCAAGGAGTTTTAGTCCAGTCACTGTTTTTTTGTGCACTGTTCCCAGGGATCCTATGATTAACACAATGATTTTGCAGTTGTACCCCTTGTCATTAAGATGATGGCATAGTGGTAGATATTTCATAACTTTTTCCCGAAAGCAGAGGTCCAGAAAACAGTCAAAAGGGGCCGAAACCTCGACTATGAATGCTTGTTTGTTCTTATGGTCGAGAATGCAGATGTCCGGCTTATTGGGTATGTTTTCCGTTGTTGCGATGCATTTATTGTTCATAATGTCAGTTGTTTCAGCTTTTAATCTCCTCTGAAGCATGCATACATACATACATACATACATACATACATACATACATACATACATACATACATACATAGGGAAACATGAACATTTCACTCTATAACTTCTATGTATTCTTAAATCATAAGTTTACATACAAACTAGTATGATAGTAATGGTTTAAGGGGATAACGTGTCAGATCTGATACATTGTGTGGAACAAAGAAAAAGCAGACTATGATAATTTTGATGCTTGTTCCAGCAAAGTTGACTTAGAAAGTGATCTGAAAACTGGAGCTCAGAATTTTTGTGCCATTATAAAAAAAGGCTGGGTACTAGAGGGTTAAGTAGGAGTAAAGGCCTATGCGGAACCCAAGATCTATGAGCCGCTGATCTAGAATATAGAACTACATATAGGCAGCCACAATGCAGACACATATGGATAATTACACTTGGAAACAATCAGAAATGTTATATCCTTTCTAAGTACAGAACTATTTGGCTGTGAATCTGCTGAGTCTATGCAATGTGCAGAAATTTGCTAATCGAGTAGCGCAAACCTACAATTTTTGTTTTTAAGTGTTCTTGTAGAAACAGGATTAGTCCATTAAATTTTGAAATTTTATTACGATAAGACTAGTCCAATTCCAAATCTGTTTTTAAAAAAAATTGTGCCTAATAATTGATAGCATTCGGTGAATCAAGGTCTCTTTCCAGAAATACTTGGAATCCATTCGATTCCAATGTTTGGAACTAATCTAGTCGATTACTGACGGGGAATCGGAAATCGGGCTCTGAAATGGAAATTGTCCATAAAAAGACATGGCGATGTCTTAATAGCATTTTATGCATCATCTGATGCGGGTTTCAGTGAGGATTTAATCACTAAATAGCTAAATAGTGTTATGCCAGATGCAGTGTGGCTACCGTACATTTCTCTGTGCACAAAAGGGCGATGTCGCCAAGTTAAAATGTGGTAACTCAGTTTTGACCATTACACGTATTTTTAGATCTAGCCCTTTGAAATGTTTGAGGTGGATGTTGGGAGGGTCGCCTTGTCTCGATAGACGAAGCACCACGCGTCGGTGAGGCAGGCTTCAACCGGACAACTTGGCCCCCATTGAACAAACTTACATGACCTGAAACGCCAAAGAAGAAGAATAGAAGAAGGGGCAGAAGAAGAAGAAGAAGATGGCACTGAATTTCACCAACTCTGAATGGCTTCTGGCGTTGGTTGCTGTTTCAGAGTGATTAACATGTAATAATTTCCTTCTTCTAGTCTCTAGCCATAGTCCAACTTAGGATTTGCTGGTGTATCAGGATTCCACATCAAGACTTCACAGTGTGCCCGCCAAATATGGAACATTGTCCAGCTGGAATTAGAAGCTTTTCAGCTCCAAATTTGTTCTGCCTGGAGAGCTGCCACATACTGTCCAAAATTAGGGAGGTTTGAGCCTGGGCAGTGGTGTTTGCATACAAATCCTTTCTATCCATCATCTAAATCTTCTGAGGCCGTGGCCTTACATTCAAGTTGCCTGAGTGTTTGATAAACCCTAGAGCTTGTTTACAACCGTCAGATTTGGTTTTGTCGCTGCCAAGGAACTGCTTTTGTGGCAACTTTGATAGAGTAATACCAGTCATACCACAGTTGCATATGTGGCACTAGGCCTTTTCATATTTATGCTGTCTTCTCACGTATTGATGGGAGGGGGTGAAGTTACCATGTAAATAACAAAATATGCATCGAATTGTACGACATTGCACATTGAGAGACATTGCTCGCATCGAAAGTTTGTGAACAATGATCACTGCATCGATATTGAGCCATTATGTGATTTCCTCACTTTGTTTTCCATCATTGTTTTCGATTCTTTTTGTCTTTTCCATCTGTGTGATCTTATGCAAATTTTTCCTGGGCGTTGATAGGTTTGTTTCTCTTTGAACAGTGAATGATGCATCAGCAGAAAAGAAGGACCTTTAGTACGCAAACCACATTATACAATCAGCTGGCTTCTTTGAGATTCACCTAAGGTGGCGACCTCTTAGCAGTCCGATAATGTGTGATCAATATTTTGTTTTCAGCTCTACTAGACCATGCCTGAGGGAAGTTTCACTTTTGAGCATTTTTCCTACAATCTTCTACGAAAGTAAATAGAGTTTCATCAACCTCTCTCACATGTTCACATTGCCAACAGGTTGGCTCAGTGGAGAGTCAGTGTGTGCTTGTTTTCCAACTTCTTCACATCTTCATTGTACAAAATTCAGTTTCATCAACTTCTCCCACATGGTCACATTGCCAACAAGTTGGCTCAGTGGAAAGTCAGTGCAGGCTTGCTTTCGAACTTCTTCAGATCTTCATTGTCTGATCAATATTTAAAAGGTCATCTCCACCTTGAGGGAATGGGCTGTGATTTTCCATGAGAGTGTGAAGTTTTTTTACATAGTGTTGTTTTTTTTTTTGCATATCACCTGGCTGGCTATTTTACAAACGGAGCTGTTTCTCCTTTGTCTGGGTTTGGTCCATAGATATCTGCTGCAATCTAAGCGTCATCGATACCGCTGTTTTCCACATCAGCACCCAGTAGCAACGTAAAACGTAAGGGAGTGTCGAAATGTGCCAGATACAAACTTGATGAATTTAGGATGGGTAAGTTCAAGTCCCCTCCCATTACCATATAAAGCCAAGTCAAATGTTATCACATTTTTTAATTTGTAATTCCATAATCTCAGCATTGATTTTTGCTGTACCAACGCATCTTTTAAGATAAATACATCCATTTCTAACTTATCAATGAATGGTATATGTGGCTTTTTCCCCCACTTTTATAGTGTTTTTGAGGTTTTAGGCTTTGCTTTACTACATGCCATATTTTGTTGTTTGTACAAATCCGAGTGTTGGTAACTAAACTGCCAGCTCACAAATTCATACACTCTTTGAAAAAAGTTGTGAAATCTAGATTATTACATCTCTAATAAAAGGGAGATGCTATTCTCCCGTTCCAATAGTTAAATCAAAGCCACGCAAACAACTACAATTTTATCTTGCATACATTCCACTGGCACCTATGCTAAAGCGCTTACTGGTCACTCAGTGGGCAGACATCATTAAAAAATATTGTTAATTTCTTTGAATTTCAAATCTAAATGGTGATCCAGTCACTTGGCCACACACTCATTAGTTCAACTTTAATGACAAGTTTAACAAGTTTATTTAAAGCTTATTGTACAAAAAACACAAAAAAACTACATAAAAGCATGAGACAGGAGGACACACACTCACAAACTGACGACACTCAACACAGAAATGACACAAGCGAATCGAATTAGACTTGATTATAGTGGCCTAAACAAAAGATTTCATTACAATAAGATAATCTTTTTAAATTCCATGGCATTCTCTGATTGCATCAGCTTCCTATACTTCAGTATATTCGATCTAGTAAAATATTTCTTAGCTATGTATTTCTTTCTTTCCGGGGTAAAATGAGAACATTCTAAACAACACGTCGTTAGTGTTTTTAAAAAAAATTGTATTCTGTGGTTTCTACGTACCGTTTGCGATATCACAAATATCAGGGTTTTGTTTTGTTTTTTTTTTCTTTATGATAGACAGTCGTTTGGAAACAACACCTTGACAAACGCCTTTGTTCCCATCTCTTAAGTATTTTTCTTCCTCTTCTCTCCCGTCACCGACATCCCCACCCCCCNGCAACACCCACTAATTTCTAGGTACGCACGGCAACACAAGTAAAACTGGCTGCAGAAACCACAGATCAATTTTAAGAGGAATCCACGCTACAGAAGAAGGAAATAAGACATAGGCGGCCATGCTTAAAGGTATGCGCAGGTGAGGGGAAAGGGGATGGGTGGTCTTTGTCCTCCACTCTCCCCTACCAAGTTCACACCTTCTTCGGGGTTGTTGTTGTTGTTGTTGTTGTTGTTGTTGTTGTTGTTGTTGTTGTTGTTGTTAATCTGTCCTATTTCCATAACTTCTCATTCCATGATACCTTACGCCTACTCGAGTTTGCTATTCATGGAGTATTATTTCCCCCCGCAAGCTACCTCTTTGCTCTTCTCTCTCCATCGACTTAAAACTGTGTCTCCGCCTCTGGCATCACGGTGAACTGCGTAGGTTTATTTTATTATCCCCCTCTCGTTTCTCTCCCGACTAAAACGTTTTATGGGTGGTGTCTAATGACAACTTTTAAAATAACTACCAACGGCGCGTGATCTGCTTTCAAGTTAAGTTATACGTCTCAAGATGTTAAATTTCGTTCGAAATAAATTTGCTAGGCTGCCCCCTTGGTGCGTCAAAGCGCTATCTGACAGGAGCGTATCTACTCACAAAGTGAATAAAAAATCCCTCAGGTGATGTCTCCAATGCGTTGACTTCCCTCCCCCCCCTCCCCCAACCCCCTTTTTCCTTCCCTTAGAAGATCGGGCAAAAAAAAGTACTTTAACCTCCATGGTAGAAATATTCCGAATTCACAGTGGAATTTATAGAATAGTACAAAATGTTAATAGGGCCGAAAGAAGAGAAAAACGATAGGTGCCAGTAACCTTTACAATCTTCGAGTTAGGAATAACAGGCCTGTAACCAGCTTTAGCCCACAGCTAAGTTATGTATGGTTCATTTGATCCACAATGGCCTTGATATATGAGTCGAGTGAATGCTAAAACTGCAGGCTGACAACAGTTTTGTTTGTCCATAGCCAAGAAAGAAAGCTGGCATGTTTTGATGACTGTACGTGTGATGAAAACTATACACGCTTACTCGTGTCGACATCACTTAAGACTGAATTAAGTCACAACAATCTTGTTTGTGTCTACAGCCAAAAAAGAGAGATGGCATGTTTTGATAACTGTACAGGTGATGTAAACTATACAGGCTTACTCGTGTCCACATCACCTAAGACTGAACGAGGTCGACAACAATCTTGTTTGTGTCTACAGCCAAAAAAGAAAGATGGCATGTTTTGATGATTGCACGGGTGGTGAAAACTAGATAGGCTTACTCGTGTCCACATCACTAAAGATTGAATTAAGTCACAACAATCTTGTTTGTGTCTACAGCCAAAAGCTGGCATGTTTTGATGACTGTACGTGTGATGAAAACTATACAGGCTTACTCGTGTCCACATCACTAAAGATTGAATGAAGTCACAACAATCTTGTTTGTGTCTACAGCCGAAAAAGAGAGATGGCATATTTTGATAACTGTACAGGTGATGAAAACTATACAGGCCAGGGGCGATGGATCCATATAATCAAATAATCACAGATTACCAGCCGAAAATGCCGTTGGTCGACCTTGGTCTTCTGGCAAGTTAAACAAGAACACCGCCGAATCCTATTCATTTGCTCTTTGTCTGTCAGGCCTATTCTTACTTTGACCTACATTCAGAACCTGATACCCCTCAAATTTTCTCTGCTCTATTCACTGATTAATAGGGATAAAGAAGAACCTGGACACCCCTACAGCCAAATGTGGAGTGGCCTTACAAAAAAACTCAATGAAAGCAAGGAAATTCCACCGGCTAGTAAAGAAGAGCTGCTAATCAAGATCTCCGCTTGATTCGTGGCACTTTCACCTATTGCGGTTTAATGTGATGCGGAACAAAAATAACATATTGGTAAAACGAGACACTATTTTATAGCGTTTAGTGAATTTCATTATTATCAAGGGCCTCTTTATTCGACAATAATTAACACTGTTGCTGACAAGTGACATGCCTTCAGTCACAAGTCTACGACCACTTTTATTTTTCGCTCAGTTTAGAAATGAATCCACACTACAGAAAACCACATGAACAGTCTCACCACACACATATCTCCATTCACAAGCCCAGTGCTGGTGTTGCCACGTTGCCTATTTTATAGTGCAATGTAGTTGATTCCCAAAATCTTTAGTTGGGGAAAGCACCTTGGGGTAGATTTACTTTTTCATGAAGGAGGTTTCTGACTTTATGACACATACAAACAAACATTAAATAAACATAAATTCTTCTTGGGAAATAACATGAATGACAAAACGTTTTGGAAAAGCAATTCATTTGGCCCCCTGTTCTCAAAACCGGCAAGGTTTGACGATGGCAATACTCATAGAGGCCTACCCATTTGCAAAAAGGTGGGCTCGGCTTCATGGTGTAGACTGGGCCTGAAAATTACGTTTTCAATGAAATTAGTATCTTCTTGTTTTAGGTCTGGATATTTGGCTAGAGGTGGAAACCGGGGAGGGGGAGGGAGTCGCTGAGCATAGAGCGGCTTCCCAAGCAACCAAAGGTCATTCTTTTTAAAGCTTGACAGATTGTCACTCCCCTGCGGTCTGGATGGGTTTTTCCTGCAAGGTCGTGTTCCCGATGTTCTGTTTATTAGCCTAGGCCTGCTGGGTCTAGCCTGACTGGACCTAAATTCTACAATTTTGGAGCCATTACACCTTGGTGAGTGATAGTATACATGTATTTTTGTGCAATCCTGGCCCTGTAACTAATCTGTAAGTTTTTGTGCCTTTTCAGCCAACCTGTTTCTAACTACTCAAACTTTTGTTGTAGCTTTTCAGGAATTGTGATGATGCCTACGGATTTTTTTATTCCATACTCTGTGTTACAGTATCATACTGTGAACATCAAGTGTGACTCTACGAACGGGTATTATAGCACTATGGACTAATACCGCATACGTGACTATAAGTGAAAATCATGTTTAACTATGATTACCCTGCTGAGAAAGTCAGCCTTCGCCCCTGATACAGGCTTACTCGTGTCGACATCACATGGGGTCGACAACAATCTTGTTTATCTACAGCCAAAAAAGAAAAATTGCATGTTTTTTCGGGTGGTGAAAACTAGATAGGCTTACTCGTGTCGGCATCACTAAAAACTGAATAATTGATTACACTGCTTGGCTGGTTGGTTATGTAGCTATATTTATCGTTCCTTAGAACGCTTGACCTATTCGGAGATTTCCAAACAACGCCAAAATAGTGTCGCGAGATGACGAACATCAGGGATAAACTCTTCGAGTGATAATTGACAACACTGCGCCCGAGCAATGGATGAAATTATAAAGACTTGGGTGGCTTTGATGTTCCTTTGAAGACGAGATGAACAACACACTTTCAGCGTTAAATGGATGGTCAGCTGGTGCAACAGTTGCGTGGCGCACGGAATCCAATTATCTCTCTGCGCATTCTTGCAGAAAACAGAAAACATGAGCTTCCTTTTTCTGTTAGATTTGTTGAGTGTAAAATGAGTTCATA
>JAWQUT010000239.1:416511-427005 GCA_033807755.1 Ellobium chinense
CCAGAGGAGACCTAGATAACTCGCGTTGTGTAACCGTTTACACACCAGGTGATACTGGATGAAGCCGGACATAGTAATTGTGTATTCATGAGAAAAGACGCTGGTAAAGTAATCATGCCTTATCAGGCTTGAAACAACAGAATAATGTGTCATCTAATTAACGCACAGGTAAAAGCAGCTAGCGACCAGCAATTCCTCCCTCAAGTCCCCTTCCCCTTCTCCCTCTTTTCCTCTGCTCTCAGAATTTATTGCCGCCGTTTGATGGTCTCTGTATTCTGTATCCTTACCGTAAACAATCCGAAGTTAGCAGTTGCGAATGGTTATGGTCTTTTCTGTTGTTACTACATGTAGTATATATTTCCTGTGGTTTTTATTGTCTTGCCTTCGCATAATTACATTTCTTTTACAATTTCTCTGTGTATTTCAAGGTCTAAAGGTTTACCTATTATTATATCTAAGATGATGAAACAGTGATATAAAACAAGAACAAAAATAAAACTGGTAGAATTAAAGAGACAAAAGAAAAAAAAAACATTTTCTCTGTTGGAGAATGGAAAGCAAAAGAACAAAAAAAGGAACAAAAAAAAAAAACCAGCTCTCCTCACCGCAGTAGAGCAGCTAAGGGGGTGATGCTTGGGACCGGGAGGGGAAGGTTTGGTCCTGTTTCGACAATAAACAACATCACGTCGCAAGCACACTGTCACTGACCTTAAATCCGAAACCCAGAAGAAGCCCGGGCGGGTAATGATAGGGACCTGGGCGGATACGAAGCTTGGGGTGGGTGGGTAACGAGTTTTACTCATAGTGATAGGAGAGGCCATGAATTACTATAAAGTAATCAAGTATCTCGCCAGCTAGATAGTAATCGTGAGCATCCGGGTACCCGGGTTTTGAATATGGCGATTACTATTACCCGAGATTACTTTTTGAACCGGATTTGGCACAGGCCTAAACAGTCTACACCAACAGCTGTCGTCGAATCTGCCAGGCCGAAAATGAATTGTAAATTTCTGTGTTTGTACAGGCTGCTCTGTTAATGAATATTCACACTAATCTCATTGTAAAACTGCACACCGGGCAGATGATAAATCTTGATAAACGCCCGAACCGGGCATGGGATGGGATATGATGGGATGGGGTGGGATGGGGTGGAGTGAGTAGTTGGTTACAGTATGCTGCTATGAACTTTGTACATGCGAAAGCAGGAGCCAATATTACTTAACTCTTTGGAACCTTGCGCCCCAAACTAAATACCTTTTCCGTGAGTGGGCGTCGATATCAACACTGTTGGCCCAGTCCATGAAAAGTCAAACTTTGTGAAAATGATTAAATGTTTATTTATTATGAACAGTTGACATCTCTACTGAGATAATCTGTGATTGGTTTACAGAATTTTTCAGGTTCATTTTATTGGATAAAATGTAAAGAAATTTAACATTTCAGATCAGCACAACAAGGAACAATAATGTGAATGAAATAGACGCTTTCAAACACAAATACAGGTTACAGAAGCCTAATCCGATTTCCCTCTTTGAGCCAATAAACTGTTTTCTCTACTGTCACTTACACGAAATTCCACAATCTCTAAGTCTTCTTTAATAGTTTGCAGGATTCAGTGAGCTTATTAAAAATGCTATTTAAAATATAGGTCTTTCATTTCGTATTTCTTATTCGAGCTGCGAACCGATACATCGATAGGTGTAAACAAGCTAACTAGTTTCCTTAACGACGAGTACTCCGCACTAAAGGCCACACCGAAACCGAAGTGAATGACCCAAACTTCAGGTTTAGTTTATAAAATCAGAAGAGAATGCAAACTAATTCGCAGGTAGATTCACAAATCTAAGTCCATTCTCCAAAAATAAGACAGATTTTTTACTGTCTTCCTAACACATATTCAACATGCTATTTTCATGCAATTAGGTATTTTCAGCTCTATCACGTGACCTAGGAAATCTTGCTCACACGTTGGTTTGTTTACATGCTCTGCTTATGTATGATTACTCGTCATTTATCAAAATATCCTAGCAATCCCTAGATCACGTGGTGTAACTGACCCGTCTGAAAATACCTCATTAGAAATCTGTAACCTACAGCACTTTTCTTGCACCCTCTCAGACACAGAGGTGACACATGTAACAAAATAGTGGGAAAGGAAGTTAATCTCAGTCTAACATTTTTGAGTATGTTTGAGTTAAAATCTGAAGGCAATGCAAGCTTTACTAGTGTTTCAAGCACACAAGGTTTCAAGGATCAGAAGCCAATACATTTTTCTATACAAGAGTGGTGACATATGTAACACGTTATTTTGAGCTAGCACGTGTTTTCGGTGAAACAGTGATATAATAATGTGTGAACGTAGCTATCAATTTAATGGTAACACACGTACTATGAAATGGGCCTGTTTACATACAAGACATTGACACTCAGCCTAGCCCGTATCTCATTTCGCATAAATGAAGCAGATGATATCGATACTTGATGGCCCCTCCCTCCCCCCTTCCCCAACCCCATTCTGGAAATTAACCTAAAGCTACAAAAGTCTGAGAGCAGAAAGAACAACACTCTAATGCCTCCAAAAGAGAAGAAACCATTTCATTGGGAGTCGCAGGAACACATGTAGTCTAACTTTGTTTTCTTTATATAGACTAGATAAGATATGTAAAACAAAGAAAAATAAATGAACTATCGTGAGCAACTTTTCTCCCATAGAATCTAAATTTTCATCTACTGTATTATTGTTATCAATTAAGATAAATCTTATGTCTTGTTTCGTATCACGTGACAGAGCGGTGTTCACAAAATAATAGCATATTATTAACACATATTCATGGTATTACTACTGACCGCCCATATTGCCGATGGAAAACTCACACTATGCATGTCACTGATATCAAATTTTCCAAGAGAGGGACTGAGTGAGAGAGCGAGAGCGAGAAACAGAGAGAGAGGGGGAGAGAGAGAGAGAGAGAGAGAGAGAGAGAGAGAGAGAGAGAGAGAGGAGAGAGTACTATGCGTTACAAAGACATCCTGTTAAAAGAAGCGATTGCACTACGAAATAAGTGAACAGCCTGAATCACTAATTTTTCAAAGGCATGACAGCACTCTAACTCTGAAGCTATTGGGTATCTAGATCTAGACTATAAATACTTCACCTTGGCAAATAAAACGTTAGTGCAGTGTAATAATGTTCACACCAGCCTTTGGGGATTGCTTATATAATATTTATAATAATGGTGATACTGATGGATATACATATTTCATAAGACATCAGAGAGACACTGAGAGAAAGGCTTAAAAATAGAATAAGATATAGTGAGTGAGAGAGAGAGAGAGAGAGAGAGAGAGAGAGAGAGAGAGAGAGAGAGANGAGAGAGAGAGAGAGAGAGAGTAGAAGGATGGAAAGAACTAGAGAGAAAGAGAGCAGTTCCGAATACGCGTGTGGTTGAACGAAAGGCATAGGCCTACATAATATAGACTCTATATCATCATTACGTAGCCCACGGTGATGTACGCCACACTATGTCAGTTGAGAACTTGCGCAATGACGATGGGATCTATTACTATCTTTGGTTTTTATTAACTCTGCAAACTGAACGCTAGTAAGAGTGCATATAGCACCACTGTCCTTTTAATTTTTACGATATTAATCGTTAATGCAAGTTTCTGTTTTGTATTTTGATTGTGTAGCCCGCAATCTGCCACGTTGCCACGTTTGGTGCGCATTAACGATGGGATTTCTTGTCATAGTAAATATCCCATTAGGGCATTGGTGCTGGATGCACTTTTAGTACCGTTCAACTTGCAGAGTTCATGTAATTTTAGGAGATCTCATTTCTTTGTGCTTACCTATGTACAGTTTCGCAGTCTGATCCAATGAAAACGATATATCTGAATCTGAAAATCTGCTTGTTCTACCTGAAGCTACGAAAGTCTGCGGGCAGAAAAACAACGTTCTAATGTCTCAATCAGAGAAGAATCCATTTCATTGAGAGTCGCAGTTGTTAAAAACACATATAGTCTAACTTTGTTTTCTTTATATAGATAAGATATTAAAAAAAAAACCTGGTGAGCAATTTTTTTCTACCACAGAAAATAAGTTTTCATCTACTATATTGTATTGATCAGTTAAGATAAGTCTTATTTCTTGTTTCATAACACATGCCGATAAAGCGATGTTCATCAGCAGCATATATTATTATTAATAACAACAAATGTGTGACCGCATGGGAAAACCCGTCAGATCTCGCAATGGGTAATTTTGAGCTACGGCCTTGAAAAGTCGAATTTCGACATAGTGGGCTAAATTGAGATTTCTGTGCAATTAAATAGTTCATTCATTTATCTTCATGTCATGTAAATTTTATTATTGAAATTGAGGTTTAAATGTTGTTCTTTAGTATTTTAATGGAAGACTATTCGCTCAAATCTGACTTTTCTCAAATTCTAATGGCAACGGTAGCATTACAAATTTGTCATAATTTTAGAATTAATAAAGATATTGACCTCAAATAAAGTGCAAAATGTTCAGAAATAAATGGGGATTAATAGGCTATCAATAACACAATTTTCATATCTGGAAAGATGTGAAGGGATTTCCCATGCGCCCACACAAATGTTCATGGGATTACTACTGACTGCCTTTATTGCCCCCCTTGCCTTAGTTTCTTTATTTCCTTTAGAAAAACTGTTATGTGAAAGTGTGGAGCAGCGTGGCCGAACGGATAAGGCGTTGGACTTAAGATCTAAGGGTCGTGGGTTCAATTCCCGACCACGGTCAAGTTGTACGTACCTTGGGAAAGCATTTCATTCACATTTACCTCAGTCCACTCGTCTGTAAAATTGGTACCTGAGAGTTATTTTCAGAACGCCAGAAATCAACGCCTCCAAACGGCAGCGACACTGTATGCTCCCCAGGAAACTGAGAAAGTCCTAGAGTGATCAGGCCTGCTGGGGCAAGAATAGTGTGAAGTATCATGAGCAAACATTAGTCTGGGTGGGAGACTTATAAACCGTTTTATTATTACCATTATAAGACGTGTTACTCACAGTACAGTCATAGGTCAAGAAACATTCGCTGATATTAATCAGTATGCGTTCTCTGGCACTGCCACTATGGCGTAGCAATTTGCTGGATGGCATTTATATGAATACTGGATAACATATTTGAGAGCTTGCGCATTAACGATGAGAACTCTTATCATAGTAAGAATTATATTTGTGCCTTTGTGCTGAATGCACTTCTTAGTAGCGTTCAACATGCAGACGTGCATTAACAATAGGAACTCTTACCATCGTAAATTAGTGCATCGGTGCTGAATGGACCTTAGTAGCTTCAACGTTCATAGTTAATTAATTCTTACGAAGGTGAGAGATCCCATCGTTAATGCGCAAGCTCTCGATTGACTGTGCCTTACCGTAGCCTCACAACCCCACCTCTTCCTCCTTTCCTAAACCTTGATCTCTGATTCCTGAGCTATAATGGAAATAACCTGGGGAGGGGAGAGGCTACAAAGGTTGTAAAATCTGTGTCTTCCTCTCTTTCTCTCTCCGCTTACCTAGCTTCAGGTCTTCCTCAGGATTCACTGGATGAATAACGTGAAAACCACTGAACCTTCTATGACCCTTATTTGGAGTCTGCAATTAAACGTTATTTTGCTTTGTTATAATTAGTGTTCGTCTCTTCCCGTCCCCTTTTTCTTTCAATCCCGAGGCTAATACCATAACGGCTGGTACAACATTAGTCTAGATACTACAGTGAGATTACTGACTTGTGAATGATTTGTTTGTGTCCATCTGTATTACAAGCAATTCCGCTTAAACACAGCTTATGCGGAACATGGGCAAAAAAGTTGCAATTATTCAATGGTATACAGAAAAGGAATATTTTGTTAGACGGAAAATATTGCTATTAAGCGAAAGTTACGACTATCCAGATTGCCAATAGTCGGGGTCAACTATATTAAGGTGGCTCGGGAAAGCTAGTAAATACAGCAAAGGACCTCTCGAAACCCCAAGACCAAGTTTGATATGTGCGATTATGCGAAAGCTACGATTATCCGAATTCCCAATAAGCGGAGTCGACCGTATAATTAAGTTGGCTCGGGAAAACTTACAAATATAGACTACCAAGTTCGACATGGTACATGTACTAAAACTGTGTGTATTTAGGCATATATTAAATAACTTCCTGCTAGTTCGCTCTTTGAAAAGCGGACACTTTTTTTACATACTAACCTGCGTGCTCGCCTGTGCACACTGTGTGTGGCCTGCCAGTGAGAGAATGTTGTTATTTGTATTTACACCCGCCATTGTCATTGTTATTAATGTATGTTGTTGTTCGTTATTAAGTATTTTGTAACCACGTAAGGATGCTCATTATTTTCTCGAATCTGGAGTCTTGAGCCAGAGAATCTTCGGGCGAGACAGCTAGCATTGGAGGAGTGATCAATTTTAATTCTCGTTGCTTTATTTAAATTTTTATGTCTAAATGGTGCTCCAGTCTCTCGCCAAACTCCCAATAATTACCTTGAACACTATCGATTCTATTGTTGTTGTTGTTGTTGTTGTTGTTGTTGTTGTTGTTGTTGTTGTTGTTGTTGTTTCTGTTGTTGTCGTCGTCGTCGTCGTTGGCGTTGTTGTTGTTGTTGTTGTTGTTGTTGTTGTTGTTGTTGTTGTTGTTGTTGTTGTTTTGAGGGAATGGGGAATTAATATGGTGGACTGGTCAGTGAGTACTGCGGGGTATGATAGATACGTGATGGATTATATTCATTTTTTTTTGTTTTGACTAGGTAACACATCGTCACCTCAGTTGACATGTGCCGTATGTTCTATTGGTATGAACCTGGGACTCCTCACAGGTGTACTTTGGTTCGTGCTGTGGGTCAGGGTTATGAAGATGGTTAAAGTACCCTTGGTAGAGTGTTTTAACAATCTTATAAGGACCGTCTGCCTTCCCACCCCTAACATTGCTCTTAACCCTAATCTAAGCTTACCTTGGGGGAGTCATATCGTTATATTTAACATGAAACAAGTGATGTGACCTCATGGTAAATAATTCTGCAGACTGTTGTTAGAAGGTTATGTTTGACTGGTATGTCAGTTACGGAAGTCTTGTAGGAACACCATCGTCAGTAACAAGAACAATACGTTTATTAAGGTCCGACAACATTCAGTTTTTTATGAGATGAGGAGTACAGCAATTATGTTCTTAACCCTCTAGTGCCCAGCGTGTATCAGATCTGATACATTTCGTGGAACAAAGAAAAAGCAAACCAAGATCATCACCCCACCATAATAGTGTGAAGTCGCATGAGCGGGCATTAGCCTGGATATGAGACTTATAAACCGCATTATTTTTATTATTATTTTGATGCTTGTTTCAGCATAGCGGATCCAGAAGTGATCCAAAAACTGGAGCTCGGACTTTTTGTGCCACTGTAAATAGGGCTGGGCACTAGAGNAATACCCGAACACTGTCTTGTGCCTGCCCCTTTCTCCTGTGTATCTGTATCTAACTATTACACGTTCATTATTCATCTCGCCTACTACTTTTAGCCTCAGTTGGCCTCCCCTTAACCTAATTTTCTCTTTAGTTATCTCTCTCTATTGCTTCCGTTCTTTCCCCCCCGCACCCCCCACCCAAAAATTTTTCATGCTTTCCGTAGATTCATGTCGTCCATATTCACACATTAGATAGTCTATTTCACAAATCAGCTCTCAAACAAATGTTGGTATTATTTTGTTCAAAACTTTAGGCCGGTGCTAACACAGTACCAGAATTTATGAGCGAACGTAAAATCTTAAGTACGGTATGTAACAAGTTTATGAAGAATCACAGGTGCTCGGCGATTACTGATTACTCCAGTTACAGGTAATCGAGTAATAATGGATTACCTGACAAGTTGATAACACACTCTTAAAAGCATGCCATGCATGTTATGTTTTTTTGCTTTTGTTTGTTTGTTTTTACTTTTGTTTTCCTATGAAAAACATGCAATTGACTTTATCAACTGTTTCCTGAGTTCAATTAAAATTTACCATCGGCGTCACTCGTCAGGGAAAGTCTAAAACGCCACAAATTCATTATTTAAACTACAGTGCACACACTAGCTAATGATGGGGAATAAAAATGTATACCTTTATAGTGGTGGGCAGTATTTTTTCTAAGTATCGATACTTCTTAATTTCGATTCAGTATCGAAATTTTAGCTTTGTAGTTTGGATATAATTTCGATACTTCTGATTTCAGTGGTGAAGTTGACCTGATCGAAACAGGATTCTTTCTCCTTTCCCTCCCCTACCATTTTAACTCCCAAACTGTCTGTGAAATACTATTCATTTTCGTACCTTGCCTAAGCCAACTCGGTACGCGTCCAAAACAGTTATGATCCCTACCCAATCTTCAGTAACAGTCTGTGCGGATTCATCAAAGAGCCTACAGTGACAAAAGGCTTTCAGAGTGGAATCGAAAGTATCGAAGTCAATTTCAATCCAGTTTATATCCTCAGTACCAACCCATTTACTAGTTTGGTGTTTTTTTCTCAATGCAAAACCAGTTAGCAGTGTAGATTGTATCGAAATTAATCTCGATCCAGTTCCGATCCTCAAAACCAAACTGGTTACTGTTCTCCTTAACGGTATCAAAAGGTACAACAGTATTATAAGAATATATAAAGTATTTTCGATCCTCATTACCAAAGTAGCTACCAGTCTTCTCAGTGCAAAAAATAGTGGTATCAATGGACATCGATAGTATCGATAGTTATCGAATGGCTGACGAAAGTATCAAAAAGGTATCGACAGTCTCGTAAATCTATTCAGAACTAAGTATCATAATCGCAATATAAGGGATACTTTCGGTACGTAGTGTGTGAAGGCTGAGAATCGCGATACTTAAAAATTCAGATATCGGCCCACCCCTCTTAATTGCACGTGAACAGGTGGAAAATGTAATTGGGTTCATGTGTGAAAATAACAGGTTCACACGTGACGTTACTGAAAATGCAATCAATACTTTTATAAAGACTAAATTCACTGGATGATTACAAGCCCATATCGTGTAATGCTTGCTGCACATTGGACTTGCAAGTAGATCTGGACGAGCGAGGATTCGACTACAGGTAGGAGTTAGGAACTAGTCATCCTGGAACTGTATGCACAATACGTTGGTCTCTAATAGAAACATCAATGATGTTTGGGTNAATAATGGATTACCTGACAAGTTGATAACACACTCTTAAAAGCATGCCATGCTTGTTATGTCTTTTTGCTTTTGTTTGTTTGTTTTTACTTTTGTTTTCCTATGAAAAACATGCAATTGACTTCATCAACTGTTTCCTGAATTCAGTTAATATTTACCATTAGCGTCACTCGTCAGGGAAAGTCTAAAACGCCACAAATTCGTTATTTAAACTACAATGCACACACTAGCTAATGATGGGGAATAAAAATGTATACCTTTATAGTGGTGGGCAATATTATTTCTCAGTATCGATACTTCTTAATTTCGATTCAGTATCGAAATTTTAGCTTTGGAGTTTGGATACAATTTTGATACTTCTGATTTCAGTGGTAAAGTTGATCTGATCGAAACAGGATTCTTTCTCTTTTCCCTCTCCTACCAGTTTAACTCCTAAACTGTCTGTGAAATACTATTCATTTTCGTACCTTGCCTAATCCAACTCGTACGCGTCAAAAACAGTTCAGATCCCTACCCAATCTTCAGTAACAGTCTTTGCGGATTCATCAAAGAGCCTACAGTGACAAAAGGCTTTCAGAATGGGATCCAAAGTATCGAAGCCAATTTGGATCCAGTTTTGATCCTCAGTACCAACCCATTTACTGGTTTGGTTTTTTTTCTATGCAAAACCAGTTAGCAATGTAGAAAATATCGAAATTAATCTCGATCCAGTTCCGATCCTCAGAACCAAACTGGTTACTGTTCTCTTTAACGGTATCAATAGGTATTATAATAATCTATACAGTATTTTTGATCCTCAGTATCAAAGTAGCTACCCGTCTTCTCAGTGCAAAAAGTAGCGGTATCAATAGACATCGACAGTATCGATAATTATCGAATGGAAGACAAAAGTATCAAAAAGATATCGACAGTCTCGTAACTCTATTCAGAACTAAGTATCATAATCGCAATAGAAGGGATACTTTCGGTACGTAGTGTGTGAAGGCTGAGAATCGCGATACTTAAAAATTCAGATATCGGCCCACCCCTCTTAATTGCACGTGAACAGGTGGAAAATGTAATTGGGTTCATGTGTGAAAATAACAGGTTCACACGTGACGGTTGTTGAAAATGCGATCAATACTTTTATAAAGACTAAATTCACTGAAGGATTACAAGCCCATATCGTGTAATGCTTGCTGCACACTGGACTTGCAAGTAGATCTGGACGAGCGAGGATTCGACTACAGGTAGGGGTTACGAACTAGTCATTCTGGAACCGTATGCACAATACGTTGGTGACTAAGGTGTTT
>JAWQUT010000239.1:433982-448273 GCA_033807755.1 Ellobium chinense
AGTGTATCTCTGTTTTACAGGTTCTTGTCGGTCCCTTCCCCTCCACGTGTTCTCCATTTCATAAAAAAAATATAGCGAAGTAATTCTTTTTAACTTTTCACTAATCAATAGAAATAAAGATCGGAAGAAAGAGGTCCATTCCCCTTTATTCGCAACTTGTTTCTGTGCTTCTATGACATTGCAATCAAGCGAAGACAGCAGAGCTTAGTTACCACATGTCGACAAATACAGAAACGGGGTCATCTATTCCGACATGCCTCTCTTTAATTAACACATACATGTTGGATCGTTTACAGATGTCTCGAGGCAAGATCAAAGCCTTCCTTCGTGGTTTACAGACGCTGATATTAATAGGATCTAGCTCTTCCCCATCCCTTCCCGCCTGCACGGCTCAAAGCAAAGAGATGGTATCTCCACATCACTGAACGTTATGGTCATTGATTTCTATGAGCACATGAACATAGAATATTTTGCTGTATTGCGCACGTCTGTGAACACAGCCTTAGGGCGTATGCAAGGGAAAAGGAAGTAGGGACCTGGTAATAAATCATTAGAGAATAGGCCTACTTATTAAAACAGCAGCACATATAATACATGCATTTATACAAACTTGATCGCGTTCATGAAACCATACACCCATGCTGCGTTACAGACAATATGTGAATCTCAGACTCATCACCATCTGGGCATCACTTCACAAGCCTGATCAGTTCAATCTTCCATGTTCCCTCCTTGTATGTAGAAGTTAGAACATCTCTGTACAGGGACAGTGGCAGAGTGTGGCTTTTTCGATCAAGGAGGCTGAAGTTCAATATGCACCGGTTGGAACTATTTTTGGAGCCGCATACCTAAATAGTTTGTTGCACGGAAGAGGCTACGTGGACATCCAGATGTCTACGTAGTCACCGAGGCTACGTAGACATCCAAGCCAACTACGTCATTATTTTCTGCGTTCAGATGTCTACATATTAACCGCGGCTACGTGGACATCCAGATGACTAGTCTACGCAGTCCACAGTGTGGGAGCGACCAGTACATGTAAATTTCTTCTTTCTTTGTTTGTCAAAATGAGACATATATATGTTAAAGAACGTTAAAACAATCATAAAGGACAAAGACCATCCTCTCCACAAAGAATCTGAAAGCTCAGAGAGAAAATCCGAAGTCCTCTCCCTTTTTTCCATTTTTCAATTCTCTTTCGTGTTTCAAATAAATCCACGACCCCTTGAAAACACTGAAAAGCTTGGTCTTGACAAATCCATGCTCCTTCGGTGGAGGCCGCCATTTATGTTGGGTAAGGGTAAGCNGAAGTTAGAACATCTCTGTACAGGGACAGTGGCAGAGTGTGGCTTTTTCGATCAAGGAGGCTGAAGTTCAATATGCACCGGTTGGAACTATTTTTGAAGCCGCATACCTAAATAGTTTGTTGCACCGCAACAGCTTTCTATATTTAGATCTAATCCGTGTAAGAGGGCGGTGCGCTTTTGTTTTCTTCATAATCGTCTTGCTAGTCTCAGACAGTCATTGAGCGGAGTCTAGACGCTTTGTGGGTTGAGGTTAGACGATGGTTAGAGTTAGACAATGTACAAGTTGGAATCTGTGGGTTGCCAGACTTGCCTTGGCTCTTTTGGATTTTTTGCTCTTTTTAAAAGCCCTTGGCTCCCAAATAACTGACTGATTCTTTGGCTCCTTTTTGGCCCCAACAGACTTTAGATCAAAATTGACTTTCCTATAGAAAAAAATACGTGCACTTCCCTCAAACTTTCCAGACATGGTTTGGCTCTTTTAATATGCGATTTGGCTTCGCTCGCAAAAACGTCTGACAACCTTAATCGGAAGCTTAATGGCGGCGTTCATTTGTGGTTTCAAATTTGCTGTAGGCACAAATTAACTTCCTGTTACATGCGATCTCCGAGGGATCCTTTTTGTGTCGGATGAGGATGTGACAAGAATCAACGGTGCTCTGAATGCTAATGAGTCATGAGGCAGAGATGTAAGTAAAGCAGAGACCACTGGCAAGTCATTATGTCTCCTGTCGCCTCTGCATTAGTCGCAGCCAGCTTGGCTTGCCTATAGATAACAACTTCCGCTGTAGAAGTACGGTCTTTTTTCGTACTTAAAGTAAGATCAGAGAGGACCAAACAATGGCAGCCATGGATAGGAGGAAGGATTTGGAATAAGATGCTGAAATTTAAAAATATGAACTTCGATCGTTGAATTACCTGGTTTGTCTACTATTGTTTACCGAATGTGTGCCTTCCTTCCTGCGTTAGCTTCCTACAATGGAATTCAGTTCTATAGGGTAGTCCCGTTCTTTCTGGATTTTCCTCATTAAAGCTGTGCCCCATTAACCCATTCACAACGTAAGACGTACATATACGTTTCAACCCTTTGGTCCCATCAGCGCTCGGACATATGCGTAAGTTCCGGAAATAGGATTTCTGTGTCTTTTCCGATTCCTCCCGAAGTCATGTTTCTTACATAATCAGCTTTTCTTACGCGTAGGGGCGCAAGCCATAGTGGTGCTGATACATCGTAAAACCATTATTCAAGCCCGAAGGTGTCTTCCGATCACTGAAAGTAATACCCTATTTAATTATTTTTTTAATTACTAATTTCTTTTCTATTTCCGGCCCTCAGGCTCCTATTCACCTGCTTTTCTTTTCATGTCTCGTATTTCAGTTGTCAGACCTGAAAAAGTGCTCAGACAAGCAACGTTGACTTTTGAAAAATAAATTCATTACATGTTTTTTCGATGGTGTTAAATCTGGGCAGAACCAAATTAACTTTCTATGAGATTACGACCTAAAACTGTGAACATTTTCTGGCGTACTGAAGCTACAAAATCATAGTGCATTCTTGCGTAGAATGTACGGTTATCAGTATGACTTTAGAGGGTAATGTAGAGCGTTTATGTTCGATGTGAAGGTGAGGGGGAAATGAGATTTTTGTTTTTTGTTTTGTTTTATTTTGTTTCGTTTTGTTTTGTTTTGTTTTGTTTTAGCTTTGTTTTGTTTTGTTTTGTTTTAATAATGTCCAAATTGTAACTATCCATTCATTTTGTTTTAATAATGTCCAAATTGTAACTATCTATTCATATTTTGTAATGATTGTTATAATGAAAAGTATAGATCTCATCTGAAACTAAATCGAACCGCCCAAAAAAGGCCAACATCCCACTGTGGTGCTAGCATGGTTCTGGCGTCTATACTGAACGAGGAACCGCCGCGTATCTCTAGAGACTGGAAGAAACTACAAAATAGATTATGCTGAACGAAAATGCCTATTTTTTTCACTACAGACATGGCTGACGAGTACCATTACTTGATTGTACGTTATAAATTTAGTAAGCAAAGAAAAAAACTAATACCCGTTTCTTATCGTTCTCACCCAAACATGGGTAAATTTAAAGGATTTATGTGTACTGGGAAAACAAAAAGTAGTGGGAAAACTATACAGTTTGATCAGAGTGATTACTGAAAGTGTAAGAATTAACTAATTTCATGAAAATTTCTGTAAGTTCCGTGCCTTCATTCCACATTCCAGTTCGACTTTACTATTATAGATCTAGAGTTTATGCAACGCCGTCCCAGAAAAAGTCATCACGAAGGTGTGCCTGCCTGAAGTCTGAGGGCCACACAATCAGTGTTAACGTAGGAGTAGAAAAAGGCGCGGTGGCAATTTCGGAAAAAAGTTTCCCTTTAATTAATACAGATTATAAATATTTATAGCTCATTGTCCTTACATTCAGTGAAGAAATTCCTGACGTAATTAGGAAGGAAAATAGTATTTTTCTATTCTCCGAGGTTATAATAGGAGTTGCTCTACACTCCACTCTCCCTTCTAATTTGACCTTGTTATCCTGTGATCTCTCCCCCTCTGTCTCAAGATAGTAAGTGAAGATGGGGCTATTATATCGTAAAACAAACAGAGAGCGTTCCAGTTCGCTTCGCACCGCCCACATATTACTAAAATTGGGCGATACCATTTATTGGTTAAGTAATCGCGATGAGTGATTACTCAGCTAAGAGTAATCGATTACTTTACTAGTCTAGGTCTTTAAAAAGCAGGCATTTGCACTCCTTTATTTCATTTTTAACGGAGCGAGGGTAGGAGGGGGAATATATGGTTGGGGAGGGGGCTGGGAAGAAGAGGAGATTTGGTCTAGATGCTTGACATCGGGGGTAAAAATCGCCGGGAATAAAGTAAAGAATGCGGTTTAGCGGATAACATGTTTGCTTTTCTTGCAGTTTATCAATCTTTACCCCCCCCCCCCCCCCNCCCGGGGCCGCGCAATAATCGAGTACTTAAAAGTAATCGATTACTATGTTACTATATTAGTGTACTCGATTGCGCCCAGTACTGTATATTATTTCAATCATAAAGTATAAAGTGTGGAGGGCGGGCAGAACGAGATAAGTAGGTCATACTCTCCAAGATCAAAGACGGAGCATGACTTCGAGGCAGTTTAGGGCGTGTTTATCAGTAACTTTCTTGCGGTTTTGAGCGGTTTGATAGTACTTGTGAAATAGGCAAGAACTCTTCAACCTAGTGCTTGGTTTAGGGTTAGTGGTAGAGTAAGGCAAGAGAAAGCACATACTAGAAGAGAGTTCCTGGATAATCCAAATGGTTAAGGACTGTTCCTGTAGTGCGTTTTCATTTCCTGTCCTGGCCCTTACCCTAATCCTAACCCTGACCCTAATTCTAAACCAATTTCATCAGGTGTGAGAGTCCTGGGATACGCTTAATTTCCAGTTGACATTACAGTCGACTCTCCGTTTATTCGGAACGTCCTCGGATCGAGAAAAGAAATTCGAATAAGAGGTGTTATCCATTGAATTTTTTTGTACGGACAACCTGATAGTCTGTTATTTTAAAGATGTAATGAACAAGTGAATGGTTTATAATTAAGCATTTTGAGAATTTAATCGCAACCATTTTTCAAATAACAGAACAGCGACCTTTTCTTGTTAAAATTACTGGTTAATAACGATTGTTTCTAATTGCTCCAGAGAAAATGCGGTGAAGCCGAGTGAGCTGTATTTTTAGTATTTACAGCCAATGATGCTAAAGTGAGACATCCGTCACCATTATTGCAATCCGCATAATCACCACGCTGCTTCTTAGGAATATTTTTTATATGCAAAGTCAAACATAGTGCCTTTGGACGTCAAATCCAAGAATTAGGCCAGGTTGGCGTTTACCGGGTATTGCATCCAAGCGACGAAACTAGGTCCAAAGCTACTTTCGGTATCTCTTTGTTCAGAATTTTGAGCTGGTTCTTATGACCAAAATATAAAAAAAATAATAATAATTGCGTGCAAGCCCTGAGAGTTAAAAACTTGACAATTTAGGGAAGTTGGCTTACAAAGATACCACGATGTTATAAATCTCAAAAATAATACAAATACATAAAACAGTACACATCTCACATGTAAATGTATAATATTACAAGAAACATTTAACAAGTCATTTCTAGTCGTCCATGGTCCAGCGCTCTGGTCCCCTGATCTCTGAAGCCAGGTACTTAAATACACCTGAATGGAGTATGGAAAAGGGAGTGAAGTGTCTTTCCCAGGGACACCACAACGTGAACCGCCCAACCCTGGAGTCTTATACACAAACCTCAGACTTGGCAGTCTTCAGTTTCTGAGTACGACTCACAAACCACAAAGCCACACTGCTCTTATGAAGAACTAAGATACTTAAATCGCTGCATTTAATCCATTTTTTCCAAACATTAATTATTTATTATGTCAGTTACGACGTTACGTTCACCATGGATGATTTTATTTCTCTCTTATAATATTGACATTGTTTTTTTTCTTAGTGAATTTGAGATTGATGGTGTGGTAGCACGTGAGCCAAAACACAGCTGTGACTGAAATCATTGCTCACCTTGGGCGTGATGTGTGCAACAGGCGTGGGTTGAGGATACAACAGGTGTGGGGGTGGTCAGAGTATGTGTGGGTGTGGGTGTGTTGGTTAGAATGCAATCTGAGAGGAGGAAATGGTCATATAGATTCGTTTGTTAATAGAAAAGCTGGATTTGCCACAATCTTTGACTAAGCCAGCAACTTTGCTCTCGACATCAGCAAAATGCGAGTCTGACAAAATCCTGGGGTTTTTCCAAGGAGTGCTGTCGTTTAATTAAGGGTGGAGGCAGGATGAAGGAATAGAAAACATCTTTCGAAGGTCCTTAGCTCTCTCTTCTCTAGTCTTGCGCCTGACACTAATAATCTAAACACAACTTAGGGAAATCTCAGATTTTGACCATTTTTTTTTTTATATTTCATAAATGCTATGAAGACTTTGAGATAAGAGCAAAGGAATCTTATTTATGTCTTTTTGATGATATCTCTAAGTGCTTAAGGGCGGGAACGATTAATTGGTGCAAATCACTCAACGTTGAGCTTACTAAGGCATCTGTTTTACCCCATGTCAAACAGGATGTCAGTTTTTGATAAGGGCCTTTAAAGAACATGTACTCAGTGCACCAAAAGAATCGTTGAAATTTCATAAAAATCCAAAATGTAAACCGTTTAAAACAGGAGACATAACGACAGTCATATGACATAACTCTAAACTCGTCCTGAAATCAAATAGGGAGAGTCACAATTCTAGGTTATTAGGAAACAATCGAAGTTTTCATAATCGATCTTCGTCACTGACTGAGCCGAGGAATTGATCGCTAATATGATGAGAGCAGTGAATGTATTGGAGTTATTAATATTCCTGTTTTAATTATAAGACCCTTTTGTCACGACAGATAGCAGTTATGGAAGGACTTGAATAGAAGTTTTAAAAAGACATGAGGGTTTCTTCAATAATAGTGCGAACCGTTACATTTTTTTTTTGGTGCGGTGGGGGAAGAGGGATGGAAGGGGGGAGGTGTATTCGGGCTTAAATGGAACGTCATAAAAGGCACAGTGGCGTAGACGAGGTATTTTCCCAGTATTCTTTGCGCAACAAGATACTGTTTCTACTTTGCCTACGTGCTTCCTGTTCAGTCTTTCATGATCGAAAAATTATTTTTAGCACGGAGTTGTTTTGTGTGTGGCATCATGAAAAGCCCAAAATAGTATTCGTATTTTTTAACAACGCTTCTCTTTACAGTAAGCGACGGATTTCCCTGAGACGCTAACAATAACGTAATGGCAGCCCCGATATTTCTCTTGAGGTTGACGTCGCTTTTTTGGCTAAATCAAATTGTTGGAGGTGCTTCCGGTTGGAGCGCCGCTCTGCAGGCGACCCGGTTACAGTGAAAGTTAAGTTGCTATTCCTGTCTGTATAGATATATATATGTCCTCCTTAAGTGATCTGATATGGAGTTGAATGTGCTGTGCACCATATGGACATTATATTTATGCATCACTTTAATAACAAAGAAAAATTTCCCCACGGGATAAATAAAGTATCTCATCTTTTCTTATCTTATCTTCTTATCTTATCTTATCTTATCTTTACTCTATCTTATCTTATAAACGCTTAATGTGTGTTTTTCATTAGGTGAACGAATTTTTGACCTACCTCTGTTCTGTCCAGAGATATATTTGTCGGAAGAGGAAGGGGTTACTCTATGCAATAGAAAAGAATTTTGAGAAAATCGCAACTGAAGAACAATTATGTATTATTTATCTTATATGCTTCGCAAAAAACTCAGGTTAATCCATAATCACTGATCATTTTCCATGAATTCAAACTCAAATTAATCCACAATAACTCACCATTTGCTCATACAATCAATGTGTGTGTGTGTGTGTGTGTGTGTGTGTGTGTGTGTGTGTGTGTGTGTGTGTGTGTGTGTGTGTGTGTGTGTGTGTGTGTGTGTGTGTGGCATTGGCTTTACTTTCCATTTCTGCTACACACAAAAATTTGATAGCAGATGGCCCTATTTGATCTTCAGAATCCGTTATCTCAGCTCCCGGTGAGCGACATACGCCTCATGTTGACTGGCTTCACGATATTTGTACACTCATTTGGGTGAAATGATATTACATTGCCCAACATTGTAGAGCTGTTTGTAAACAAAGTGGAAAAAATGTTACTCTTCAAAATCTCTGCATCGAAGGAAAAAAATCAAAGACATGCTGTGAATTGTTATTTTGCTGGGAGTGTCGTAATATTGTGTTTCTGCAATGACTCGCTCAGTTTATAATCAACATTACCATCTGTTGCTACAGCTGCTGAAGCTGTGGTACGCTGACAGAGCTGCAGTATAACAAATATTAAGGTGAGAAAGCTGGAATAGATCATGTTATGAAAGACACTTGTGCTACTGGCGTCAAAATAAAATGTAACAACGATGATGACAATGGTTTTTTTTGTTGTCAATGTTGTTTTTGTCATCTTTGTTATTTTATTTTGTTGATGTTGTCGTTGTTAATGGTGGTGGTGGTAGTGGTGATGATGATATCTGTTATTTCTTGTTGTTGTTGTTNCTGGCTTCGCGATATTTGTACACTCATTTCTGTGAAATGATATTACATTGCCCAACATTGTAGAGCTGTTTGTAAACGACGTGGAAAATATGGTAATCTTCAAAATCTCTGCATCAAACGAAAAAATCAAAGACATGCTGTGAATTGTTATTTTGCTGGGAGTGTCGTAATATTGTTTTTCTGCAATGACTCGCTCAGTTTATAATCAACATTACCATCTGTTGCTGCAGCTGCTGAAGCTGTGGTACCCTGACAGAGCTGCAATATATAACAAATATTAAGGTGAGAAAGCTGGAATAGATCATGTTATGAAAGACACTTGTGCTACTGGCGTCAAAATAAAATGTAACAACGATGATGACAATGTTTATTTTGCTGTCAATGTTGTTTTTGTCATCTTTGTTATTTTATTTTGTTGATGTTGTCGTTGTTAATGGTGGTGGTGGTAGTGGTGATGATGATATCTGTTATTTCTTGTTGTTGTTGTTGTTGTTGTTGTTATTGTTATTGTTGTTGTTGTTGTTGTTGTTGTTGTTGTTGTTGTTGTTGTTGTTGTTGTTGTTGTTATTTACGGTGTTGGTTATGGTGGTGGTGGTGGTGGTGGTGGCGGTGATAGCTCTGATTCTAGTGGTGTTAGTCTAGACAGAGTGGAAATGTTATACAGTATTGAAAATAGCGGTTGGCAAATTTGAACACGAAATTCGTGTTTACCGAATTCTGCAGCAGAGTATCGCATTCAAAAAATTTGAGTGCTCGGAGTCAAATTTCGGAAATAATTATATACATTCATGAACTGGGATCACACACAGTTGCTTATGGTATTTTACAGCCTCTTCTCATGACTATAATACTCAAAATTTGAGATTCGAATTTGGATTTGTTTGCAACGAATCTGAGAATTAACGAAATCGTGATTGCGAATTTCAAATTGTTGCCCATCCCTAGTTTGAAGTGTTGGCTTTGAGAGAACAAAATAAACAAAGAAAAAATACCTGTAGTGGGAGGATCTGACGTCACCGGAAATTGTATGCATTATATCTGTATACCTCTCAACGTGTCCTCTTTCGGTTGAGTACTTCGTTTTAATTCGTTGACTAATCCAGTACATCCAGAATACAAATCTATCATAAACTCTCCAGTAGACGAACATGATATTTTAATTAGAACTGGTTTGGAATGTCTAAACCATTACATCGTTCTGGAATATCTGGCCAATCCAAGCGTATTCAGAAATCTCTGTTTCACATTCTTCCGATGTCTGTCGGTGTAGGATTCGCTGACCCTAAAAAAGAACAAACATGGAGTGGGGAGGGAAATGAACATTGGGCGCTCTCTTTGTTTTATCAGTATTGTTTTTTTGTTGTTGTTCTCAATGAAAAGCAATTCCATTGTCAGTTGCATGCGTCAATGGTGATTTACACACACACACACACACACACACACACACACACACACACACACACACACACACCACACACACACACACACACACACACACACACACACACACACACAACGGAAGAGGAAATCTTGATTGTTTGATTCATTCAACGTCATGATCGCTGTCACCAGATAACACGGCGTTAAAGGGATTTGAGACGTGGGAATTTTTATTCCACCCACTATTTAATCAAGATCTAAGCCTCCTCACTTATCCGTACGTGAAAGTCGCAAGGATGAGACCTGTGTCTGCTGATAACAGAAAGTGTTTCAAATTATAGGAGTGAACTAGATTTATAAATAAACAAGGTGCAGCTTGATTTTGACTGTAAAGTCGTAAAATCATATCTCACAAAGTAAAGTCGTAAAATCATTTCTCACAAAGTAAAGTCGTAAAATCATATCTCACAAAGTAAAGTCGTAAAGTCAAATCTCACAAAAGTTGTTTTCTAAATAAATTCTGTAGGACGAGTTATTCTTACTACCCAGTGAGACAACTTCAGCTTAGACCCAGAACATCAAGCAGATTTCGTGGTATGTAGAAGTTTTAACTTGACTGTCACTCAGTTGTTTTTCTTCTCTAGATCTAGACTAGAGCGCCTGCGGGACTGTTGAATGTTGCCGCTCTCAGACAAGGTTTTGAAATTTTTTTTTTTGTAAAATTTTAATATAATATGCCTGATACCGTCGCTTAAGGTATGTCCGGAAAGAGGAAGTGTGTATTGTTTTGTTTCATGGTGATTTCTACTGTTTACAGCCTACTTCCTTATTTACTTATCTATCCACTTGGCGCCTGTAGGACAATGCATCTCTTTACCGAGTAGTTTGTAGCAAGACAAGATTTAAATAAGCCATCTTTGAGCATTGCAGAACTGCTGTTGTTTTTGTTTTTTTGGTTTTTTTTATTTTAATTCGCCAGGATCTAAATTTCGCGAGCACGCTATTCACCATCTTGTGAGAGGTTCATTCTGCGGGCATAATTTGGATAACTGAGAACAGCGCTGTAGGCTCGAAGTCAAATGACTTGGACTCAAGTCTGACCCGAGTCACCCGGTGACTCGACTTGACCTGACTTGCCACGCTTTTGCCAATGACTTGGACTTGACTCGACTTGCTGAAATTGCGCTTGTGACTTGGACTCGACTCAACTTGCTGGAAATTTTCAAATGACTCGACTTGACTTGACTTGCTGATAGTGGTGACTTGGCACAGCTCTGACTGAGAAGGAGAACGAACCAAACCAGAGACTGTGACATTTTGAAAGTTGTTTTTTTTTTCTTTTGTCTGTGGGTGAATGCATAATTCTTGCGTTAATTTACATACTGGGTTAACTACAGAAAACACTCCTAAATTTGGGGAGTTTACCGTGGTTACCGCAGGGCCTTTTTACCAACTTAAAGATTAGCATACTGCCACTGAAGATGAGTCCAGCCATGCTATTTAGGCCTATATAGGTTTGATAGTGATATAAAGCATAAAAACGATACATTTTGCGAAAACTGGATCCTCGTGAAGGAATTATTTTTTTTTTACAGTACTCAAAGACGATTTAAAACAATCCACAAGCAAGAAAAAAAAAAGGAAACATCAAACCAAACCTCAAGAACTGATTTTATGAGTCAGCCCACAAACTACAAGTACTTTTGTTTCCTTTAAATTTTCGAAATTTATAGGCATTTTTATATGATGATTCCTTCAATAATATGTTTGTGTGTGTACAGAACAAGTTTTATGGGGAAAAAAACAAAAACACAACAATAAATGAAAAATTTATGGACAAATTAATTTTTAGATCTTCCCTACCATAATGGCAGCTTTTCTCAAAACTTTATCTCTGTGGCTGGTTCACTTTCGATCTCATGTAGCCAATTAAGAGTCTCTGCGATCAGAAAAATCCTTCTATGAGTGACAGGAGTTTAGGAAAAGAAAAGAAAATCATTTCACTACATTCACTACATTTTAATTCATTGGCCAGATTAGAGATGGTTGAAAAGTTGAGAGTAAGGATTTTGTCACGAAACCCTTTACATTATAAACTAGTGCATTTGTGTGGAGGCAGTGAATGGATTTTTGAAATAATATCAAATGTGTCTGTTTTGTTTCTTTGTTTGTTATTTTGTTTGTTTGCTTGCTTGTCTGTTTTTGTTGTTGTTTTTTGTTTGTTTGTTTGTTTGTTAGCTAAGAACGTCCTTTCTGAAGGTATTTGAGATAAAAGGATGTGCTAAATATGTTTTTGATCTTAACGAAGGTAATTCTGCGTAATTCATACTGCCATCACTGTGAAGAAGTCCAATTTCGTCCGCAGTTTTTAGATTTTTTTTAGAATATACGACTCACGAATGCGTTCCTTCATACAATACTGCTGTTTCAATGTCAGACGATAAAACTGTTCATGCTCTCTGCTGGTTTTAGAAGAAAACTCCTTTTTTTTAAAGTTTTGTTTCATTGTTCCAACGTTTCAACTGGATCCGTGAGTGTACAAGTTGTTTGCTTGCTTGTTTGTTTGTATGGATGGATGGATGGATGGATGGATGGATGGGTGGATGGATGGATGGATGGTTGGATGGATGGATGGATGGATGGATGGATGGATGGATGGATGGATGGATGGATGGATGGATGGATGGATGGATGGATGGATGGATGGATGGATNGTTTGTTTGTTTGTTAGCTAAGAACATCCTTTCTGAAGGTATTGGAGATAAAAGGAAATGCTAAATATGTTTTTGATCTTAACGAAGGTAATTCTGCGTAATTCATACTGCTATCACTGTAAAGAAGTCCAATTTCGTCCGTAGTTTTTAGATTTTTTTTTTAGAATATAGACTACGACTCACGAATGCGTTCCTTCATACACTGCTGTTTCAATGTCAGGCCATAAAACTGTTCATGCTCTCTGCTGGTTTTAGAAGAAAACTTTTATTTTTTAAGCTTTGTTTCATTGTTCCAACGTTTCAACTGGATCCGTGAGTGTGCAAGTTGTTTGCTTGCTTGTTTGTATGGATGGATGGATGGATGGATGGATGGATGGATGGATGGAAGGATGGATATGGGCCTATTTACATTGCCCAAAAGCGACCTGTCCTATTCGAAAACATCCAAACAATCGCCAGACAAAGAACGTCACGGAATGACTTTTTTTTTCATCAATTTGTTAGAAGATGTTTCACATCTTGTATGAACACTTCTGTGTCTGACAGATACCATTTAGTTCCGTGACGCTTGATGGAATTTATGCGCTGTTTGCGTGATTTTTGTCGTGACATAAGCGTCAATAGCTTGAAAGATTAATATCTTTGTTACCGTAAAGGCTGCTCTGTGTTCGTTTGAGCACTTTGTAATCCCTCAGGTCACTGAGAAGTTAGGGATTAAAGCTATCTGGTGAGTAATTATTATGATAAAATTTCAAGCGTACAGTATTATATTTCAAATGTTTACTTATCATATACAGTTTCAATCCTTTCAATTTTCAAAGCTCATTGCCTGCCTCCTTTCGCTGACAAATAAATATTAATTTAAATGTCCTCTCCATAGATTTGTATTCCAACAATTTAAGCTCTCCGTTCGTAATGCCCTCAGATTTCATATAACATCTCAGGCATGATTGAATTACGCTTTGGAAGATGGGCTGTTCTTAAGTGCTCAAAAACTGAAAATTAATCTGTCAAAACCACGTGACCAGCTCTCATAAGAGCGGTCTTTCTGGCATCTTGTTTCATTCTCTGTTGCTTTTAAATGGGGTCTTGTGTAGAGTATCTAAAAAAAAGGTGGATCAGAGAGGATTCTTTCATTTGTCGCAGCATAATAATCCTCTTATAATCGCGTTTTTTTTCCCTCCTATTTCTCTTTCAGAATCTTAGAGTGAGAGGGGCGTCGCGTTTTACCCATTAAGGTTCAAAACTCGTTTTTATTTATTATTAATTTTGAAACAAATTTTGGAATTTTGTCCTCTCTGCCTGAAGCGGGAAAGACAGGGTTGGGGAGAGGGGAATTAGGGTGACCTTGCTTGTAATTGGAATAGGTCAAGATTAATAGAATGAGTGGCGTCCTGGAATTAAAGACTACTGCATCAGTGTTTCTGATCCGAGATAAGATGGATTGTGTAAGTTGCTTGTTAAATTTTTCATCTTTTTAATGGTATGTTGAGATAATCGAAATGCAGTTCAACCGCGAGAGTAACTCAATGCAAACTAGTTTAAAAAAAAGAGAAACAGGATTTTAGACAAGCTCGCCTTGAACATGCCTTGGTGTGTAACTCTAATGCAGCCCTCTTTGGATTTGGCATCGAAGATTGCAGGTCAAAGTGCGAAATGGTGTTTAAGTTATGGTGATGTATTACTCTAGGCATGTGATCTATGGGCTCCAAACCCGGGAACTTCTACACAGACCTGTGGCCGTATGCATAATCCA
>JAWQUT010000239.1:464797-476875 GCA_033807755.1 Ellobium chinense
GGGGATGGGGGTGGAGAGGATAGGAGGGTAGGAGGACACAGAACTGATTAGCGAAAGACACGTTCTAGCTATTGTGTTTCTGCATCGTTCTGTCAAACAAAAGGATTCATTTTCTATAAACAAAGTGAGAAATAATTTATTTAACTAAGTGTGATGTTGTCTCAAGAGAACGAAGCTTAAAGCGTACCCAAATATCACAAATAGTTCTCTTGAAAAAATAGAGTTTACTAGTGATACCTTTATAACAATATTGATGGGAAGCCAGATGACTTGCATCAAGCAATTTTGTATGCTGAAATAAGTGTAGGGTGTGCCATGAGAAGCTGGAATATTTAACGGAAAAAGCAGGAACAGCCAGTTAGACTTGTGTTCTCAAGAGAGATCCAAGATATAGTTTTATAAAACGTAACATGGATTACTTCCGTCTAATATTCTAAGTAGCATGATATCTTGACCCCGCAGCCTTACAAGTCAGTATAGATCTATCTTCGCCTGAAGCCTCACTCAAATCAGGCCGAAGTCTTTGTGCTTCAATCAAGAAATTTAATGCGTATGTTGGTTTCTGAGGTGAAATCTTACGATATAGCTAGCGTTATAGACCATTCTATTCAGGCTCTAAAGAGCTGACAGTTTGTGGATGTAACGAGTCTTGCGCCTGCCCTGGCCCGTGCCAGACAAAATACTTCCTTGTGCGGCTTCTTGAGGTGACAGAAACTGGATTTTTCTAATTGCAATGAAGTTTAGTTAAGTTGATTGACACAAACAAAATGTTTTGCAGTTAGTCAAAATGAAGAAGCCGTCGTAAGAACTGGGAACTCAGACATCAGGCCCTGGAGGAAAAGAGTACCAGCCAATTTCGAAATTTTGACTGTTACAGACATTGCTAATAAATAAAAATCATTTTTGTACATAACAGTCATGGTTTTATGTGCACATGGTTCGTTTCTGTACATAAACTGGAGATTTTCATAAACAAAAAGGATAATTTTCATTGTCAAAAAATTGTTCTTCGGTCAGTTTTCTCAGAATGTTTTTTTCCATAGCAAGAGTTTGACCTCCTGTTATTTCCAATGACTCCATCTCAGGTCAGAATAATGCTAAGTCTATTGAAAAACTATAAAAGAATGATCACGGAAGTTTTCTGCGCAAAGGATTAGGGCAAGATAAACCCATTTCTTAGCATGTATGACGTCACTCCTTTCATGTGGCTGGTAATCGACGCCACTAATGGCACTACATTCTTATAGCGTCGCATTAGTGTCGTGAAAGGGGATTATCCATACTGTCTTTACATTGACGGGCTTGGTCATATTCACGAGCATCATGGCTGGCTCCCAGTGTTAAAATATGTGGTAAACTGATCAAATCTATAGGAATTATTTAAAATGATGCTTTATTCATATGCTGATAAATAATAAAAGGAACCAGTATGCTCGTTGGAGTCTCGCAATGAATGCGTCGGTCTAATCTCTACTGAGATCAGTCCATTCCAAGAAAAAAAATAAAACTGACGAGGATTCCCTACATCAGTGACTGGCTATAATGTGACCTAGTTACGATGAGGCTGACTTGAAAAGGCTGTCACTAGAGATCGGAATATGTATTAATTTATTCCTTTCTCCTTTGACCAAAGAAAATGGAATTGAATTTTATGCCATGCAGCGTAGTGTAGACAGCGATATAAATAATGGTGACACTGTCCCTATCTAATCCTGCGGTTTCATGGAAGAAGACCGTTTATTCCATATAACGTCAAAATCATCTTTAGGAACCTTTATATTTATACATGTATGTAGAAAATAATGTTCTTTATCTTTACGCCTGGAATTAATATATTTATATTTTGCCCAGTTTTATCACAAAACTTTTGAAAAACATATAAGGCGTTTAGACAAAGTAATCGATGTATTGTGTCGAAGCAAAGCTCATCTTAGTCATTCGCAACATTTATTATTTCATAGATAGCTAATCCTAAACGTCTTTGATTAATTGACAAAATGAGGGGTGATGCGAAAGTTTTTGGGGTTTTTTTTGTTTTAATTTTTTTTCAAGGTCTCCTGTAAAATTGCGTTTTCCGCGCGGGAGGTCATTTCCTGTAAACGGCTTAATTTTTTTCTTTTTTTTTGGGGTGTGNCTCACACAAGCTATAGAAGTATACGGACTTACCCTTTAAGGTGTTGGGACACCAAGCAGCTGTGAAACTTAGCGATATTCACCCTTTAGATCCTCGCAAGACTTACAACAGCGATGTGGTGATAGCGTATGATCCAGAGTAAGCCATAAGCTACGGCCGTCTTTGTTTCAGGGATTACGCCAACATTATTCCACTGGTGCTATCTCCTAGGCTATTCTTGTCCTCTCTCCTTTTTCGTCACTGTGTTTTGTTTTTTGTTTTTTTTTCAGTAATCCCAACCAGTTTCCTTTCTAGCCCGGTCGTTCGTCTTTATGACCAAGACACTGAGCCTCTGTAAAGCCAATTTCATAATGGTGGCTCACAATGATACTGTTTATGAAATTAGACGTTGACACGAGGCTTAGAGGAGACGGGAAGTGACGTCCCCGGGTGTCTGTGGCGTGACGCCGGAAGACACCATTGTTTGTACCCGGATCTTTGCCCTGGGCCGTCTATATATATGAATGGGGTCGTTTGTAATGCTGTGTGTCTGTTTATCGGTTCGCTTTTGTTCATCTTAGATCCCTTGATTCCACATCGGTTTGCCGTCGCTCTGTACATGTTTTTTTTTCCCTTTTTCTTTATGAGTTCTGGTCTTTTCATGATTGTTTTCCAATTCGCCCGTTTCCGTTGTCTATCCGATGCTTCCGTCGTTCATGTCTGTTCGTCATTTTCTTCAACTTCAATACAGTCAGAAATCCTGTGTCTGTACACGATTGATGACCGGGCACCTGGGCAATTGCTAAGTTAGTATTTCACATTTTTATTTCTATGCTAGAAAGGACACATCCTCATCTTCAATGAAAGCATTTGTTTTGATTCCATCTTCGAAGGACAGATTCTGAGAGACTCCCGTCAGCCTGAGCTTCGGTGCCTAGACACTGGTAGTAGCATTACTTTTTCTCGTACATCCCCTACTGCTGCTAGGTAACAAGTTCAACAGCTGTTTGTCTTCCTCTTTCCCTGGTATCCTATTTTCATCATCATGACAAAGTGCTTGGCCAGCAAATCCAGATCATTGCCCTCTTCTGCTGCTTTGTCATCATCGCCCACTTCTACTGTCTGGTCATCATCGCCCACTTCTCCATTTTGACATCTTCACCCATTTATGCCTTTTCGACACTATCGCCCACCTCGGCCGGTTTGTCAGCATCGCCCACTTCTACCGTTTTGACTTCATCGCCTACGCATACCGTTCTGTCAGCATTGCTCATTGCTGCTAGTTTGACATCATCGCCTATTTCTGCTGTTTTGACGTCACAAACACGTCTGCCGTTTGTGTAGATACTTTACGAGTGAATTCAAAACATTATTGTAGTAGTGGTGAATATGTCCACTGCCCGCAGTTAGACAACACTATCTTCTTGCAGTTACTGAATCACGCTACATAGCCATATATCCTCTCTTCCCTTACCAAAATGCACAGTGACCGTTACTATAGCAAGTCTTTTCCCCTTTCCTTTCCTTTCCTTTCCTTTCCTTTCCTTTCCTTTCCTTTCCTTTCCTTTCATTTCCTTTCCTTTCCTTTCCTTTCCTTTCCTTTCCTTTCCTTTTTTTACTGAGCGAATGGCTTCTTGGTTGTTTGTAATGCTGTCGGCTGGAGAAATGGTTAGTTATTTCCTTTTGAACTCACCATCACTTCTGTCCTCCCTCACGTCTTCTATAAACGATTTAAATCCAGTAACACGCATTGTTTTTGCTTCATTAGCCGCGCTCAGAGCACTGCCCAGGAAAATGGTAATTCCTTGGGTCGTGCCCGTTTTAACGAGCTTGGAGATAATTATCTTAGGCATGATTCTGAAATTATAGCCGCTTGGAAGGCCATGAGTGATTGGCCCATGAACTAAAACGGCATATCCGTGAGAGATTTGTACATGTTGTATTCTTCTTTACTGTTCTTCCTTATTGTTTTTCGGGCTGGCCCTCTATCATGATTTGGCTCATTTAGAGTTTGTCAACAGATATTTACGAACCATCTGTGTCATTCACATGTGCTTCTAGTTTGAAGTGTGCACTAGAGTGGTACACTAGGAATTTGGGCAAAATGTGTAAGCCAACCTCGATCATAACCATCCTTAGGAGGCTGCAGAAGCCAAATTGTAAACGCCTCTTTGAGCCATTCAATAAAATTTTCTCCTCGAACTACAGGAACATTCCGAGATGGCCAAGGCTAGTCCGCAAGTCTGGTGTCATCAATGTGTTCAAATTATATACTGTTTATTAAGGGGGGAGGGTGCCCTCTATTTAGATTTTTCACAATTTTAATTTATATGAAAAGGGGTCAAAACTTTGGCCTTTCACAGGACTTTTAGATATATAATTTCACCAGACTTGGAAGATTGATTAATAAACTTGTCATAGAAGCAAGTGACGTCAAACCCATCTCTGATTTCTACACTAATCCCAAATTTTGCCAATCCGGTCATGAAGAGGAAGGCTGCATTTCAGACGTTTCATATTCTAAGGCCCTCTCTTGGGACCAACATGAAAAGCCAGAAACCAGATGCATTAAGCTTGCAACAGAAACTCACTCGTTAGAAATGATTCCCCTATAGATGCATCCGCTAGAGGGATGATTTAGGTCCAAAAATAGCATACGAGGAAATTAAAATGTTTGAAATGGAGTCGCGTAGCCGCGGTTCAATTGTAAACCGAAATACAAGTTATACCCCTCAGGCCTTTGATACTTTTACACTCAAAACCTCTGGCTGTTTCAAAAAAATAATCAGACTGAAGTGAAATCGTGAAACATTATTTTGTTCCTTTGTATTAACTACACCAGATACCAAAAAGTCGTTGAAGTAGCTTTTCTGAAGCTGATACTTTAATACTCTTGTCAGGACGTCTGTATCTAATTACCCTATCAGCTATTTAATAATTCATTTGAATGTCACTGTCTGGTGACGGAAAGGACACGGACAGGTCCAAATGAGAGAGAAGGCTGAAATTTTCCATCCGGTTACAAACGTGCAAATCTGTTTGCTATATAATATTATGTATTGCCGACTGTAATCACTCTTAATCCCTAATTTTCCTTGGTCATTTCCACTGACCAGTATTGGAGATAACCGTCTGAGCTAACAAAATAAAGTACTTGTAACAGCCCATGAGAGGCAACGTTTTTTGCTTTATCTCTTCGTTTGACTCATCCCCATGAAAACCCGGTTGGGGCCTCAGGCTGGTTCCAGAGAACAAAGGTTAGACATTCGCAGACCCTATCTCTTTCCAGCCCCCCATATAGTGTTGTTTTAATTTAACCTAAACTGGTCAGAGAAGTGACAAATGCATTAGAAGAGGCCAGAGTTACAATCACTAGGCTCTTCGGAGAGAGAAAAATAACTTAAAACTTTAGATGATATCAATAGTAATGCGCGTGTGTAACCACCAGTGTCCGAATAGGGCGATCGGACTGTTGCTGGCTTGGTGGGCCAGGGTCAAGGATATAGCGGGGAAGAGGGGGTGGGCTCCACTTTCCCAACCAGTCTCCTGAATAGGGCCATTTGTTCTATGAGACTTTAAATACTGCCAACCGGATGGATGGATGGATGGATGGATGGATGGATGGATGGATGGATGGATGGATGGATGTGGATGGATGGATGGATGGATGGATGGATGGACGAATTTTCGGACGGACGGACGGACCGACGGATGGATGGATGGATGCATGGATGGAAGGATCTACTGATCTAGGGGACAAGACATAAATCCAAAAATAAATGAATGAACGCTGTCTGGCAAACCTACTTCACGGTGATTTCAACGAATGAGCTAGAGAAGAAGTAAATATCAAACAAATATTAACACCGACTTTCTATCTAGTGCAAAAAAATGTCATCGGACAACTTATACCAATATGTCAGGACTTAATTCTCCTGCTATCATACGTCACTTAAGAACCCTAATGATGTCTGGTCGCGGAATCAGGAAGAATTGAGAAGCCGGGAAGGGGTGAGATCAGAGAATGAGTCAAGCAGGTAAAAATGTGAATTGCTCTTTCTTCCTATGAAACAAAAGAAGACAGAAGAAGAAATGTTAATGGTCTGATGTGTGCGAACTGTGTCTTGAATGTTCAAACTGCCGTTACATCTCGTATACCAACTGCTGTGGCGTCGAATGTCCAAACTGCCGTTACATCTCATATACCAACCGCTGTGGCGTCGAATGTTCAAACTGACGTTACATCTCACATACCAACCGCTGTGGCGTCGAATTTTCAAACTGCCGTTACATCTCGTATACCAACCGCTGTGGCGTCGAATTTTCAAACTGCTGTTACATCTCATATACCAACTGCTGTGGCGTCGAATGTTCAAACTGCCGTTACATCTCATATACCAACTGCTGTGGCGTCGAATGTTCAAACTGACGTTACATCTCATATACCAACTGCTGTGGCGTCGAATGTACAAACTGACGTTACATCTCACATACCAACCGCTGTGGCGTCGAATGTTCAAACTGACGTTACATCTCATATACCAACTGCTGTGGCGTCGAATGTTCAAACTGCCGTTACATCTCATATACCAACTGCTGTGGCGTCGAATTTTCAAATTGCCGTTACATCTCATATACCAACCGCTGTGGCGTCGAATTTTCAAACTGCCGTTACATCTCGTATACCAACTGCTGTGGCGTCAAACGTTCAAACTGCCGTTACATCTCGTATACCAAATGCTGTGGCGTCGAATGTTCAAACTGCCGTTACATCTCGTATACCAACTGCTGTGGCGTCGTTACATCTCGTATACCAACTGCTGTGGCGTCGAATGTTCAAACTGCCATTACATCTCGTTTACCAACTGCTGTGGCGTCGAATGTTCAAACTGCCGTTACATCTCGTATACCAACTGCTGTGGCGTCGAATGTTCAAACTGCCGTTACATCTCATATACCAACTGCTGTGGCATCGAATGTTCAAACTGCCGTTACATCTCATATACCAACTGCTGTGGCGTCGAATGTTCAGACTGCCGTTACATCTTACATACCAACTGCTGTGGCGTCGAATTTTCAAACTATTGAATTTTCAAATTACCGTTACATCTCGTATACCAACTGCTGTGGCGTCGAATGTCCAAACTGCCGTTAAATCTTACATACCAACTGCTGTGGCGTCGAATTTTCAAACTATCGAATTTTCAAGCTACCGTTAAATCTCGTATACCAACTGCTGTGGCGTCGAATGTCCAAACTGCTGAGACATAAAATGTCGTGATGAATGCCGAGAAAACGATAACCTGATATCGACATTTTAAGTGCCATAACATGGAATGTCTTCATTGCCTTGACACTGAATGTCCTTACTGTCGTATCTTCGAATGTCCTAGCTGCTGTGACGTCGAATGTTGCAACTGCCTTGATGGTGTTTTATGGATGAAAGTAAATCCAAAGTTTCGGTTTACAAGTCATGAAATGTTGAATAGACGGTAGAGTAAAGAGATAGATCGTTGCAGCTAGGCTTTGCTTGCAGTAGGGGGTCAGTCGTTTGGCTTTCTTGTAGCCTGTGGCCGATTTTGGCAGAGGAAAACAAAACAATAGATTTCATCTTCTGCATGTATTCGGTATCAGATTAACGGAAAGCAAAATAAGTGACCCTAGTGCAGGCAAATCCCTGTTGCAACGGCCTGTTTCACTTTTTATCTTACCATCTTTGTCTGCATTTTCGTCTATACTCTCCTATACTGCAACAGTATTTAATAATTCATTTTAATGTCACATTGTGCCAAACCAAATTGGCGTCATGTTGGCCATTTAAAAAGATCGAGTCTGGCCCTGGGCGAAACCATGACAAAGAAAATGGCGGGAGGCTAATTCGTACTATTATTAAATCGATATTACCGGCCCCTTGTTATAGGAGCCGTGGGAATAGATTTAATCAAATTTTCATGATTGCCAAAAGGCGCGGGGTTTTGCCATTGAGCACGCCTGTAAATTTGGTGCCACAGAAATACCATCACTTATGACAACTAGCAGGAGACGGGGTTGTGTTAATAGGGATGGTGTTAACTTATTAATTGAGTTGTTGTTGCTGGGCTTTTAATATTTTTCCCCTTTCCTTTTTTTACATTGTTGCTTCGAGTTGTTTGTCCTTTTTCGCTGATTGGCATTGTTAGTCTGTTGTGTCCCTCAGTATTGTTGCCAAAGCTAATGTTATTGCCATTGTCTTTCTACGTTTGTGTTTCATTGCTGTTTTGTGAGGCCATAATTAGCACTCTGCTTTCCCCCATATTGCAGGTGATAGAGAAGAATCAAGGAGCCTCCAAAGAAGAGATGCGTTTCAAATTGTTGATACACTAGTTAAAAAATCCCCAAGAGATGGTTTTGCTGAAGAGAGACGACTTGGGGAGGGGGAAAGGGAGAGGAAAAGCTGGAAACAAAATGTGTTTCAAATTATTGATATATTAGAGTGGGGATTCCCAAGAGATGGTTCTGCTGAAGAGAGACGACTTGGGGAGGGGGAAAGGGAGAGGAAAGGCTGGAAACAAAATGTGTTTCAAATGATTGATATATTAGGGTGGGGATTCCCAAGCGATGGTTCTGCTGAAGGGGGAAGACTCAAGGGACACCTGAAGAAAATTTGTGTTTTACATGATTGATACATTAGGGTAGGGACCTTCCCCTCCCCCCAAAGAGAAGGTTTTGATGAAGGAGGAAGACTCAAGGGACCCCTGAAGAAAATATATGTGTTTTAAATAATTGATACATTAGGGTAGGGACTCCCAAGATATAGTTTTGCTGAAGGATAAGAACTCTGGGAGTCCTTTAAGATGTATCTTATGTGGTTAATACATTTGGATAGGGACCCTTATGAGATAGTTTTCCTGAGGGAAGGAGGGGCGAGGTGTTTAGACTCTGGTGTTTCGGAGGTTGCCTCTGACGACCGTCTTCTTCTTGCATTAGTTTCCCTCTGTTCATGATCTTGTCCCAGTCGCTCAGACTGGTTTTGAGTTACCTTAATTGTCTTGCAGCCAGTCAAATTGAGGCTTTTGTGGCTTTTAGGCCAAATCAACTTGCGGTATGACATGAAAGCTTAACCCTCTAGTGCCCAGCGTATCAGATCTGATACATTTCGTAGAACAAAGAAAAAGCAAACCAAGATCATCACCCCACCATAATAGTGTGAAGTCGCATGAGCGGGCATTAGCCTGGAAATGAGACTTATCAGCCGCATTATTATTATTATAATTTTTGACTCTTGTTCCAGCATAGTGGATCCAGAAGTGATCCAAAAACTGGAGCTCGGATTTTTTGTGCCATTGCAAATAGGGCTGGGCACTAGAGGGTTAATATATGACTTGTGTTTTCAATAGTTGAAAACAGTTTTGAGCTAGCGTTATTTTGGTCTGAGCTATAGTCGTTTGAAGTAGTTCGGAGCCCCCACTTGCAATGGAAAAATTTCTGAAATATATTAATTGAAGGACAAAAAACAAATCATCTAATCTACCTTAGAAACACTCACATTTATCTGCAATTATTAACCATTCACTAATAAAATCAATAGTTCTGTGTACAGGATTGATTATGCTCTGATTTATTTAACAAACAAAAATTCGATATTATACGACCCAAATCACCTTCTGAGTTCCTAGTCTAGCGACATAATCCTCATTTTGACTGGCAACAAGACATTAACAGCATTGCTGTTGTTTTGTTCTCTTTATTATCATCTTTGTTATTATCTTCAACATAGTCATGCGCGGCCGTATGACTAAAAAAACAGTCAGATACATTAGCCATTCCCACTGATAAGAAATGTTTCTCCACCCCTCCCTCTCCCCTCCACCTGGCATTCCACCTTTGAACCTTTCTCTTTTCTTTTAATAGCTGTTGCTTTGTTTGTTGTGGTTATCTTTGTTCATGTAGTACAATGAAAAGTGAAATAAATCACAGGTTTAGGCGAAAGAGTAAGTCACAGGGAAACTCACACGCAATAGAGGGTTGTGAACGTCCTACTTTTTCATCGTGAAGGGAGTGGGTATGCTGTGACATTTACACTAGAATATGCAGCTCCTGTCGCCAAGTCATTCATACCCACTAAGGCCATCATCCGATACTAGGTCAGCCAAAAACCGATTAGACATAGCCAATTGTTTTTCCTTTATGGGAGGGGGAGGGAAGTAGAAGGCAAAAAGAGCTTTGAGAGAAGGGGTAAAAAGATGAAGGTTGACCTTCATACAGCAGCATTATAACTGGCTCTCGACCGTTACTCTTGATTCAAGACCTATATCCACTTATTTGGATTAGACTATATTATGGAGCAGCCTGGCCGAATGGTTACGGCGAGTTCAGGTCGTGGGTTTGCATTTCCGTCATGGTCATGTTGTAAAGACCACGGGAAAGCACTTCATCTACATTTTTCTCTGTCTATCGGTTTGAAATATGAATGCCTGGCTATAGACAGTCAATGTTATTGTCAGAGATCAGCTCCTGTAGATGGCAACGGCATTATATGCTCCTAGGAAAGCTGATAAAGTCCTAGAATGATCAGGCCTGCTAGTAGTAACAACAGCGTGAAGTCACATGAGCAAGCATAAGCCTGGATACGAGACTTATAAACCGCATTCTTATTATTATCATTGTTGTTGTTACAATTATTATCATCATTATTTTTATTATTATTATTATCATTGTCATTATTATTTTTACTGTATTATCATTATTATCATCATCATCACTTAATCTTCAGCCAGAAAGTGGTCAATTAAAAGGAGAATACAGAATACTTTTATCAGCTATGGGTGCGGAGAGGATAAAATCTTATATGAAAAGAAGGGGAAAGGTATTGGAGAGTGCATGCTTCAATCTCTTGGCTATGTCAGGGTTTTCAAGTGTTGAGGCTGTATGCACACTGCTAGCTAACTTTGCACGCTGGAGAAAACAACGGGAACTTTCATTGCTGTTTCGGGAATTTCCTGTAGTTACCGCTGGCGCACAAAGTTAGACAACTTTGCGCAGTGAAGATGATAACTGGAAATTCGATTGCGTTGGGAATTTCCTATAGCTTCCTCCAGCAGGTAAAGTTAGACAGCATTGTACGCACTGCCCCTGACGTCAGCAAATCACCATGACGAGCTTTTCAGTCTCTACGTAGGCCTAGGTTATGACATAGAAAATAGGACGTATGGGTTCGTCACGCGAGTGCTACTTCTGGAACGTACCGAAACGGTTCGGATCTCTTTGTAACAAAATGTAAAGACGAACATGTTTGTCGTGCGTAGCGAACGGGGGTTAGCATTTCCACCGAATTCTCTTGTGAACAGCTGTCCATATGTAAGAGGGTCATGTGCCAATAATGTGTCAGTGGAACAACCTTCGACATTATGGGTTATAGTTTTGTGTATGTAGATTATGAGTTTTGTGAAGGGCGTGACAACAGTGTGGAGAAGATGAGGGGGAAAACATTGTTGGACATTTGGCATTTCTGCCTAATTAAAAATATAATGCTTTTGAGCAAAGTATCCTTGGTGCCAACACAGATGAAGGAGGCTGTCGTCCTCCTCTCTCTCTCTCTCTCTCTCTCTCTTTCTTTCTCTTTCTCTCCCTCTTTCTCTCTCTTGTTCCTCTTTCTCCCTCTCTTTTTTCTCTCTCTGTCTTTTCCTCTTTCTCTCTCTCAATATTTAAATCTGTGCGTGTGTGTGTGTGTGTGTGTGTGTGTATGTGTGTGTGTGTGTGTGTATGCGTGTGTGTGTATGCGTGTGTGTGTATGTATTTGATTCTTTTCCTCAATCCATTCTATTCTTCTTTCTATCTCTCTTTCTCACTGCTTTCTTCATCTTGTCTCTCTCCATCTCTTCCTGCCTTTTTCTGTTGCTCTTCATTTCTTATTCTCTTTTCATTTTGTCTCAGTCGGTCCCTCTCTCTCCCCCTCTTTCTTTCTTTCCTCTCTCTCCCTCCCTCCC
>JAWQUT010000239.1:485523-488023 GCA_033807755.1 Ellobium chinense
GAGGGGTGGGAAGATGGTAGAGGGAGGAGTTCATAAGCTCTAGGTTCTCTACCCGTCCATCCATCGACTTTTCATCTACCAACCAACCACCAACCAACCAAACCAAGTAAGCAAGCAAGCAACCAACCAACCAACCAACCAACCAACCAACCAACCAACCAACCAACCAAAGAACCAGCCAACCAACTAATCGACCGACCGACCGACCGACCGACCGACCAACCAACCAACCAACCAAACAACCAACCAAACGGCCAACCAACCAATCAACCAACCAACCAAGCAACTAACCACTCAAGCGACCAACCAATCGACCAACCACACGACCAACCAACTGACCAACCAACCGAACAACCAACCAACCACCCAACCAGCCAGCCAGCCAGGCGGGCAACCAACCAACCAACCAACCAACCAACCAAACAAACAAACAAACAAACAAATAAATACACAAATAAACAAGAAACAAATAAACAAACAAACAATCGAATAAACAAACAACCATTCACCAAACAAACAGTTATCCAAAAAACAAACACACAAACAAACCAGCTACTAGTCTCATCAGTTAGTTCTCTCCATCTCTCCATTTGTCTACTGAAAACAAAAAGAACATTAAATGGAAGCTTCGTCAACATCACATTCCTTAACCAATATCACATTTTCATGCTACCATCATCCTTAGTTTTTGTAGATTGTCACTACCCACCACATTGCCACTTACCTTTAAATGGAAGCCCCGCCAATATGACGTCCCATAACAAATATATCACATTTTCATACCAACATAAGCTATAGTTTTTTATAGACTGTCATCACCCACCACATTGCCATATACCGACCACTGGTCATAAAACACATGTCACCCTCCCAGGGGTGTTTACAGCGAACTTTTATGGATTTCCGCTCAGCCAAGAGTGTCATATTTTGTGCTAAGTATCAATTGTCTGCCATTAAACTCCCACAATACATTAGTGCTCTTAAAACAGGCCATGTTCCGCTCGTCTCTCCCGTAATACTTTAGCGGCCATTACAGTGTTTTATCCTCAAAACCAGCTTAATTTTCAAGTTCCGTCGGTATCGGTTGTTTTTTTTTCCTCATAGGTTGATCGCCTTGTTCTTCCCGGAGACAGTTTTGTTTTCGCTTGACAATGCACAAAGAAGGCAAAATTTATGCAGATTTGACATGTAATAGCTACTCCAAAATCACCAACTCGTCTGCTGATTAATTATCATTTACTTTGTTGACGGAAAAAGAGCTTATAGATGGACTGATTTTTAATCGTTGAGTAGATCCGTAGTTGTTGGCTTTAAGAATGACATGCAAGGTTTTGAAAATAAAGAGAGATGATATCGAAAATAAATTAAAGTTAAATAAAAGATCTGGGTGAGAATTTTGTGGATTTGAAAATACTAGAGCATCAGAGACCTACAAAACAGAAAATACGGACGATTTGTTTCTTTTCATACTTTCCGGTTGATAAAATGCATAATTACGTGCTTCGGTCAAAACATACCAGTAGCATGTTCCATATACGAAACAAAACATTGAAGTTAACGATTTTCTTCTAAGATTTACACTTTCTCACTCTGTCATTTACTCACTGACAGCATGGATGATATATGCTGCGAATCTTGTCATAGACAATGCTGCTGTCAATATCCAGGCAGTTTTTGAAAAAAAAAATTATAACCGATAGTAAAAATCAGCGTGTCTTCCCATTGTCATTTTTTTGAATAGGGATCCAAACGATTTCTGTACAAAGAAGTAAGGAAGACCATCGTGACGTCAACTCTATCCACCTATACACAGTCATTGTCCAGGTCTTGGTAGTAAATTTTGTAAGAGGATATCATAACTACTTTGTTAACGAGGGGTGTCCAATTCAAGAATCTCATATAGCCTACCTGGCATTACATGTCACCGCTAGTTCCACAGATTTATCGACTATATGTCGTGCAACATTAGTAGCTTCGTGAAGACTTTAATTTACTTCCTATCTTCATACTGGCTTTCTGTCATTGAAGTATTTCTCTCTCTTTCTCTGTCTTTCTCTATGTGTGTGTGTGTGTGTGTGTGTGTGTGTGTGTGTGTGTGTGTGTGTGTGTGTGTGTGTGTGTGTGTGTGTGTGTGTGTGTGTGTGGGCGCGCGGACTTGTAAGTGCCTATTTCTTTCCCTCTCTTCTCTCTTCTCTTTTCTCCTCCCTGTCTGTCTGTCTGTCTATCTGTCTGTCAGTCTGTCTGTTTGTCTCTTTGTCTCTCACTGTCTCTGTTTGCCTGTTTGTCTGAATCTATTTATCTATCTATCTATCTATCTATCTATCTATCTATCTATCTATCTATCTATCTCTATCTATCTATCTATCTATCTATCTATCTATCTATCTATCTATTTCTCCTTGCTGCTACCGCCCAATCCTCTCTAGCCAGTCTGGACTGTTTCCTTGTCGCCAGCACATCCTCCCTAGGGTTGTTGCCAGCCAACATATTGAGGTGTGAA
>JAWQUT010000239.1:493023-529242 GCA_033807755.1 Ellobium chinense
AAACAGGACACATTTCTAACAAACCTCTAGTAGGTGTGCACTAACATCATAAACTACAGCATCAAGGATAATCAATCCCAGGATTGAGCAGAGCTATCATGTGAACGCAGTTCGTGACCTTAAGTTCAGTTCTCGTGAAATCGACCTGAGCTTAATAACCATGTCGAACTGATCTGGATCTAACCTGTAACTTTATCACGTGCTTGATCTGAACTTTAATTTTGTACCTTAATTTCAGTTCCGTTCACATCTACCTTGAAAACCAGAACCGAATGTCGATTTCTAAAACCAGGGGAACCTATCTGATTCGAAGACTGTTCAATTTTTATAGAACTGAGCTAAGTTTAACCCTCTAATACCCAAGAGAAAAATGTACATTGCCAAGAGCTATTACTTTTCTGTGTATTGAGGTAATTAGTTCAGTTGAATAACTATTAAAGAAATTCAATGTTTATAGCCATCTCTCATTATGTGGTGCCACATGCTGATTTTTAAAGCTTTCAAGAAAATGAATACTCCAAACTTGTGTGCCACATGTGGCACAATGGCTCTTAGAGGGCTAAACTTTTAACTTTTTGCCTTTAGGGAACTTACTTGATCTGAGCTGACTTTTTTTTTTTAGGTGAACTTGCCCAATCCTGGTCAATCCCATTATCGAGATGTGTACAAGCTTTCACATCAGAAACGACGACAACTATGTAATCAATGCGATTTTAAAAGAGTGATCGTGATACCGATGATAATAAAGACGACGAAAATCACGACGATGATGGTAACGTAACGGCGATGATGATACACGACAGCTTTCATCATCACCATCGTCATTAACAACACAACTGTTCCTGAAATCAATAAAAGTGTCACTTGCGAAACCTCATTAGCAAGGAGATGAGGCCAAAACAAAACGAACAAAAAAAACTATTCCGAAATAATTAATCGATGGCGAAAAAAATATAAACATGAACAAGAGGTGCTCATGGCAGCTTAACAGAACAGCTCGTGAGAACCGCTAATTCATCTTTTGAATTAATGCAGCATCTGATTAGTGAAAATGGGATCAAAATCTTGTTTTATGAGAGATTTGTCCCAGAGATGTCCCCGCTTTTTATTTTTTTGGTCTAATTTCAACATGGAGCAGGCAAAGAAGAGCACTTGGAAGAGAGAGGAAGAATATATTGAATCGGTGGAAATTGGGTGAAAGGGTGGAGAGAGAGGAGACGTGAGGTTAGGGGGATAAGAGAAGTTGGGTGAAACAGTGGTAGAATATGCGGTTGGGTATTGGAGGGTTTGCAGAATACGTTCGGGTTCGGGCACACGCTACAGTCCATCCTTCATCAGGGCTGCCTTTCTCAGGTCCTCTGTGACGTCATTTTGACATAAAAGGGCCGTCCGCGGAAGTTGTTGTATGAATAAGCAAACCAAGACGGCTGCGACTAACGCGGAAGCAACAGGAGACATGCACTGACATGCGAGTGGTCTTTGCGTTACTTGTATCTTTGCCTCATTTATTAGCATTCAGGGCACCGATGATTCTTGCCACATCCTCCTCCGACACAAGGCGGGTCCCTCGGAGATCGCATGTAACAGAAAGTTAATTTGTGCCAACGGCAAATTTGAGACCACTGATAAATGTCGCCTCTGTGTGAACTTCCGGTCAAGATTTGCCAGACTTTTTTTTTTGAGCGGAGCCAAGTTGCACATGAAAAAGAGCCCCCCCCCCCCCCCCNATATCTGGAAAGTTACAGAGAAATGTAGGCACTTTTTATAAGGCAAATCTATTTTGACCTAAAGTCTATAGCCAAAAATGAGAAAAAAGCCAGTCAGTTATTTGGAAGCCAAGAGCTTTTAAATGGAGCCAAAAGTCCGAAAGAGCCAAGGCAAATCTGGCAACCATAGATTGGAACTTGTACATTTTCTAACTCTAAAACAACACTAATGTCGTGATCTAAGCTCCACCTACAAATTTCTGACTCCGCTCATTGGCAGTCTGATACTGACAAGAAGAATATGAAAAAAAAAAAAAACAGAAACGCACCTCAAATAACTTCAGTAATGCTCACTTCCGATTTAAATAAAGTAATGGTGTGATTGCGTCAATAAATCTCGCTTCCGAAGTGTAATAGACCAGTGACCGTATGTATAATCCTTACGTCAGTTAACGCAATGCATAACCACGTGAAACTCCCAAAACATCAGTAGTATTTACCGTAGTTAACGCAGTACGTTAACTAACGTAAGGATTATGTATACGGCCACAGATCAGCCAGTTATATTCCTCTGACAATAGAAAAGTGGAAAGCGAAAGTAATAATTCCTGAAGTCATGGCTTGAGAAGCCCGGATGAAATAACTTTTGATCTAACATTATTCTTGCTGGCGATAGGGTTGTTTGAAGTGGCAGGGCGGTCAGCCAACTAAGGCTCAGTTTTGTCCACAATTAGTGACCATTCGCCCATAAATGAATTTTGGGGTACAGAAATAATTTCCTTCTCGAGTCTTGCAAATAAAAAGGTTGATGTCGGATGGTCCTATTCACCTCCAGAGCGAGATATATCAAAGCGTCAAGTTTGGCGACAGAAGTCTAATTTTGAATGAATGTAGATAAAGATAAGGAAAAGGATAATTTTATTTGAAACACAGAGGGAAATTTGTCTTGTTACAGTGTGCTTACAAAACATAAATATCTGTGTAAACTCACACACTCTCTCGCTACTACACATATACACACACACATACTTACACATACACACACAAGCAACAACGAACACACACATATGTAATAATATATCCCTACACACACACACACACACACACACACACACACACACACACACACACACACACATAATCACACGAAGACTGTTACTCTGTTACAATCACTGCTCTCACGACGAGGAGTCCCGTTGCACTCGCACTGAATGTGGAGTGCATCATGTGGGTTGCTGTAATGGAGCTATGTGGCACTTGCTTTAGACTGGCCAAATTAGGGAAACATATGGGGAATAATGTGGGGCTTCACTTGGATGGCATCTGGGAAACATATGGTAAACCTGGGCCTTGTGTGCATAGATAGGCACCGTAGCATAATTAATATGCATACAAAATTCGGGATTTGAACCCTTTCACCAGATGTGAATATCGAATGGATCTATATGGACACCACATAGGTCCGGAATACAGTGTTTCATAGACAAAATGGCAGAAGTAGGAGAGTATGGAGATGAATGTAGTGAGATACATGTATTAGAAAATGAGATCTATGTGTGTATGTGTGTGTGTGTGTGTGTGTGTGTGTGTGTGTGTGTGTGTGTCCACTCATGAAAGATATGGTAGCCAAGACAGAAGCTGTCTCTTATACACATCTAATCACACTATTCTTTGCATTTATATTTAGCCCAGAACTGGAAATAAGCTTTGTNACATGTATTAGAAAATGAGATGTGTGTGTGTGTGTGTGTGTGTGTGTGTGTGTGTGTGTGTGTGTGTGTGTGTGCGTGACAGACAGACAGACAGAAAGTGTTGACGAAGAATGGAAAGAATAATGAAGAAGCACTCTCAAATCTTCATACTGGCGAGTAATTCAAGAGTTAAGTCCCTTGATCTATATCGCACGACATTTGCAAGACTTTTTTTTTAATCCAAAACTCTCATAAACGCCCCTGACCGAAATTCTGATTTTGACGCTTTTGAATTGCCAATAATGTCAGAAATATTGTGTCAAACCTCACCCCTTTTACTCCAATAGTTTAGTGGAGACTGCGAAATAGTACTTTACATATATCATCATCGATAAGAGCATAATATCGAAAGATTACAAACACTTGTTCAAAAACCCTTCAGAATGTCAAAGCGAGTGTTCTAGGATCAAAATCAAATTCAGCCAATGTCGCTATGTCGGATTTTTTCATTAAGCAATGTCAGTGAACAAAAACCGATAAAACTCTTTATTCAGGTAGTTCACACTCAAGACTGAATTCCCTGTCGGATTTTGTCATTAAGCAATGTCAGTCATAAAAATCGATAAAACTCTATATTCAGGTAGTTCAAACTCAACAGACTGAATTCCAGAATGCATCACATTGCATTCATGAGATTGCTAGAATTGTGGTCTACTCAATATAGCCTAAAGAGAAAAACACATGTCTATCAAAATGTTGGCATTTGTAATTTTGTTAATTCATCAATTTTCACGTACTTTCAATATCTTGGTTGGTGATTTAAGTTCTTATAGTGTCACATTTGCTGCTGTTTTGGGGAACTTCTCATATTAACTTTTCATACATACATTACAATGATGATGATAATCATGATCATGAATTTTACTTCTACTTAAGAAGGCTTTTTGCCGAAACGTTTAGACTGTTTTACACTTTGGCGTTATTAAATTTAAAAAAAATTGTCGGATTGAAGTAGTGTTTCAAATTTCTCGCCTTTTTTACAATGATGATGATGATGATGATGATTATGATGATTTTTCACTGGTGTGGACAGAACTTTTCAATTGTTTTAATGTGTTCCAAATTAATGTTTAGTTTTGATGATGATGAGGATGATGATGATGAAAAAGTGTTTAACACTAAACGTCGACTATTTTGTTAATAAATACATTATACATTTGTTTAAAAGTTTTATTATGTCATTGTGCAGAATCATATTTAGTTTTAATGATGATGATGATGATGACAACGACGACGACGATGAAAATATGGAAAGAGATTTCTCCAGTTCTCTCTCATCTCCCATTTCAGGCAGGATGTCTTGACCAAATGGAAGAACGGCTTCAGGCGTCCAACGGTACCTCAGTGCGGGAGTTTGAGAGAAGACTGTGCGGCCACATCTACTCAGAGGCTGAAGGAGAGGAAAAGCAGGGAAGAGTAGAAACAATGAAACAGGATCTATTCTTAGAGCAAAGTAAGAGTCTCTGGATTAAAGCCGACTCCGTTTAAATGCAAACATTTGTCAGCTTACAGGTGTATTTTCACGGCAGGCACGTGATAAAGTATGATTGAGGGTGAAAAAAGGTGTAAGTCAAACTTAGATTAGTTTTTAATAAGGGTACTTTGTTGTTTATGAGACCAAGACCCATATTAACATGTTAAGAAAAAAAATAATAAAATGCGCAAATACTTTGCCCCCAAATTTGCAGTTGCGAAGAGCATGCTGGCTGTTGTTTTTTTTTTGCTTTTTTTTTCTTTTGCTTTGCTATAAAAATGTTTCTCCGCGTTCTGACAGAAGTGTGAAAAATGATTTAGGCCATTTTCGAAACATATTCATGAAATGTAACCCTCTTGCATCGAATCTTCTTCTCTGTCTTTTCTACCCCTTTCTCTTTGCTTCATCCTCCTTTCTCATTCTCTTCTTTCTTTTCCCCACTTCTTGTGAAATGCTTAATTGTGTCAGCCCCTCTTTATTCTTTGTACCTATAAATTGTCCAAATGTGGGTAGTATGAATTTGAAAATTAAGAAAAAATATTTTTTTCATCAGAATGACATTTAATTATTAATTTAATCAGCATGAATTCCCTCTTGTAATTTGAATTTCTTCGAAAAGTTTGACAGTCAGAGATAAGTAGTAAGAATCTCCACTCAGATAAGCCTATAACATAAATAAAATGTGTATATCTTATTTCATATTATCATTACAAAATCTTAAATCTTATCTCCTGCGCAGTTTGTTTCCTTGTAATACATGATTTTAGACTTACAAAACACAGTAACACATTATTCAATGTTGTCATGTGGTCATGGCCTCCGAATAAAACTTTAATCGAATTTTTTAAAGGATATATTCGCCAATTCGCGTACTTGTTGTTGTTGTTGTTGTTGTTGTTGTTGTTGTTGTTGTTGTTGTTGTTGTTGTTGCTACTGCTGTTGCTAAATCTTAAGCTCCTGACCAGTAACCTTCCCGCCTTCCACTGCACGCATGTGCTCCAGGTAGTTTAATTGGTTAAGTCAAAGCTGGTGCCAGTAATACCCTCCAGGTTCTGATGCGATCTACATTTCATTGCTGATTACCTTTTCTGTTGTTTTTTTTCGGAGGGCGGCGGCATATGGAAGAAGGACAGCGGGAGAGAGAGGAAGTGGGTGAGGGCTAGAGGCGAATAGAAAGCCTGAGAGAGGGACGGGATATTGGAGATTGTGTGTAGGTCCATCGTGAACTGTAGGCTTTACACTGTTGGAGAAACAGATACGATTTCCTTTGAGTATGTTTTGCCTTCATGTTTTTTTTTTATTTCTGCGTAAGCTTTCATTTACACTTCCTTGCTAATCAGTGCATAGTGATGGGTCCATAATTAGTTGCATAATATATAAATGCAATTATGAGACTAATAAACGTTCTTTCTTACTTCGCCAGGTGTTTTATGTGGCATCCTGGGGTACCAGGACTTTTTCTCGCCGTCCTGGATCCGTATGGTGCTCAGATGGCAAAAGCCCGTGGGTTGTTTCGGGATGCCCCATGAGATGAGCGCGATAGAGGAGCAACTGGCAGAACTGGAAGATGAACAACGGAAGCTGCTGGACATGCTGGTGGACGAGGCCACAAAAATGTAAGGGCTGTTGCAAGAGTGGAGGGGGGNGGGGGGGGGGGGGGAGAGTATGGTGCTGATGGTGTTTGTGTTTGTTAGTGGAGGTGATGGTGGCGGTGGTGCTAGTTGAAATGGAAGTGATAATTGCAGTGGTAGTAGTAGTTGAGGTAGTAGTAGTAGTATATTTAATTGGCAGCAATGGCTGGCGTAATAGTAATAGTAGTAGCAGTTGTTGCAAGTGATGTTGCTGTGATAGTAATGGTAATTACTGTAGCTGTAGTAATAGTTAAGTAGCAGTAATAATATTAGTAGTAATACCAATAGTAGTAGTAGAGTAGTAGTAGTAATTGGAGTAACAATCTTATTAATAAAGATTATGTTTTAAGAAATAAGACACTGAAAAAAAATATTATTTTTAAAACAAAAGAAACTCCTTCAGTATGTCATGTAAAAAAATGCAAATCGATGCTGTAAAATACTGGAGTGGACAAATTTCATTAGTTAATATTTTACTAGCTATTATTTAGTAATAAACAGAAGAAAATATGCCAAAATTTAGAAGTGGTACCAGCGGTGAGTTGTTTACCACAGAAAGTATATAATTATTAATGATTTGTGTTTTTACTTGTCATTAGCGATGCAGCTGGAAAACCTTGGACTGGTCGACAACTGATGCGGGAGAGACCTATGTCTGGTGAGTAGTAGTGGAATGATAGATCTATTCAAGTGCGATTCAAAACTCTTGGATTACAACATTTATGGGTAATGATATCTGTGCAGGGGTTTTGATAATATGAGGCTATTGATATTCATCTGTTTGATGTCAATATCAATACTCACGGCATGACGTTTCGGTGCAATTTTGATATTTTATCTAATCTAGGTAAGAGTGTCAAAGGTATTTTAATAAAGGGCATCGGTAGAGATCAACAGTATTGACAGGCATGGAAAAGTATCAAAAGGTTCCGATTGTGATTGATATGCCTACCCTCTAGTGAATATCAAAAGCGAAATAGGAGTGATAACCTTGATACATAGAGCATGAATGTCGAGTATCGCGACACCTAAATATCCAGATTTAGGTCCAGGACTTGTTATCGGACGACAAGAACGGAGTGTGGCGCCGTTTTCAAACCCAAAACCCAGCGGCGGCCCTAACACACGCCTAGGCTGGGTTGAAGGGGCGAAGCAAAGAGAAAGGAAGGGAAAAGGAAGACTGGCGTCGAAAGACTGCGTAATACATGTAAGAGAAAGTAGGGATAAAGAGAAATAGCAGCTGGCATATTTTATCAGGCGCTATAATCAAGGTATGGTGTACACTATGAAAAGAGAGATTCATCGGTTACTTCCCTCTAAGCCGTGTTGGGCAATTTCACCACAAAGTCGGTTCAGTTCAGATCAAGTTCAATTCACTAAGGGAACAAAGAGAACAAAGTCCTAAGATGAAGTTTAGTTGAGTTCCGTGAAATTTGAGTAGTTTTAAGGTCAGATCAGTTCCTCCTGGTTTTTGAAATCGGCATTCGGATCCGATTTTCGAGGTAGATGTGAACAAAACTGAAATTTAGATAGAAAATTAAAGTTGAGATCAAGCACCCACGGTAGCTACACCCAAACCCAGATCAATTCATCCAAAATAGTTATTAAGCTCAGAAGAAGTTCACGTGAACTTTTCTATGTTCACGAACTGCGCTCATGTTATCTCAGTTCTGTTCAACCCTGGCATTAAGCATGGCATCTATTTCCATCGCCATTACTATTTGCTCACCTCTATATTTGACACAAGGGTGTTAATATGGTATCATAGGGCTTGTTAGGACGTGTTAGATGTATTTCCTTGTTATTAGACAGTGTCACACGCATATGATGGGCGTGAAAGTAATAAGGTGATATAGGCTGTTAGAAAGCCTTTCCGTCTCAGTGTCTTACTAGTCATCAGGGTTAGGCTGAAGTGAGATCATATTAACGCAATTTGTGAACTTAAGTCCAGTTCACGTGAACTTGATCTGAGCTTAACAGTTATTTCGGACGAACTGGTCTGGATTTGAACTGTTTCTATTTTGGGTTCTTGATCTGACGGAAGTTGCAGCTCAGTTCATATCTACCTCGAAAATCATAACCGAATGCCAATTTAAAAAAACCAAGAGGAACTGATCTCATGTGAAAATCACTCAATTTTCATTGACCTGAGCTAAACTTGATCTTAAGGCGTTTGTCTCTTGGTAAACTGAACTTGATCTCAACTAAATTTTTCTGTGAACTTGCCGAACTCCAGTCTTTGCAGTTTATAAACGATTAGGCCTTTTAATGAGCATACATTATTCGCTAACGTCCCGCATCCTCAAGTGTGAACTTTCCCTGCCATGAGTTGCCACATGAGAGACAGCCTGTGTTGGTTTTCGGTCACACAATACACCAAGTTGTGTTTGCTCTCGGCAACAATCTTTTAATCTCTCCAGTATGGATATTGCTAACAGCGTAGTGAACTGCAATTTAGATGTAATCGAGCATTACGGTATTAGCGTAATGTCAGTTGAGTTTAACGACCTTCTTTTTTTCTAAACAGAACCGAAGCAATTTAACGAAAAAAAAATATTAAGGTCATATAGCAAAAAAAAAAGTTTTCACTGTACATCGCAGATGACAATACTGACAACGTGTCTGTACTTTGGTAAGAAAAACTAAATCTGTTTAGAGAAAACAAAGACAGAAACACTTTATCTGTAGAGCTACAAACAGAATTCAATAATTTTTTTTTGGCTCAGATGTAATGCAATCCAGTAAATGTGCCTACTACATGAAAAAGTCAGTAAGTAAAGAACTGGACTAAATAAATAAATGAACAACTAAATAAGTAATCGCCCAGTCACTCGATATTGTATACAGATGGCGCTAATACTTAAATCAAGTAAGAAATACTTGAAAAGGACTGAATTAAAGTGAATAAATGTAGAATTCAATGATTTATGTTGAGGTCTATGACAAGCACATGCAAATATGATATAAAATTTCGACACTTTGTCACAAGATTGTTATTCACACTGTTGTCGAAATGGTCCTAACCACGATCAATGTAGAAAGAAAATGATATCGATTCTTGTACGCCTACAAGAATTTAAAATATCGAATAAATTTGTAGCCGAAAATTTGTTCTTCTTCATTGGGAACGGAATCAGATTGCTTACTGTATATGATATTTGGTCACTAGGCGACTTTTTGTTCTATTTATTTAATAACAATACTAAAAATAATAATGCGGTTTACCCGTCTCATATCCAGGCTTATTCCTGCTCACGTGGCTTCACACTTTTATTATCTCAGCAGACCTGATCACTCTAGAACTTTCTCAACTCCCGGGGGAGCATTACAGTGCCGCTACCATTTACACGTGCACTCTGATAATATCTCCCATCGCCTATAGCCTATATGGATAGGCACTGCCAATTTATTTGCATGAGCCTGCCATGTTTTCTTTACTTTGCTCCGCCTGAATTTCCTAACAAGCAGTGTATGTTATTATGTCCTGTGTCTGTAATGATTTACAAAACTGGCTAGTGAAATGTAAGCAGGCAGTTCTAGCAGAATGTCATATCATTTACGCTAATGTCTGAAAAGCATTTGAGTTTCCAGAGATTAGTTTTCGTTGCTTTTAACAGGAGAGTTAATTAATTTATCCTTTAAACATAACCCTAAACTGCTTGCTGCAAAGTCAGGGCTCTTCAGAATTGAGCGCAGCAGACTTGACATTTTGCTGGAATTGCTCGAACATTGATCGCAGAATGTACATGTGCATCCACCGAAGTGTCGAATTTCCTGCTAATGTGTTGCCTCATGCATTAAGCAACATGGCTACACATCAACTAATTCACAATGTGATAAATAATCCATGACAAAACAAAACTGTGTTAACACTGAGGGAAAAAATATGATGTCAAAATCATTTAGTTTCGTGTACATGTACCATCAACGGGAGCTCATTTGTAATGCAAATTTCGCGCTCGCTTGGAACATAGTCTACATGACGTAAATAAAAATTATTGCCGCGCTCATATACAGTCTAAGCTTACTTTTATACTACTTATTCTTTCCAGGTGACTGTCTAGCTCACAAAACTGGTTTGGCATTCGGAACGATGGGAACTTACCTCCGATATCTTATACACCAGGTCTACAAAGAGGACGATATATGATGAGAGTTGCTGCTGCTGTCTGTCAGTCAGTTGTGGTGTGCCAAGAGAAAAAGTCAAATGATTGATCTCATTATATTATGCCTTTTTCCCGGATCAAAACAGTAGTTATTCTCTCTCTCTCTCTTTCTCTCCCCCTCTCTCTCTCCCTGTCTCTCTCTCTCTCCCTGTCTCTCTCTCTCTTTCTCTCCCCCCTCTCTCTCTCTCTCTCCCTCTTTCTCTCTCTCTCTCTTTCTATCTCTCTTTCTCTCTCTCTCTTTTTCTCTCTCTCTCTCTTTCTCTCTCTCTCTGTGTCTTTCCTCTCCTTCTCTCTTTGCAAGTAACGATTGGACCCAGTTCTGAACTTTAATTACAAAAGACCATCGTATATCCACTATTTTGACGTGAATATACGATCTTCTAATCAAAAGCTCCAGAATAAAAGAATGGTCATCCAAAACTTGATTGATGTGCTTGGGGCTGAAATATAGGCACCCAAGTATTCAGAAATTCATATTTACGAACCTGTTTATATCTTAAAATGTGGATCTCTTCAGAAGCTTCTTTCTGAATTGAATAACAGCATACCCTGTGATCTCTCCTTACCTCAAACCATGTACTGAAAATTGGAGTGCTGGACTTCGCCGTATCTTAATCCTTTTCTAACTCCCTATTCTTTGCTAAAACACCACTGATAAACACTCATTCACTTGCCGTTAAGTCGTACTTGTTGCAGTGAGTATTGATTTTGAGAATTTCATCTCCTATAATAAAATTTAAGGGTGCAGCTTCATTTCACTGTAAGTGAGTGAGTGTGTGCCGGTGTTCCAGCAAAGAAACCGAAGATAGGGAAGGGATGACGTTGCAACGAAAGCAAGCGCGGGTAAGTTTCACGGACGAGTTCAAACATTTTGTGAACTCCAAACCATGAACCGAACTGATCACCTGAATTTCGAGTTCTTGAAGTCTCGCCGGACTGGTGCTGAGCAGTCATTTGTATACAGTGAGATTTCAACAACTCGAATCTGCTGTAAGCGAAAGCTTTCAGGCTCAAGCTACTTATAAATGATATCACGATTCGTGTTTTGTTTTATCAGATTTTAAAGGACACGCTCGGAAAAATCTATAGTAAATGTGAAACTATGGGCGAGTTTCTCAGCTCTATCTGTTTAATTGATTAGAACTGATGTTTTCTCTGAACAGTGTTTGAAATGGACACCCCGGTTTCGGTAAGCCACATTTCAATGGAGAAAAAAATGGATTTAGGCCTTTTGTTGACTTGTTGTTGTTTTTGTTGATGCTGTTGTTGTTGTTGTTGTTGTTGTTGTTGTTGTTGTTGTTGTTGTTGTTGTTGTTGTCGAGGATCTTATTATCGCGAAAAGTCGGAAATGGCTTTTTCACGAAAATCTATTTATCTTGAGCCTCACACGGTGGTTTTCTCATGTGTTTTTTCTTCATGTTTGTAGAATAATCTAGAGTGTCATTCCAGGACTATCAAACTGATAATCCTTCTTGGTACTATTAAAAAAACATAAAGTCTAGATAGTGTGGGGGTAATAACTAGAAATATCTGCATTTCCGTTTCCATTGGGCATAAACATTTACTAGAAATATACCATTTGTACAATTCTGATCCCAACTTTTTTGTAGCGGGAGGTAATTTTCACGAGTCAAGCTCACCCCCCGAAGTTCGCGAAAATAAGATCCGCGCGAGGGAAAAAAAAAATCACTTCAACACTAACTGGGTAAGCGATGTTTGTTAGGTTATCGCCAGGTCATCAAAGGAGTATGTGACAGCGGTGTTATCAAAGACTTACGGCGTTGGGTACAGATAATACTGATCTACTGTATCTATATTAATGAAACGCTTCTGCCAAATTTGTATCACAGATTTCTTGAGATCTACGTAACGTAAAAAAGTGCGGTTTTCACCTAAATTCGTAAAAAACTACACAAAAGGTAACTATACACATCAGTCCTCTTTATTTTTTTTACCCTTTAAAAAAAAAAAAAATGTGTATAGCAACGAAATACAATCTCCGATAGATCTGTTCAATCCGCCCGATTCTCCAATCGTCCAACTTTTTCACGGAGTCTAATGCATTCGTCTATGATGCCTTTCGGTGCGCTAGGTATTCTTTCGCCGCTGGTGCGTGCCTGCCCATTTGTAAAATGGGGAGTTAGTCTTGTATTATCTAAGAGACAAACTGACAAATATTGCCAGCTCACTTTACCATACATTTTATAAAAGATGAAATGTCAGAAACGTCGTTAGCTCAGCATCTGATAACAACTGCTAACAGAGTAATCAGTAAAGGCTATTAAAGGACTGATTTCAAAGGATATGGTCAAAATATTTGTTCTTATGAGTGGGAGACAAATATTAGCATTCATGATATTTCATCCATTTTGACGCATGAGCTCTTATACCAGAATTTGGTTATATGCAAATACTGCTTTTTATATGTTTTAGCTGGATGGTTTTTTCCCTAAACAATAGCATGGCAATTCATCCGCAAATTCAAACCCTCCCATCCCCTCCCCCTTAAAAAACTAATCTAGTGACATAACAATTGTGGTTTATTTTATGCTAAGCAAAAGATTTTATGAGATTATGTTTTTCAGACATGGAATATGACGTATGCGTCAAGACGGAAAATATGTATACGATATCTGTATGCTTATGAAAAGATTGATTATTCAATCATCTGTAAAAATTCTCTTTAATTTTAGAATTTAAATGCACGTTTAGGAGAAAGGCGATAAATTATGTCACCACACAAGGGTCAGGTCTTGCTTTCTCGAATGTTTCCTGATTTGTCATAAACACATTTTTTTTTCAAATCACCAGAGCAATGACAAAATATTTTGTCTCAAACGAAATCAAATCTGTATTACCTCTGCTTGCATAATTATGTTTTCGCCTGTTGACATATTATGCGACCATTTAAGTACGTTGTAGAAAGCTAGACAGCCTTTCAATTTGTTTTGAACACGTTAGAATCTTTTTTAGGAACAAATAAAGTACAAAAAGCAACGAAGCACCGTTATACAGAACTCACATGAATGTCTCAAAGATTGGATATTGATTTTTGTGTGTGTTGTTTACTTTTTGTTCTTGTATGACATAATAACATAGTTGAACCCAAAGGTTAGAGCAGCCCTTCTATGAAAGAGTGAGCTAAATGAGAGGTTGCGCTTTAACGGTGGGTACTCTATCCGTTGTAAGATTTACATTAGCTCTGCATGTTGAATACAACTGATGGTGCCTTCAGCACCGATGCGCTAATGTAATTCTTACGATGGTAAGATACCCCATTGTTAATGCACAAGCTCTCAATGAACTCTGCATATTTAAGGCTAAGTAGGGTGCACTCAGCACCGATGCATTGCCCCGAAGTGTTTCTTTCCACTGGGTGCCATGTGTTTCTTGATTTTGGGTTCCTTTTTTAATAATTTTGAAAAGCAAAAACGAAAAAAAAACTGTTCCCACACAGCCTCCGTTATACTTACGCCTAATAGGTGTAGTGTGCAAACACTGTCGTATGTCCTCTATTGCTCAAATGTTAATGTATGACTTTGTTTGCTAACTGCATTGAACTGTTACTCTAGTCAAAATTCCATCACAAAATTAAATAATGGATAAAGTTAGTGATTTCGCTGTCATAATCAATATGATTTGTTTCCTTTGTTTCTTGTCATCTTTACCTCTACCATATTCAGTATCTTACCCTTCTTTCTCATATCTCAACCTAAAATAATGTTTGGTTATTGAATCTCTCGGAAAGAAAACACAAAAGATAGCACAATTTCATTTTGAATTAAATATTTACAGCTGTGGTTTCAGACCAGATAAATCGCAATGCAAAATGCTTGCCAGATGTGACATCCGAACTGTAAAGTAGTGTTTTCTTGTAAATAGAAATAAGGTGCATTCAATTAAGTCGACAGCAATCTGTATAATTGCTGTTGTCACTTATCACATTTCCATGACATTTTTTAAAAGATTCAAAACAATAAGAACAGCTTTGCTGTACCATCTGCTGATTTCCTGCATTTTCCAGACAGTTACACAATTGTAATTTAGCTGAACTTTAGCTGAGTTGACTGTAGACTATTTAATTGTGTGCATAAACAAACCAAAGGTTCGTGGATTAAAGATGTATCTATTTTTTTTTCTGCCCTTATTTTGGCGACGTTTACTGTTGATATTACAATAAATTACAAGTTGAGCTTCATCTTGAATTTGTCCAGTGTTGATTTTGTTTCGCTCAGTCTTCAATTTCCTCAGTGGTTTTTTTGTTGCTTTTTTTTTGTTTTACAATGAATTTTTATTCTTTTATCATTTGGAAGAATTATTGAACAGAGAAAAGGGGCATACCAGAGATAAATAAAATATTTATCAAGAAAAAAAAAGCATGTATGTGTTGCAGCCCCTCAAAATGAGGCTTAAGTCACCTGTCACAGAATCAGGTTGTGGGTAAGATATAAAAGCTTACTGTGTGTAGTTGTTTGAAGTAGTAAAGATCACCCCCATGCTATGAAAAATATTCGGAAAAAAAACGTAATTGTAAAAAAAAAAAAAATCTCCACTCCAACGGCCATTTATTCTGCTTCAGCAAACTCAAATTTATCTACAATTGGTTGTCATTCATCCATGAAATTAAAAGTGTATAGAAATGTTTTCTCTCTCGAATTCCCCAACATACAAAAATTTGATATTGGATGGCCCCTATCATGAGGCGACATATGCCTCATTTTGACTGGCTGCAAGAAATTTTATGTCGTGCAGGAAATGAACTCTGAATCAAACATTTTCTATCCTTTATACGGTACATACAAACTAGCTCACGAACGAGGACATTATTATGTACGCACACACACATACATTTATATACATACATATCAATTCACACACACACANCACACACACACACACACACACACACACACATACACACACACACACACACACACACACACATACATGCACACATAGTCAGGTGCAATTTTCAGCGTTGTCGCTATAACAATCCGCAGGCGAGTTTTCTCCCTGGGTAAAACTGGGCAGGGAGTGCGAACAATCTGTTACACCGGTATTTTCGCAATAAACTGAAACAGATGACACTCAGCCGCTAAATTTTCTTTTGCAGTCCATCGATATGGAATTTTTAGCTTAGTGTATTGCTTGGTGTATGTATTGTCTTTCTAACTGGTCTCTTCCTTGCTGGAGAAGCATAAGTAAATACATGTATTTGGCGAACACTATTCGTTCTTTTGAAAAGCAGTTGCTTTAGAGATGCCTGCGGTGACTGACAAACGGATGGATGGATGGATGGATGGATGGATGGACGTAAGAACAGACAAACAGATGGACGGACGGCGGATACATATTATTATATGGCGACATTGTTCGATCCTTTGAAAAATCAATCATCTTAGACAGGTGGCCTTATACAGATTGATCTCTTGTGGTCAAAACAGAAAAAAAACGTAGCTCTTCTTGTTTTCACGCTACTAGATCTTTTCACAGCATTGGGGCTGCCGTATAGCACTCCAAAAAGATATATTCGGACTAAATTAGGAATAAAACATTTCTTAATCCGTGGTCGGTCTCCAAAGTTGTGTACCTACAAGCATTTGTCAAGCAGCAGAGTAGCCATTTGACAAGAGACAAGTGACAAAAAGATGTTATTTGTCCCATTTAAATACACATGAGCACCCAAAATAATGCCAGTGAAATTCATAGTTAAAGCGTCAATATTTTTTGTGTCATATACGGGCAAAATGGAAATACAATTTATAATCGATAAGATATAATTATAAGTTCAAGATTAAAGGTTTTATTAGGCCATTGGCCAACATCATACAATTCAATACAATATTACATGAATACAATCCACTGCAAAGACGCTTACGTGTTCGTCATGCACACTATTTGCCACTCATCTACCACTTTCTCATCTAGCAGATACCCAGTCTTTCGAGTTAATCTAACACACAAATCAGGACATTGCTGCTGTAATAACTCTCAAATCACACTCTCTGCTCGTCTATCCCCCCTCCCCCCTCAACCCCAACTTTCACAACTCCTTGCCAGAGGGCGCCCATAATTTTTGGCTCAAATTTCTGAATTATATTTCCTCAATATTCCGAAACATAAATTACTCAGTCTTCGTATGTCTTCGCCCTATTCACTTTTAAAGTATAAAATGCAATACTAAAGAGGGGACTCTAAAGCAAGAGTAAATATGTCTGAAATTATTTAACGTTTGTCTTACTAGTAAATTCTTGTTTACTGACTACATTCAGCAGACTGTTCTTTAGTCAGTGATGTTTATTGATATGTTTTATATTATCTATGACACGAGAAATGAGAAAAGGTGGTCGCGGTGGCTTTGAACAGGTCGTTGCCATATGGAGGTGAAATAAATCCAGGTAATGTAAACGGTTATTACTGAGACCTAGCCAGTGTGGTGGTGGTTGCACTATCCAGATGACCAGTTGACCAGGTTCAACTGTTCTGCACTGACTTCACATCATGCTCATGGGTAAGAGAGACGTCACTGTAAACTTCGCTGATCAAAATGTAGAACAAAATACTCTAAACCTCTGGCTGAGTTTTAGGCTGTGGCCAATACATTGCTAGGTGGTTGCAATATCCAGATGACCACAAGACCAGGTTCGACTGTTCTGCATTGACTTAACATCATGTTGCTCATAGGTAAGAGAGACATTACTATAAACTTCACTGACTAAGATGTGGAACAAAACACTCCAAGCCTTTGGCTGAATTTTAAGCTGTGGCCAATAGTGTACATTGCTAGGTGATTGCAATATCCAGATGACCACAAGACCAGGTTCAACTCTTCTGCATTGACTTAACATCACGTTGCTTATAGGTAAGAGAGACGTCCCTACTGTAAACTTCACTGATCAAGATGTGGAGTAAAATACTGCAGGCCTTTTGCTGAGTTTCAAGCTGTGGCCAACACACCTAGGTCGAGGGACAAATTGAAATTCCATTGTGAATGTAATAAACTGCAATATGATATGTCGTGCGGCCAGTCAAAATGAGGCTTATGTCGGTAAACTAGGTAGGAATTGAGATATCAGGCTTTGATATTTCTTTGCTGCAGAACTCGAGAGTAAAATTATTTTATACACGAAAACATCGCTTTTTCATTGAAGAGTCGGTCATTTTGGATACATTCTGAGATTGTGTGAGGCATATTCAATGAATTATAATATTTTTGAAATTGTGATATTCTCAGAATGTATTTCCATTGTTTGAGGGTGACCGCCTGCCACTTCAAACTACTCTATATCTCGGGCCATAATCAGGCTAAGTCATTTTTTTTTCATCTATAAACAGTAGAGTAAACATATGCCATACCAATATTGCAATAACTTTATTTTGTCCCAATAGCGGCTATTGTCCCAATAGCGACTTACGCCTAATTTTGAGTGGTTGCAAAACATAACTATAGTCTTCTTACACGAATAAAATTTTGTTCATTACGCATGCGGGCTAGGGTAATTAAAGTTGAGTATTTGTGCAATAATCTGAAAGCTGAGCAAATAAACACGTCTACTTTGCTGCAATCTCTATCCATTTGTTCAGAAGAACAATGGTTCTCTGACTGACGACTAGATCTATCATATGTTTTCAAATCACTGATGAGACTGTTTTCAAACTGGCATTGGCTTCACTGTGCGGTCTCTCCTCGAGATAGCTTACAAACTAGCGATTAAAATCAGAGGACCACACGTTTTGAATTAAACCGGTAAGTTGGATGGTTTCGATTCTTATTTTTCCTGTTCTCAGCGGTTTTTTTTTCTTTCGTATAACAGCTTTTGCTCCCACTTTTGATAGCTTCACAGTCATAGGCAATTCGCTTTTTATCTCTTTTAAATGAAGTAAAGATCGCAAGAACATATCAATCTCAAGCTTTGGCACTTTTATTTCCTTTTTAAACCAATGACTTTTATGCCTCCTTTGTCTATGACATTTAATGGAGTAATTGGGCTGTAGCATGCAAAGAATTACCCCCAGTTTACAGCATGTCTTATCTCTGATAGAGGCAATCTGCTTATGTCTGTAAACCGTATGGTGTATGTTAAGATTATATAGTGTGAACTACTGTATTATAATATGTCTTATCTATAATTATGATAGGCACTCTGCTTATGTCTGTAAACCGTATGGTGTATGTTGATACTACATTGTGTGAACTACTGTAATATTATAGCATTTGGTATTCACTACAACTTGAAGATTTCTTGTGGAGGGAGATATCGGTTCTGAGTATCATTATATCCGATTCGTAGAAAAATTTCGACTCAGTATCGAAACTCGAGTTCTGAAGTTTTCAAAACAGTTTCGACACTTCCGATATAAGTGGTGACATTTTGACGACACATCTTCGTGTTTTACCTCGCGTAAGCTAACTTCACTGATCTGGTATCGAAAGATTGTTATTATTCCCGTCCGATGCTTAGTACCAGTCTATTATTTATCAAAGAGTCTGTAGTGTCCTGGTATCAACATAGTATCCGTTTTGATCCTTGCCCGGTCCATATTACCTAATTAGCTATCGATCTCTTGTGTGCAAAACCTCATACAATACACGTAGACTAGTATCAAAAGGATGGAACATATTGAGAGTATCCTAAGTTTCGAATGCTACCAGATACTAAGCATCACATTCGATATAGAGTGCGATACTAGGCATCATAATCGAATTAGAATCGATAGTTTGATACTTGGAGCTCAGATACTGAATATCGCGATACTAAGGAATTCTGGTATCGATCAGCTACAGTGATGAGGATAAAATAGTTGCTCCTTGCCCGTTGAGGTACAATAACAATGGATGGATGAATGGATGGATGGATGGATGGATGGGTGGATGAAATGAGGGCAGGATAATCGATTAGTGGATAAATTCACCGATTCGTTGTCAGATAAACAGCAGCTCGAACAACAAAATCGTTTAGAGGTGAATAATTAAGACGAAGAGAGTGTAACTCTCACACCAGGAACATCACTGCTACAACCCCCAGGGCTACACCATCTGCTCTGTTTGCTTACCTGTTTCCACTTCACTGTTACATTTGACAAAAACAAAAAAAAAAGGAAAACCTAGTCTCACACAAAGCTACTGTCAACAAAACGGCCAGTTTGCGAAGGCCAGCGTATGCTTTGAACAAGTTTTTGTATTTCTTTCTTACACGTGCCTGGCTCTTTTCAGATGGTAGGTGAGACATGCACACTTGACTTTTGGTGACAGCTGGGGCAGTACCTGTGATGGTGGTCTTTGGTGAATAGAGTGCTGTATTTCTACGGAGTACTGTTTACAATAGCTGAAGTTTAGGGTGATAGGAGTTAATGATGTTTGTAAGAACTGAACATATTTGGAGAGGTGTGAATTATTTTGACAGGTTAACTTAATATTTTCAATTTTGATTTTGTTTTCATCTAATAAGCAAGTGACAAATTTACATTACCCACACAGTGTGTAGATGAAGTATTTTTGTATTTTCTTGTTTACTTAAAAGCTTAGTCATTCATTATTTTGTTTATTCGCCTATCACTCACTCACTCACTCACTCACTCACTCACTCACTCACTCACTCACTCACTCACTCACTCACTTACTCACTCACTCATTCTTACTCTTTCCCTCCCTTACTCACTCATGCATTCACTCACTCTCAGTCTCACTCACCTATCATGTTGTTGAGTCATTATTCCGCTAATTTCCTAACTAGTTCTGTAAAACATATTCGTTATGGGAGTGAATAAAACTGCATTTTATCCATTTTGTTAATCCTATCCTATTCTCTCCAGGCTGCCGTCATGACGACACAAACTGTATATGACGTCATGAGGTGTCTACGAAACAGAAGGTGGCATTTCCTAATAATCGTCATCCTCACGGTGATCATGTTCCTCCTCATACAAAGCACAATCTATGTATGTGGCTACACTGTCACTCATTTCACTCACTCACTCACTCACTCACTCACTCACTCACTCACTCACTCACTCACTCACTCACTCACTCACTCACTCACTCACCCACTCACTCNGTGTCTACGAAACAGAAGGTGGCATTTCCTAATAATCGTCATCCTCACGGTGATCATGTTCCTCCTCATACAAAGCACAATCTATGTATGTGGCTACACTGTCACTCATTACTCTCACTCACTCACTCACTCACTCACTCACTCACTCACTCACTCACTCACTCACTCACTCACTCACTCACTCACTCACTCACTCACCAAAAGTGGCACCGCCCTCTATGGGTAGGCCTATAACTGTTGGAGCAAGATTTTGTAGTACCCCCTTTACATTTTATTAATCAAATGAGGAAACTTAAACTGAAACCAGGGGAAACAATAAAAAGCAACAACTTTGTGTGCGAGCGTGCCTAGAGGTGTAATGCAGGAATTCAGCTCTTCTTCTGATCAGTCACTGATCAGTCTCCGAGTACCACAGCTTGGTTTTAAAGGGCTGGCTAAACCTTATTTTTGTAAATTTTTAAAAATAGAGAGAAAAAAAACGCGCACAATTATATTTCTTTGCTTACAAAAACAATTCATTGCCAGAAAGAAGAAGAAGAGAAAGAACTACAACAACAACAACAATAACAACAACAACAACAACAACACCATTATTAACAACAACCACAACAACAATAACAATAACAACAACACTAATAATAACAACAACAACAGCCAATATTTCCTTTCTAAGATAAATGAAACGCCTTAACTCTCTCTTCCTGTAGAGAATGGTAATCTTCCCTGTCCTTTTCGGTGATGACGCGAGCAAGAAAGATGCCAAAAGAGGAAACCATGATGACCACCCACCACATTACTCTATGGAGGCGAGAACTGGCAGAGTAGAAGAAAAGTCAGAAAGTCTGTCAGGGATCCACATAAATTCTGGAGGTTCTAAACAGAACCTTCAGTATGATGCCGGTAAGAAGCAATGTACTATCACGAACTAGAAGAAATTATTGAAATTTTTCTGCACTAAATGCAGCAGTGTGGCCTTGGACTCAGATTGTGAAGATAATGGGTTCGATTCCCGCCATGGGCATGCTGTAAGGGCCCTGATAAAGATTTCATTCCTATTTTCTTTAGTCCAATTATCTTTAAAATGGATACTTGCCTATTGGCAGCCCTTCATCACACTTCCCCTCGAACGCAGACTACCCCCGTGGAGTGGCGAGTCGGGGTAGCCAGCTAGGACCTCATTGCACCCAGAGGCCCGAAAGTAGGCCCAGTCATTGGCCTGCCGGCACGGTGATCCTAAGCGGGGATAAGCTACGACTCCACAACCCCATTTCAATTTCGGCCGGAGGTTACCACCCGTCCGGCCCCATAGGAGTTCATAAAAAGCCTCTTTGCAACTCTCGGGTCTCCCCTCCTGTGTTCTTTGGAGGGGCGACTTGGCGAACTCGGTGGGCGTGGAATTGACCACACGAAATGATCAGTTACCTGCCTATTGGCAGAGAGAGATACATGTATATCTCCGAAGTAGCATTACCATGTCATAGCCGACGTATCTTTACGTGATATATTCCATGTGTAATGAACTGTTCCTACGTGCAGGGGCTCATTATAGTCGTGATTGTGCTGAAGAGCCGTAAGACCCAAACTTGAACAAACTTACACAGAGACTTACAGTTCATGGTAAACTGGTGACATCAACAACTGAAAATCATGGACAAACGACCAGACAAATGAGCACACAAAAGGACAAAAATTGCAGACATTCAGACAGATAGACAGACATTGTAACATCCTAATAGGAGACTTATTTAAACCTATGTAAGTCAAAGACATAGACCAATAACAGAGAAGTTAATGCTGATACTAACGGTTTGAGACGCTCAGTCTGGAATTCATGTTTTATTTCAACATTTAAAAATTTTAAAAAAAAAAAAACTGGACAGTGAAGGCTTCAAATTTTACTATGTTTTGTATTGTTTGGGAACATCTTGAACTGATCATGTATTTTTTAAAATATTTTATAACCCAAATGAAAACAAACTGCTTTTGTCGTTCGATTAGGCCTAATATATTTGAACCACAAGGGGACTCAAAAAGATTCCAAGAAACAAGACAATGTCTTACGCTACAAACATGGAAAGAAATCTCTAAGACACCCAGGACAGCTCAGACATGAGGGTACAGATGAAGAGTTATTGGAAGATGTTCTGTCAGCCATGGAAAGAACCGTTGAGTTTTTCGGGGAGGATTATGCTCTCATGAATGTGGACGGCATGTTTGGCATGCGTGTGAATCAAGGTAGTCTCTTTGTTTAGTTGTTGCTGTTGTTGTTGTTGTTGTTGTTGTTGTTGTTGTTGTTGTTGTTGTTACTAAGTAGTTTCAGTGTTGCTTGATTGTTGTTATTGTTGCATTTTTGTGTTGTTATTGTTGTATCATGTATTGTGCTGTTATTGTTGTTATTTTTATGTTATTCTTGCTGGTGTTGTTCTTGTTGGTGTTGTGTTTTTGTTGTGTTGCCGTTATTGTTATAGTGTTATGTTGCTGCTGCTGCTAATGCCGCTGCTGTTGCTGCTGCTGTTGTTGTTGTTATTGTTGTTGTTGTTGTTACATTGTGCTGGTAGGATACTTACTGTTACTGCTTTATTTTCGTTAATGGTTTGTTGTTGTTGTTGTTGTGTTGGTAGTGGTGGTGGTGTCGGTGGTACTTTGCTGATTGCGTTGTCTGTCGGGTGAATGCGTTCAGATACCGAATGAACTAGTTCTGATTTTATATTTCGGCAGTGGACAGTGAAGGATGTAGATCTGGTCCAACAGTCACATCTTTGATCTATAAATAAACAACCTGGTGGAATGTGCTCAATTAGTTAGGAAATCAGTACAGAAACACAAATAAAACGTTTCGTTGTTGCACAGTAAGCATTGTTTGAGCCAGATATTGTCATCCACTGTTTAAGGTGATATTGTGAAAAAACAGATTGGTGCTAACACAAAACATTAATAACAATCAACTGGTAAAAGACTAGTGCTAACATGACGATGTTGAGCATAGTGAAGTGTTTACAGTATAAAGCTATATTGGAAAATAATATGTGTTGAAAGATAGAACACTTTCAATATTCAATACTAGATCTAGAAATGGTAAAACACTCTTAAAGCGTTAAATCCAGATGCTGTACTTTAAATTTAACAGTGTTTGAAATAAGAGAAAGACTGTTTTTATGATTTTTTAAAAAAAAAGATTCGCCCCTACACATGTACAATTACCTTACTTGGGTGGAGAACGAACGTATTTCCTCTTTTAGCAGCCTGTTTGTGCTTTCTCAATGAGTCTTTGTGATGTTACGAGTTTTTTTTTTCTGTTCTGGATCAGCATATGCGTTATAAAATTATCCTAGGGTTAAAATTGTTCCCCACGGGGTCTGAAAATTGCAATAACAGACGTTTTGTCACTGAGATTTCAAGAGATTACAATGGCAACTATTTTATCATGAAATCATAATTGCTGTCAATGCCTATTTAGGTTTAACAAGGTTTATTTTAGTGAGTCAAGACCTCACGACGTGGTATCAGGAAAATTCAAACATGTTACTAGTGACAACACGGACTATCACGTATGACAGTTTCAAGAAGTCACAGTATTTTGATCAAATTCCTAGCGGTATTGTCAGTTGGCCGGCCTCACTCTCTCCCTCTCTCTCTCTCTTTCTCTCTCTCTCTCTCTCTTTCTCTCTCTCTCTTTCTCTCTCTCTCTTTCTCGCTGTCGTCACTGGTGTTGTTGTTGTTGTTCTTATAGTTGTGTTGTTGTTGTTGTTGTTGTTGTTGTTGTTGATGTTGCTGTTGTTGTTGTTGTTATTGTTGTTTTTGTTGTTATTGTTGCCCTTGTACTGCTGATCTTGTTGTTGTTCATGTTATCTTTGTCACCGTCCATGTTCTTGTTATTGATGCTGCTGCGCTTTTTATTGTCATTTTTTGATGTTCCGGTTGTTGTTGTCGTCATTGATGTTGTTGTTGTCGTTATTGTTGTTGCTGTTGCTGCTCTGCTGCTGCTGCTGCTGTTGTTCTGATCATTCCTGTTATTATCATTGCGTGTTGTTGCTGTTGCTGCTGCTGTTGTTGTTGTTGTTGTTGTTGTTGTTGTTGTTGTTGTTGTTGTTGTTGTTGTTGTTGTTGTTGTTGTTGCTGCTGCTGCTGCTATTGTTCTTGCTGCCTTTGCTATTATATTGTTCTTGTTCTCGTTTGTATTCCTATTGTTATAGTTATTGTTGTAGTTATTGCTGCTGCCGATACTGCTGTTCCTATCTTTCTTGCTGTTGGTGTTGTATTGTTCTTCTTCTTTCAAAGGAGTGGAGAACTCACGACTGTGGGGGTTATAGGTATTGCTGAAGCTGCTGCTCTTCCGCGTACTTCCTATCACTGATGATGTTCACTGTGGTTGTTGATGCCCCTGCACTTAATCTTTAGTATTACTTCATTATTGTTGATATTTTAACTGTCATGGTTGTTGTTGTTGTTGTTGTCGTTGTCGTTGTTGTTGTTGTTGTTGTTGCTGTTGTTGATGATGTTGTTGTTGTTGTTGTTGTTGTTGTTGTTGTTGTTGTTGTTGTTGTTGTTGATGTGGTGGTAGTAGCCTTCATCTTGTTTCTGAATGCCGTGTTCTCTATAGGTTTAATTCTGGGGTCCATTGAAGCCTGTCACGACAGGAGTGTATCATGTCCATCAGAGGTGACGGCCCGGTTAGAAAAGCTGGACAAGACAATAGATTATGTCGGGGAGAAAGCTCAGCTTTATGTCTATGTAAGGATGGACTCTCTGTTGTTGTTGTTGTAGTTGTTGTTCCTGATGCTGCTGCTGCTGTTGTTCCTGTTATTGTAGTAGTTATTGTTCTTGTTATTGTATTTCTTGTTGTTGATGCTGTTATTGTTTTTGCTACTGTCACTGTTGGTAGTGATGGTGGTAGTACTGGTGTTGTTGTTGGTGATGTTTGTGTCGTTGTCATTGTCACTGTTATCGTTATTCTTATTATTGTTGCTGCTGCTATTGTTATCGTTGTGACTGTTGTTGTTGTTGTTGTTGTTGTTGTTGTTGTTGTTGTTGTTGTTGTTGTCGTCGTTGCTGCTGTTGCTGCTACTGTTGCTACTATTGTTGCTCTTCTTGTTGTTGAAGTTGTAGTAGTAGCAAAAGAAGTAGTAATAATAGAAGTGGTAGTAATAGTTGTAGTAGTAGCACCAGAAACAGAAGTAGTAATAGTAGTAATAGAAATAGCAATAATAACAGTAATAGTAGTAGTAACAGTAGTAATAGGAGTAGTAGGAGTAGTAGTAATAGTAGAAGTAATAGTAGTAGTAGTAATATTAGTATTAGTAGCAGTAGTAGTGGTGGTGGTAGTAGTAGTTGTAGTTTTAGTAGTAGTAGTAATAGTAGCAGTGGTAGTAGTTGTAATAGTAGTAGTAGTTAAAGTAGTACTACTACCAGTAGTAGTAGCAGTAGTAGTGGTAGTAGTAGTAATAATTGTTGTAGTAGTAGCGGTAATAGTAACAGTAGTAATAGTAGTAATAACAGTAATTGTGGTAGTGGTAATAGTAGTTGTAGTTATAGTAGTAGTAGTAATAGTAACAGTAGCAGTAGTTGTAATAGTAGTAGTAGTTATAGTAGTACTACTACCAGTAGTAGTAGCAATAGCTGTATAATCAGCAACAGTAGTAGTCTCGTTCCTCTCTTAGTCTCACCCCTATCGTACGACCACAAACTTCAACCATCGCCACTCACAAAATATGTTAAACTTCACCTCCTTCTAGCAACAAGACCCAGACTACTACGCATCCTTCAAGGGTTTCATCGAATCACCCTTTAAAGTTAAGTACATACCAGAATACTTGGGTGCTGGGAACGCGTCGAAGGGCGCACTGGGCACGGAATACTTCTGGGGCTGGGTCAACGAATGCTTTGCTGGAGTTGTGGGGACCCATAAAGTTGACAACAAGTGAGAATGTATGTGTGTGTGTGTGTGTGTGTCTGTGATATGTCAGGCGTTGTTTTTCCTCTTTCAAATAGCATTCAGTGCACTACAAAAAAAGATGAATAAAAATGGAAGTGAAATAACGTCCTAAAATTAGCGTTAATTACTCCTACCATCTTCTTCCTCTTCCTCTTCCTCTTCCTCTTCTCTCTCTCTATCTATCTATCTATCTATCTATCTATCTATCTATCTATCTATCTATCTCTATCTATCTATCTATCTATCTATCTATCTATCTATCCTTTCTCTCTCTATTTATCTCTTCTTTTTTTTTCTTAAAAAAATCAATAACTCTTGAAGTAAGAAGTACAAGGGCACTGCATCCAAAGCAAGCTTGAAAACCTCAAAATATTCAGATTCTCTGCAGTTGAAATTTAAGAACAATTGAACGGTTATTATCCGTAACAGTGGGTCGTGCAGCCAGCTGGGAGGCAGGATCCGATATCCTTCAACTTAATAGAGATTTAATGTGTTTGCATTTTATCCAATTTTCTTCTGATCTCTTGCACTTTGAATTACGCAAACTAGTGTGAGCAGTCGGGAAGTGTGTTAGGGTCACGGGTGAACACTAGGTTCGCGCGTGGAAGTTAGGGACCGATTCAGGCAGTAGGTATTTATTTAAGAATTAAATTGCTGTGAAGTTAGCGTCTCTGTAGTGTAGTGGTAACACGTTCATTCTTGCAAGCTGAGAGACCCTGGTTCGATCCCCGGCAGGGAGAGAAATTTTCTGGTGTAGGTTTTTTTTCGGTCATTCTTCTCAAAATTGATCCTTCACGGTAATTTGGTAAAACCCCAGGTGACACACTTCCCTAAAATAATATGTAACATCTAAAAAATTATCAGACTAAGCTCACCTTCCTCCCCCTTAAATATAAGAGAAAGAATACTATACTATATGACTTTCCACCGGGTTACACTTATTTTTGGGATGGGTAATGGGTGTGGAAGGGAAGGGGGAGAGGAGGAAGAGTATCGGGTATACTATCATTCTCAAACCCATCAATCTCATTACAAAGTACAACACTATATACAACGCTCTCTTCCCAAGGACCCTCCCAAAATGTACGATATCCAATGACTGCTGGGAAAGGATGACCAGAGGAAATGCGTCAGAATATTACATCACACATCAGTTGCTTTTCTTCGTCTTCGCGGAGGTGGTATGTATCAGTTCTTCTCGAAAATACATTTTTACGGTTCTGGAATTCTTAACTTTGGACAAGAGGGAATTCTGTAGGAGCTCTGTCTTGTATTATCAGAACTATTTATGGGCCCTGATCATAAAGCTGCCAGTAAATAAACACCACCATGTTCAGCTTCTGTCACATGTTAAAAAAAAAAGAACCATCATGTTTAGCTGTTATCACCATTAAGAACAAATCTGCTGTTGCCTCTAAGAACATCACCACGCCCACCTGCTATCAGCTTTAAAACATCACCACGCCCACCTGCTATCACCTCCATGAAAATATCACCAGGCCCACCTACTCACATCACCAAAAAAAAAAAAATGTCAGGTCAAGAAAATATCACCACGGCAATTTAATGTCAAGTCCAAGAAACTATCACCACGCCCATGTAATGTCAAGTCCAAGAAACTATCACCACTCCCATCTAATGTCAAGTCCAAGAAACTATCACCACCCCCTACTAATGTCACGTCCATGAAAATATCACCATTCCATCTTATGTTGCGTCTACGGGAATATCATCATGCCCATTTATTGTAACCTCTAAGAATATAATATCACATTTCCATGTCTATCACCACGGAAGACAGCGTGGCCGTGCCGCTCTTGAGTTGTTATCAGAAAATGAAAACTATGAAGTCTAAGTTTGTAGGTTCAGTTCACGAGCCGAGCGGTTTACGGTGTGGAATATTTAGGACAGACACTTTATTCCCATTTACATACTCGATTCATGTGTGAATCAGTCTCTGGCTTTTAAACCAGGAGGGACCGGGGCGCTGCACTGTGGCTATTAGTAATAGCTATATGATGGATTTTATCGATGATATGATATGATACATACATATTAGGTGTGCTGTTTATCATAAATGAAATGCATTAAATTACATGACATTGAAAAAAGAATTCTCTATGGGGCAATTAAAGGTTTTTTTGGTTTTTTTTTAGATATCACCAAAGAGAAAACGTCGTCATGCTCATTTTGTATCCTCTAGAGGTTGTTGCTTGCTCATTTTCCCCAGTACGGCTGTCAAGAACAACTAGAAGCACTAGCAAAGCGTTCCTCTGGTGATCACTCCATTCGGAGGAGACAGAAGAACATGTGCCGCCATATCTACACTGAGGCCAGAGAAGAATCAATAGATGGCGACGTGACACCTGGAAAGAGGGATCTATTTATAGAACAATGTATATATAATGATAATAATAATAATAATACGGTTTGTAAATATCGTATCCAGGCCAATGCCGGCTCACACGACTTAACACTATTATTACCCCAGCAGGCCTGATCACTCTAGGAGTTTCTCAACTCTCTAGGGAGCACACATTGTAGCTTCGATCTGCAGGCCCTGGTCACTAGCATTGTGACATTATCTTTCACTACATAATATAGTCAGGCATCCATTTTGCATACGGGTGGACTGGGGAAAAGGACACGCTATTCCACCTGTGATATTCCACCTGTGATGCCAAAAGCAAGGAAGTGTATACGCCATGCACCCAGTTAAAAAGTAGCTGAAGTCGCTAGTGACTAACTTAGGTTATTGGTATGATAAAAGCTTTACTGTACGGTTAATTAAAAGTCCTGAGAACTGCACACCAGTAAAAATAAACTGAAGTTACAAGAAATATTGAGTAATAAAAATCTCAGATACTGCAGGCTCCTACGGATGCTTGAAGTAATTCAAATTGGAATGTTTATTTAAAAATCCTTCAGACTTCACTGAAAGCGGCAAATACTAACTAAAAGTTAAAGAGGAATTAAAACTTAGTTTTAACAGTTTAGGTATCACTTTACTTTTAATTTCTTTTGCCGTTTTGAGTGCAGTTTGAAGAACATTTATATATACATAAAAGCATAATGTTGTATTTTCATTATGTAGAAAGATTTTTTATCTAGCATTATTGTGGTCCGAGATTTTGTTGTTTTAAGTGGAACGGGCTCACCCCAAGCAATGGATAAAAATTCTGAGAAAATCATAACTGAATTAAAATGTACCAATATTATATAGACATACACTCTGGTCTGCCTCAGAAAAAAAGCACACTTATATAAGCTTTCTTCGCTCATAAAATCATCAAATCATCATCCCCTTTCAATCTCTGCAACCAGGGGTGTAGCGTCCATATAATATATGAATCTGATATTACCAATATGTTATCTATTTTGTCGATTACAATTTTATGTAAACTTCAAACTTCAAAGATCCTAAAGTACAAGGACCACCTTTCCATTCCGTATAGACCTGTTCGACTTCTTTTGAGACTTCACGAGCTAAATTGTAAAAGTCTCTTTGGGCCATTTATTAAAAATTTCTCCCCGAACCACAGGAACATATCGAGATGGCCAAGGCTAGTCTGTCGGTCTGGTGCCACCGGTGTACTCAAATTATATACTGTTTACAGTGGCAGTCCTTCATTTGGATATTTCAGAATTTTAATTTAGATGAAAAGGGATTAAAAATTTGGCATTCTTTTGCAGATCACAGGCTCGCACATATAAATTCCACTGAAGCCAGTGGGAAACACTGCCGTGCAACATTTTTTTTTTCAAATTCAAGACTGAATTTCACCACTTTTGCGCTGTAGTTTCATGTTATACGATTATTTCTACTCTGTCCAAAGGACAAATTTTATACTCTGCTACTGCTGACTTTGATAGTCCAGTTTTTTGTTTTTTTTAACTTGGTCAAAACCCGTAACCTTTAATGTATAATATCTCACTTCCTCGTCAAGTGGCAGAGGTCTCATTTAGTCTCACTGCAAGACACATCTAGCAAACTATAATAGTGCTCATTCTTTGAAAAGTAAATATACATGGACCAATTTTTAATTCGGTATATATTTGACGGCTTTTAAGTGAGCTGCAAGCTTGAAATTTTCAAAATATCTCATTGTAGATTTTGTGAGATATACATCTGTATACTGTAAATCATAGGGAGCATTATGCTGAATATATTAAACCAAAGCAGCCCAGTAATATTGTTCTAAATCGTCGCAGTCATGGGCAGTTAGTCCGTTTCATTATAATGAGTTATTCAAGAGAGAGACAAAAAAAATGTTTTAGTTTACGTAAGGAAACAAAACCAGTGTCAAACTTTTGGTGCTGTCTTTTTAATCAGTGACTTCGTGGCTTTCTCTCTGACTATAACATTTCTCATGTCCTCTTATTTTTCTGGTTATAGCCTTGAATAATGTCTTTGATCTTTACCCTATGACCTTTTCAGTCTTGCTTCCAGACGGTCCTCTCATTTTTCTATTTATAGTCTCGAATAATGCCTTTGATCTTTAACCTGTGACCTTTTCAGTCTTTCTTCCAGACTGTCCTGTTATTTTTCTGTCTATGGTCTCGAAAAATGCCTGTGATCTTTAACCTGTGACCCTTTCAGTCTTTCTTCCAGACTGTCCTGTTATTTTTCTATTTATGGCCTCGAATAATGCCTTTGACCTTCACTCTGTGACCGTTGCAGCCTTGCTCTGTGGCATCATCGGAATCCAAGACTTTGTCAATCCGTCATGGGTACGCATGGTTCTTAGCTGGCAAATGGAGCAGGGTTGCTTTGGCATGCAAGGAGTGGCGGAAATTTTAAAAAGAAAATTGTAAGTGGATTGTGAATATTTTGGCAATAGTAGTGTCTTCATTCTTTAAAGAATGAACCTGAATCTAAACTTTTCCGAAAATTTGGAACATTTTATTATCTTTTTTATTTCATGTTACAGTTTGTAAGTGTCTATCATTTCAAAGATGATGATGATGATGATGATGATGATAGGGACAGTTAGTATTTTAATTTCTCCCCTTCTTTGATTTCTTTTCTTCCAGTGGGTTGCAAACACCGACACGCTGGGCTCCGTCAGGTCGAAAACTTCTACGAGAGAGAGTGATGTCAGGTGAGTTTACATTAACATCACTGACTGTACCATCCGTTATCAGAGAAGGCGACGTGGCCGTGAGCCTTGTGAGTGGTTCTTACAAAATGAACCATATGATTGGTGTGTAGGTTTGATTCCCGGGCCGGGCAATTTGCTTTGCGGTATCCTTGGAATACGTGAAGAGAGTGATAATACTTAATTGAATTCAGCGGCACGCTTCATATCAGGGCACAATCTTTTCACTTTGCTCCTACTTCCTCATTCGACTTAGATGTGAAAGCTTACTTAGCATTCGAGCCAGAGAGCATTTGAGCCAGGGCGCTGCTCTGCGGCAACTAACAATGACTGTTTTATTGATTTGGTTTTTTTAGCACTCTATATTATGTAATCCCTTGTATATGTATTATGATAAATGAAATTTATAACATTGTATCCAGTGTAGAAAATATTCTCTGCAGAATAAATCTTCAAATCTGAAAACAATTATTATTAATAGGCATTAAGGCACTTATATCTAATAAATTAGATCACCATGTATGTTGGGAGTAGTGAAAACGGCGAAAATATAAATTTCAGTGATATAAAGATAGGGATGAAAGCTTTAGTGTAAATTGTTGTCTGTTTTGTAAACTGTCTTATCGCTAAATATAGCATATTTGTGGTTTCGCATACATTTTGTTTTTAAAAGAGGACACGCACGTCAAAAATATTTTTCTGTTTTCCAGTACTTTTTGCCTCTAAAAATTATTTATGATGCATACCGAAGAAAGAGCATCATTATTTTACCGCATGCATGTGTAATATGACGCAATAAAACAGCTAGAATGACTGCATTTGCCCTTGCGTCTAGAGTTATTTCCCTTCCCCGAACAGCAGCGGCTGGTGGCAAAAGTGATGACGTCATTGAAGTTCCAGCAACTACAGACACTTTTATCTGACAATGTGTTATTCAGCTTTTAATTAAGGTTTTGATAATCCAAATTCAAAAGTAAAGTTTGACCGTGTAAACCAGGTAAAGTATTCTGAATTTTTATTGCCTCAGCATGATTATGTTTGATACAGCTGCCGTTTACAACGGAATTAAAAGATTCATACAGACGTTTCATGAAATGTCCGCAGAGCACTGGCTAGACAGCTTGGCTGTTCGGGTAGAACGTATTATACGTAAGCTTATGGCCGCCACGCGCGCAGTGGGTATAAGAATTCGGACTTTGCATAACATAATCCTGTAGGTTGTCTGGGGCAGACAGAGGTCATTATATCATGTTGACAGACACTTCAAAGACTGTTTTATTGTTGTTGTAAAACGTAAACAAAAACAACATGGAAGTGGAACCTTTAATCTGAACAACTCCACAGCCAAACAACTCCACTGGTAGATCCATTTCTTTTCCAACTTTAATTCATTCAGATTCATTAATACTGTCCTCTGGGACCATCTTCTTTCTGCTTTCCTTTAACTTGATCTTGTCTTCAACATGGCTTCGCCCTGACTGTCATTCGTACTCTCTCACTTCCTCCTCCAAGGGCTCTCACTCTCCTCGAACAAAGGATGTAACTCAGTTTATCTCTATTATACATGTTCACTTCTCAATTAATTCCCCTTATAGTTTTTAACAATTGTAATAACAGGGTATCGTATGATTTAACATGGTATGTAGGACGATTCAACTTTCCTTTTATAGTCAGGAACTTACTACTGTATAGAGAATCCAAAAGGCTACCTGGCATATACGTGAAGAAAGACGATGATACTTAATTGAATTTAGTGCACGTTTCACATCAGGGCGCTATTTTTTCCGAATTTCACAAATGAAACATTTCAAACTGCACAGGACCTTTGCACATCATTAGCTTACTAGCTCTCTGCACATTACAGGACAGAAAATTGATATAGACACGTCTAATGTTGGAAAAATGAGAACAAGTTTATCTGAGCTAAGGCAGTGTCCACGACAGGGCTTGTGTCCATTGTAGGGCTTGTGTCCATGATAGGGCTTGTGTCCATGATAGGGCTTGTGTCCATGATAGGGCTTGCCTTGCGACAGCAACGATGGGGAAGCGCAGCTAAACGTATAACAATTTTTTAAAAATCATTTGTAAGAACCCTCTTTCTCAAACAGGGCCATGATGACTGACTTTCCAGATCAAATTAATGCAATTCAGTTTAAATTAAATATGTAATTAAAGCGTGATGCTGCTTTCTCTTTCCAAAAGTTTAACCAAATTTAAGCAAAAAATGATGATTTTTTTTTTTGCCTTGCATGCTCCCCACAAGCTCCGATGCGCGCTGTGCTGGTCGCAGTTCAAGGTGTTCAAGAGCTGCAGTATGGGGAAAAATCATTTCAAATTATTGTTACTTTCTTTGAATTCACTCCATGAATTGTTGTTGTTTTCTTCGAATTTTCACTTCTAAACTGTCTCTCGCCAAACACCCAAAGGCACAACCACAAATTACAACACGTATTCTATGAGGTTTTGATTGTGTTCTATGGCTCCTTCGCTGCCCTCTCAATGTCACAAATTTGAGCATATCAATTATTTTTCTTTTAAATAAATATTGATGTTAAATGCGTGCCTGTGAAAGCATCCTATCCCCTCTTTCCTCAGTTTGTTTTATTATTATTATTATTACTATATTATTATTATTATTATTATTATTATTATTATTATTATTATTGTCATTACCCCCTTCTTTTTTCCACAGATGAATGTCTGTCACACATGACTGGTTTGGCTCTTGGACTTCTAGGAGTTTACACCAGATATTTTATCACCCATCTTTATATTTTATGAAAGAGAACTACTAAAGGTGTAGTCAGGTGGTTGAGAGTGGTTTTAGAATCTAGGATTACTGTACAAGATGGTCACTTTTTTTCACATGCAAGAGGACAATGTGGACTTCAGCCCTCCAAATTCTGGGAGTTTACGCCAGATATGTTATCACTTATCTCTATATTTGATAAAGAGGCTACTAAAGATGTAGCCTGATTTTTGAGAGTGGTTTTAGAATCTAGGATTATTTGACAGTAAGGTCACTTTTTTCACATACAGGTGGACAATGTAGACTTCAGCCCTCTGAGTTCTGGAAGTTTAGCTACAGCCTACATTTTATCACTCATCTCTATATTAAATTTTATGAAAGGGGCTGCCAAGAACATAACCGGATGGTTGAATGTGATCTTAGATTCTAAGATTAATTTACAGGGGAGATCATCCATTTGCCGACATTGCTTCATAATTAGTCATTTGTCCCAAGTAGTGAAATCTGTTCATCGACAACTGAAGATTCGATTACTATATGACATTTTACAATTCTTTTCATACGATACTTACAAATGGAATTTAAAAAATATAAACATGAAAATTATTACTTTTAAACTGTTCATCAAATAATGTTATGCCCTGATTTTAATGAATTGTAGTAATTTAAAACCCATATCCTGCTCAGAATCCTATTTCTAGCACCTGGTTGGTGAGCCGGGGTAACAAACATAGTTCCAGTGCATCATAATCTCGACCATCGGGGAAGAAACCTGTCGAATTCAGGACGCGGGTGAGGGAGATAAATGCTGCCCAAATCCTGACTACCTACTTCCTTAGAGAAGGTTACAGACCTGTAATGGCATTGGACCATTTTTCCCTCTATAGGCTATATTAACATTTTGAGCTGCCCTCTGAACCCAAAGTTTTAGCTTTCACCCAGACCCATACCAGATTGAAGCTCATTATGTGGCCCAAATTTTAAGACTTACCCAACCCTAGCAAGCCCATTGAAATTTTGAGCTTGGTTGCTATTTGTAAACAGACCCTACATTTTTCACTGGTCAATGCCAAACCCCTCCTCTTCCGCCTGAGCACACCCTTGACCTGGCAGTTCCAGCCCAGGGCTAAATAATGCCTGGCAAAATAAAGTAAAATGGACACAGTTTCCCATGATATCAAAATTTTCCCCCTGGGGCCCTTGTTACTGCAAGCAGGGCATGCCAAATGAGGGAAAGGGGGAGATGAAATGTAGGACCCAAAAAGTGAAAGTACAATTATAGGCCTGTAACCAGAAGTTGTTAGGCAAACGGAAAAAGGTTTCGATTATTACTCCCAATACAATCTAACATATCGTCGATCTTCTTCACATGGGACCAGCCACGTTAAGATGAATATAATCAGCCTGGCCGATCCTATGCGAAGACTGACGATATTCGATTACGCACAGGAGAACAAAGTGGACTTCAGCCCGCCGAGTTCAGGGAGTTTGCTCCACACATTTTATCACTTATCTCTCTATATCTGATGAAAGAAACGGACGCATTAGGGTTCTCCGACTTGTTGCAATAGCAGATGAAGACATACAAAGACTGAATTATTTATGTTTCGGAATTTTGAAAAAGTTTGAAGCAAAAATTTAAGCTGAAATTGGGGG